>JAQFVV010012657.1:0-600000 GCA_028023455.1 Epiperipatus broadwayi
ATTACTTTCGTTCAGTTACATTATTGCTAATTTTTATAATGTAAAATAATAATCAAAATATACATATATTTTAAATAGAGGGATTTGAACTTGGGATTTTAAGTCTAGATTCATTCTCCACTCTATCTCAACAATGTACACATAACCACCCACATGTGGAATAAGGTAAATTATTCCCAAGATATATTTTGTGTCAGAACCAGCATTCATCAGTGGAGGGAGATCATCATCTCTCGTTAACGTATACAATCCCAGTGCTTGAATAATATTGGGAACCATTTATATTTTCCACATGTGTGTAATGCCATGTGTACGGCTGTTTGAGAAGGAGTGGAGAATGGATATTGACTAAAAATCTCAAGTTCAAATTTTTATTTACCATAGTAAACATTCAGTATAGTGAATGAATTCATTTATGAATTATATATTTACAAATGAATATAAATAAGCTATGAAATATGAAAATTTTCAAATGATATGTAAAATAAACACTTATAAATGCTTATAGAGAAATATTTTAAATATTTATAAGGGACCTTGTTATATATATAAGGAACTGCACATATTTTTAATTGAAGTTTTTACAAATTTCAATAAGTATAGGCTCTTTTTAAAGATGATTTTTCGAAATTTTGTCAATATAGAAATAAATGTATTAAACATATTTAAATCATGATATCTTTTTATCTTTTGAATCCACTTTTATAATAATTTTGATAGTGAGGAACTTCTTATTATCATTATATTTTTATTTGACTAAATTTGTCTCTTATCATTAA
The DNA here is from genome assembly GCA_028023455.1 of Epiperipatus broadwayi. NCBI lineage: Eukaryota > Metazoa > Onychophora > Udeonychophora > Euonychophora > Peripatidae > Epiperipatus > Epiperipatus broadwayi. Next base: position 780 of record JAQFVV010012657.1, read on the forward strand.
AATTATTCTATATCCCAAACCATTGCCCTATAGCAAGCAAAATAGTTCTTGTTAAAAGTATACCTAAAAGATTAAATACTTCAATATTCAAAACTGTAACTCTAGGCATAATTTTTGCATTATATTTGAGATTTGAATATGTAATGAGTTGTATTTACTCATATAGAAGTATGCTAAATCATGCAATCAATAAAATGTAATTCATAAATATCTGAAACAATATTTCTTGATGAAAGTGAATACTTGCAAAGAAATAATTTCATTAATGCAAGCAAATTGTAAAAATAAATCACATAATCAGTGTATGATAAATTTTAATTCCAACCAGATGTTCAAATATCAAACACTATTTACATTTTTATTTTGTAATAGCAAGAAAAATCAACAAGTTATATATATCTTACAATGTAAATATAATGAAAAGAATAACCATTCCAAATTCTCTATGTAAAGTAGCAGCTTTAGTTTTGTTCCTATTTAGGTAGAAATGATTATTATTAGACTATGATTTAAAAGATCAAGATCTTTATTTATTAAAAACTTAAGTCAATAATTAATGACAGTAGAACTTACAAGACCAAATCACTAGCAAAAAACAAAAACAAACAAAAGTACCAGACAATAAAACCAGAGAACAGATGTTGATTATGTAAATGTCAAATATTTGATGACCTAAAATAAAAACCTTGTTGATGAATCCAGATACAAACTATGAAATCATTTGTATGAAAAAAGCTTGCATTTAAAAATAAATATTTCCTCTTAATTCATATGAATAAACCCTTTTTAACTTTATGTTATGATTTATTGTATTAAAAGCTTTAGAAATATCAATGTATACTGATAGTGTTTTAAATCTTTCTTCTCTAGATATTCAGTTAATAAGTCTTAAAAGAGTTTTGACAGTATGATCTTTTGGTACAAATTCACACTGAAACTTTGATAAAAAAAAGTTTTTTTTTTTAAAGAAAATGATATCATCCTTGATGTCATTATTAATTTAAACACTTGAACTTTCAATAATAGTAGACTCTTTTTTTTTTTTTTTTTTTTTTGTAAAATCCACTTAACATCAAACATTGGGGGAAAAATACCTGAATGCAATGAAGAATTAAACAAAAACCAACATAGAGACCTAATGTATCTATCTCTTTTAATATTCTATTTCCCTATTTTATCAAGACCAATATTGATTTAATAGGTTAAAAATTATACATATATATCCAAATCTATAATATTTAAGTATAAAAATGATGGATTAATATCTATATTATTTTCCACATTAGTATCGGATGAAAATGTCAGAATGTATACTGATGAAGTAAAATATTTATTAAATCCACCAGCTTAGTTATCTACTAATATTTTTTTCCATTACTGATGGTCTGGAATTTTTAATCAAGTCATTTATGATTATTTTGTAATAGTAATATTTATTTGATAAAATATTATTATTATTATTATTATTATTATTATTATTATTATTATTATTATTATTATTATTATTATTATTATTATTATTATTATTATTATTATTATTATTATTATTATTATTATTATTATTATTATTATTATTATTATTATTATATTATTATTATTTTATTATTATTATTATTATTATTATTATTATTATTATTATTATTATTATTATTATTATTATTATTATTATTATTATTATTATTATTATTATTATTATTATTATTATTATTATTATTATTATTATTATTATTATTATTATTATTATTATTATTATTATTATTATTATTATTATTATTATTATTATTATTATTATTATTATTATTATTATTATTATTATTATTATTATTATTATTATTATTATTATTATTATTATTATTATTATTATTATTATTATTATTATTATTATTATTATTATTATTATTATTATTATTATTATTATTATTATTATTATTATTATTATTATTATTATTATTATTATTATTATTATTATTATTATTATTATTATTATTATTATTATTATTATTATTATTATTATTATTATTATCTTAATAAAAAAATTTATTTCATTGTTAGGCAATTTGACTCAAACACTTAAATCCTGACTTTTGTTTTTTAGTTTGTTGATTCTCCAGGCCGCCATATTGAATTTTAAAAAAAATCTGTTTTGAGACACAATTTTCACAATAACTTCAGTTTTAATAATGTTAAAGCAAAAAACTTTACATTGATAGAAACTAGAAAAACTAAGGAAAACAATAAGTCTAAGATGAATAGTGATAATCATTTATAAAATAAGGAAAAAAAATTTTTGAACATCCAACATAATTATTACTTTATTGTTTGTTCAAAATTTCTAATGTATCATTAACTAAGTTTAAATTATATCTTCATTGATAATTTCTTTGTATTCCTCACAAAATTATCTTTCAAACCATATATAATATTTCTTACCTGAAATAATCCATAGCTTTAGAATCTCCAAAATAAGTCACATATGAATTCTTCATTTTTATCTTGTACTCCAACAGTTACCAAATCTAAAGGCATCTATAAGAAAAAGATTCATCCCAATAAAAGATACAAAACAAATCATTTCCAGAAGATGGATATGCATTTGTCATCATAGCAATTGGCTTCTTGTCTATCTAAAACTAGAAATTGTAGGCTACTGTTTGTATCACTGATAAAATGAGTTTCATCTCATTTTATATTTTTTGTGTACGTCAGTGATGTTTATATTCTTTATGCAGACCAGTGATGCTATCTTGTTATATTTATTGTTCCATAAGATAGCTAATTTATTTGCATATAATCATTTGCTTAAAGCATAGACTTGAAATAATGTGATGCAAAAAATCAGAATTTGATTTTCCTGCATACTATTCCATGTGGAATATGCCATAACCATTATGTATACCACTATACACACACCATTTATAATGTCTATTGATTTTAAGTGTTTATATTTTCACATGGTACTATGCCTAGTAAATTTTAGGATTGTTTTATCAACTGTAATCTGCAACCTCTGGCATTTGATTACCAGTTTTAAAATTTACATTGTAACCGTTTATGTAAGTAACCCATTACTTAGTTATACAAACATATGACAAGATGAACAAAACTAATGTTAAATATAAACATACTAATAAATTATTGAATCTTTCGAGAATCATTATGTCTATAAATAAGGTTGCCTCAAACTTGGATCAGAGACCCAAAATTACACTGTACAAAAACAACTTTTGTTATATTTGAATACAAATTTATATACTGAATAATAAAGAGCATAAATGATTTAATATTATATAATTTATATTTTACACTAATAATACTTAATGCAAAAGCAAATTCATAAATTATACCTACTTATCAAATAATTAAAAAAAATATTCAAAAATTTGAAATTAATAACTTATGTACGGATATTCTGTGATTATGCTTATATCAGCATTGAAGGCCTTGATATCCCAATTGTCAACATATTTTTAATCCATTATAAGGTCAATAAAGATTTTCGACTCTTATCGTTCCATGTAAACTAGTAAATTGACCAGAAAATAAAAATGAAATGCATCTATTAATAAAAACATTAATTAAAAATTCCAATTTTATCCATTTAAAATTGAGATACATCATTTTAAAGATGGATTCAAGCAGCAACAAATGCTAGTGATTTCTGTTGATGTCATACTTATAGTTTTAGTGTAATTTGAAAAGAAAATAAAATATCAATGAATGAGCTGCATGAATGCATAATGTGTCTCAATATTTTCTTTTATCTTTTCTCAATGTTATTTGTTTTCCATGCAAAATTACTTTCTACAAAGCAGTTTTTAAAAATATTTATAAATGTTTCAAAAGCTTCATTTAGCAGTAGACTGCAAATATATTTGATCTTAAGATTGATCAATAAAAATATAATTTCATGCAGAAAATCCTGCTATTGTTATTCTTACATGTAACATTTAACTCCTTATAAAGATGTACTAACAACTAAATAACCAATAGATACCTTATCTTGAATATTATCTAAGTGACTAAAGACAAGCTCAAGTAAAAACTATTTAGCACTAGGTTCAGTAGATAACTGCTACAAACTAAAACTATGAAACATATTTAAATTATTTTATATAGAATGAATATACATAAGTTCATTATTATTAATGTTAATTAGCATAACATATTTCGAATATTCTTTAAAATATTTTCCAGCTCTTGATTAAAGGTACAAATAGAATTACATTCATAATATAATATCAGTAATAAAAGTTCTTAGATATCAATCTTAATTTTAATAATTTAAAGCTTCACCTGTGGAAAAACAAGGCTTGGAGATACCAACAAACAAGCCAAATTTGATAAGCTTTAGATGTTGCTCCCACTCTAAAAACTCATTGACTTATATAATCATTAATCTTTTACTTTTAGTTTCATCCAGTGATATCAAAGTTTCTGTCAGGATAATAATATACTTAATACAGTTATTATGTATAAACACTTATTAATTCATCAGAATGTGTCCATTAACTTTTATTGTTAATTATAAAAATGTTTTAAGTCATTTAATTCACTATGATATCTCTGTCATATAAAAGTAAATCGATTTCATTTTTATAAACTGACAATTATCTCTTTCAACGTATATTAAACCATTTTTAATATAAAACACACTACCATCTAATTTAGCTTTGAGATGTGATGATCATAATAGCTGCTTTGTTGATTATCAGTAAGACATATTATTAATATAAATTCTAGTTGATCACTATTAGTAATCAGTATGAAATGACAAAAAATTTGTGTGCGATTTACATAAAAAGATTTTAACTGATATACAAAACTTAAATCTAGAAGTAACTAAACCTTTTTCTACCTCATTTTAATTGGATACCATATAATGCATCCAAATTTTTTATAACATTCTTTCCATATGAAAACTTGTGATTTTTTATATAATATTTCTAATAAATTTTCATTAAGTTTCTCAGGAAAACTAGATTTCAATTTCATAATTGTAATTTTATCTTTCCAAATGCTCCAACCTCTTTCTAAGATCATTAGTTTTGAATTTTTTCTAACAATATACATATTAGCTTTGAATTACATAAGGATATTAAATCACAATTTAAAATCTTTTCATTATCTTCTGTTGGCTTCTTATAATCAGTAATTTGAATTGAATGATCAATTTTTCCCAAATATGTCATTAAGTGAAATATGCATATCAAGAATAAGGTCCAATTTTAAAATGTCCATTTTGAGGATACATTAAGTGTATCTATATCTCCGAGATAAATGACAGTCCTAGCATCTACAGTGATGACATTTTTTGAGTTAGCACTTTTATATATATACCTTCTCCAATATGAAGAAGTATCTGAAATAAATTCTCACATCTAAAACATGAAATGATTAGTATTATCAGGTAAATCTTTTTCACAACATGAGTAAATTGATAGTACAATTTAAATATATATATATATATATATATTAGAAATCAAAATTCTGATACAATTTCAAATTTTATCATCTGAATAGAAATTCTCAAGTATATTTAAATTTCAATAGATGGCTGTCACATAAAGTAGAGATAATTAAATAACATCTCATTTAAATAACATTCAAAAACTATTTTTATATTTCAAATCTTGATTATAATTTATGAATAGATAATAAATTCAATAAAATAAATTGTTATAAAGTCAGATATTTATAATCAATTATTATCCATAAATCGAGTTAATGAGGTCATCAATATCCACTTGATTTTGTGGTTTCAAGTTTTTCATGCTCTGTATCATGTATAATAGAATATGTTTTATAGTAAGTTTAGATTATAATAGAATACATATTGTTTGTTGAAATACAAGTATACAGTGTTTTTCAATATGTACACATATACATCGAATGTTTTATGTGTAATGTATAAATTAAGATTTAAAAAAGTTAAATACTTTTTGATAAAGTGAGGGTATATTTTATATATATATATTTACAAATGTTGGGTCTCACTCATTTGTTGGCTCAAAAATAATGAAAAAAACTTATTGTACTATATTTTTTTTTTTTAAACATGTTTTGATATTGTTTTTTCTATATGTAGTGGCAATCTCATTATTGTGAGCAATATCATTTTCTAGTTGTTTTTGATGTTTTTAAGATTTCTATTAGCATTGGAGTTTATATAGTATTTATTGCTTTCCCATTTCAGATTCTCGTTAAATTTATCATACTTCAAGCTTTTTGACAGTATTTCGAATTTTAGAGTTCTTATTTTTTTGCCATTAAAATGTGATAACTTTCATTTTATTACTTAAGAAAGATTACTTATAGAGTTACCTCTTAAATATTATAAAATCCCTTTTATCTTTATGCTTAGAAACATTCCACGAAATACTTACTTCAACAAAGCAAAGAATAAAATATATATGCCTTTACATAACTCAACAAAATTCGCCTTTAAAATGTTATGTGTATAGTGTGCCAAGACGTTATAATATGGAAATTATTAAATTTATGAATTCTTAAATGGTTTTTATTTGTAATTATTTACCTTTTTTTTATCATTCTTTTTGGAGAGAGGTATAATTGAAGTAGTATACATTGATACAGCCTTATATTGCTAACTTCATTACATTTTAGTAAACATCCTCATAGAATATAATGGGTGATTTTGAAATGCCAAAAAATTCCAAGAAATCCTTAATATACTTTCTACATTTCAGCATCCTTCTCATGATTATTATATGACCCTTATAAATTGAATCTCTCTGGTTGGTTATATCCTGCACAATAAGTCAAACTGCTTTAATAGATTTTTTACAATATTTGGATTGAAATATTTTCCATACTTTTTCATGATTATAAAATTGACATCATTTGTAAAATTATTTTCAGTTTTTGTGTCATCATAGAGAAATTGTGTGTGTATATATATATATGAGATTAAGGTAATTAGTCTATATTTGAAATTTATTTATTTTTAATGTCGTGAGACCTATTCTTCACACATGCACTAGAATTCGCACACTCTCTTATTAAATAAAATTATTTTAAAATCCATAGATGGAAAGATTGGAATGAGCAACAAGTGAAAGTGTTATTTTAGTCTTTGTGTGTGTAAGGTGAACTTGTTAGGAGAGGCATTCACTTTACAATGAAGTGATTATAGTGTTTATATACTTATTATTAATGACTAAAGATAAATACTAAAAAAAGTAATGTCATATTCAATAATTTTTTAATTAAAGATGTCAATAAAAATTAAGTAGTAGCTAAATCTGTTACAAGATTTATTAATGTAGAAGAAAAGATATAACAAATGGAATTAGTCATAAATTAGTGAGACAGAGTATTTTTGCTTGGAAATAATATTAAAAATATTTATGTATATGTAGTTGGCAAAGAAAACCTTTGTAATAAATGTGTTTGCTAATGTTTATTTATGGATATGAGATTTGAATATTAATAGAAGAGCAATCGATGTACAGATATTGATTACATACATATTATGGATTATATATATTGGAATCTCATGTTTGAGAATATGTGCATTCGTGAATATCGCCCTCTTAAGCAGACAAGCATCATACTCGGAGAGTATGTATGCCCAAACGATAACTATAAAATATATAACTAGCGCTACATTTCAGGACATAACTTCTTTCACGCAGTGTTGAGTTCAACACCAAGTTCCGGGGCTCACCCTTTTTTGTTTGTGTATAAACACAGTACCAGCTACTTCCATTCAAGGATGAATAAATAACTCACTTTGAGCAATGGCAACACTAACTAGCAAGCCACAAATCCTCGACTAGCTCAGCTGTTTGTAATCACTAATAATTATACATAATTAGTGGTTAAAAGACTTGATAAAGAATGTAAAAGGAATTTATAAAAAAGAATTGATAAAAGGGAATTGACCGACAAATAAGTTTAATTTTTTAAAGATAATTTATTAACTCAACATTTATTTACTAAATTTAAACATTTTATAATTTTATTAAGCCTACACGATATTTTAAACTTAAACATTTCTAAATAGTTTAAATCTTCTCTCGAAATGTTTTCATAAACAGAACACTGTGAATTTATCTACTCTTGACTAATAATAGTTAGATATAAGGATCACACACATATTAACTCATGCACACACATAATAATAATAATAATAAAGTATTACGTAGCATTTGAAATTTAATCACACATATCATTAGATCATTTATGTATGATATAAAGTTCATATAATTAGACTCTTGGAGGGATTACTTTGAATTAATGAAATGCAATGGCTGTTACAGTATAAACTTAAAAATAATCAAATGTTTTACCTAGGATTTTGAACGTAGATTTAACACTTTGTTTTCTTCTTGTTTGTTGTTTCTTTCAGTATGAACGGTTTCAGTATGATACTTCCAGCCGGCTGGGACGGTTTCCTTGATGAGTTTCCTTATTATTCACAATTGGCATTACTATTGGAGACAATTAGATTGGGATCGGCATTTTCTTAAGTTAAAACATTGACATTATTTCCACGTGGCAGATCTTGCTGTTTTTTCATCGGACCCTTTTTTAGGCTGTGGGAGAGTGAATTCCCAAAATCTTCTCAGCACTCGCATTTTGTTTCTGGGTATAATTAATCAACTGATTCAATTAATTTGTGAACTGCACTGACTCAACTAATTTTATAGAACTGACTCTGTCCGATAAAAAAAGTCTATTTATAGCCTGCACCTTGTTGTCTTTCTAATATCTCCGGCAAAGATCTTTATCCAAATTCAGTAATAATCATTTGATAAACGTGTTGTTTTTATTTTATTATACTCATAGCCTTTTTTTAATGATAATCTTCTTTTTATTTTCTACATACATTTTTATTTATTTACAAATTGCACATATGATACAGACATATTTTTTAATTCAATTTACTATTTAGTTTTAACACTATTTTTTTTTCTTTGTTTGCTTGAATGAAAAGAGATTTGTAACGTTATTTTTTTAAATTATATTTTTATTCGAATACTAATAAAAACTTTTTACTTCCTTTTATAACCCATAGTTTCATTTCTCAAATCAAGACCCCCTTTTGATTAATTCAATTGTAGCTTTTTTATTTCAAAAACTAACGCTTAGAAAACTATTTAATTTCTTATCTTTTTTTCTAAAATAAACTGCAATAAACTCTTCAACGTTTAATTTATGTTTTCTTTTTATAGAACGACATTTTAATAATATAATTTTAGCATAAAAATTATATGTGCCTATATCAATATAGGTGCATTACATCGCTTCCCTTTTTTTTTGAGTAAAATGCGTCATTTTTTATGCATTTTATCTCTGTCAAACATTAAATCTTAATTTATTTATTTTTTTTTATTTTGTTGACATGTTATTTATTTATTTAATTCGTCACTTTAATCAAACTCCTTTATTTTATTCATTTATTTAGTCCTATAATAAGTGTCTCTTAAATCATTCATTTGACCTACTTATTTAACTGATTTTGTGATTTTTAACTGTTTTTTATTTACAGTCAATTCTTACTTCCATTAATATTATAGAGAGTGGGGAAAAAATCTTTTATTCAATAATGCCTCCTTGTTATTATTATTATTCCTAAATTTCATTTAGTATTATTACCTTGCTGTCGAGTTGGTTGATTTCCTCTTTCACTAACCTCAGACCGGGCAGATATGTTCCTTTTTTCTCACAAACGCTCGCTATTACCGTGATTGCCGTTGATGATACTAAAGCCGCGTATATTGGCAGACCTCTTGTATATAAGGTTTTCTGGATGAAACTCAATGGGATTTAACTTCCCATGACCTCATCTCCCCTCTGAATATAGCCTTAGGTCTTCCCGGCCTCTGCTGCAGTAGCCTGCCCATTTTTGCTTAACCAGTTGACTCTTGCTTAGCATCTCTTCTCTGGTTGATTGGATTTATCCCCACTGGCAAATTTAGTCTCAAACAGATAACGTGAATATTTCTTCCAAAATGTAGCCAAACATGTTGATCCTGTAGACTCGTTTCTTGACCAGTTTATTACGCTTGATTATTTGTGATGTTTCTTTCACTTATTTATGAACATGATCATCCTTGAATATAAACCCAAAAATAGACGCCCCAACTCCCTCACGCCACATTGCCACATGGATTAGACTGAGGGTTTTGCAATCGGAATTAAGTATATGTCTTATCCACGTCTGTCTCATCCATTTTTTCATTCGCTTGAGTATGAAGGGCGTTTCATGATCCGACATTATTTAGCTCTGTCTGGAATTCCTACAGTTTTTAAAGTGTGCTCCAAAACTTAAGAATAGTCTGTCTGGTGTTCGCTTAGCTGCTTCTGGATATGCCGCTTCATCAGCCCGAAAACACGCTATATGTTACCATGAGATACTTAATTTTATTGAATGGAGGCAGAAATCTGTAGAGTCTATCGCTAGTAGTTGTTCAGGCGTAGGGCATAATATAGGTTGCAGCGAGCCCGACCCCTGGTGTAGGTCCTCCTTCTACAACAGTGATTTCGCTCCCTCCACAGCGGATTTTGGATGTTTTCGTTACAGGCTGATTCTTGTGCACATTTATTATTTGTTTGCAATAGGTTATCTTCCTCTTGCTGCTCACAATCTGTGCAACTCGTCTTCTTATCCCATTTCTTTTATATATTTTGACGGCAGCTTTACGCTTCCTGTGCACAACTCAAGTGTTAGTTTGTGAGCTTGACGGATATCGGCTTAGGGGTCTGCCCTGTATATTCTCTTGCCTGACCTAATAGCTTCAGCTTTGTAAGTACCAATTCTTGCTGGTATAAGCTTCACCTTAGTTGCTATTATTCAAGAAGCTGTGATTAATGAGTTCAAGGCTGCAGAGTGGTCCATTGACCTTCTACCAACTTCCAGAGCACCACTAAATACTGCCTGAATTTCTTGAACGCCCACACGATAGCCAAGGCGCTTCCTTCTTGGTTGCAGTGTAGTTCACTTCCATCACTTAGTAGTCTGCTAATGAAACAAAGAACTCTGTGCTGTCCCTTGTCCTGTATCTCAAATAGCTTCCAAGCCCCAGTAATCCAAACCCATAACATCATTTGTAGCCAAAAGAATGGTTTATCAAAATCGGATATGACAGCATAACTTTATTTAAAATCACCTTCGTTCTCTGAAACCTGCGCTCATACTACTCATTCCACACCCACGATTTCCCTTTTTCTTAATAGCTGCAATAGCGCCTCCATGTCAAGTGAAAAATTTCTATAAAATCGATTATAGAAATTACAGAGTCCGAGAAAAAGATTTAATATATTTTTTATTCCGGGTGTGGGGAATTCACTATTAGTCGGATTTTTCAGGATTAGGTAATATCCTCTCTTTATGTAATTATATGACGTAAAAAAACTTGGACCTCGTCAAATCATTATCTTACTCTTATTTAGAATTAATTCTCAATTCCCTTTCTCTGCCTCCCCCCAGCAACATTTTTAAATGCGCAAAGTGCTCATGTAGCACTTTCCCAGCTAGCCACCACTAATGTCGTCTCCACATACATTATAACTCAAATTCTTGATATCATCTGACAATGTTCTCTGATCCAGACATTGTATAAGCCCTGCCTCCCACTATTTTTTAGTCCGAGAGAATCTGGTTAAAAATTATATGTATCGTCCGCTATATTTAAATGTCATATTTTTCCGATCTCTCTGATGATAGTTTGTTTGCCAGTAGCTGCCAGTATCGAACGTTCGAAATATATTCTCATTTTGAAATTTCAATAACAATTCAATCTCATAGGTGGTGGAGCATTAGTATCGCTATTGTTATCTTATTTAACAGCTGTGCGTCCAAACATAACCCGAATTGATCCATCTTTTGTGAGTCCAAATCATGAGCACCGAATTGATCCATCTTTTTTTTTACAATTACAAATGCGGGGTTATTGAAGAGGAGACGAACATTTAGATATAATCCCCATTTAAGCATTTTGTCTATTTGTTCTTCTACTTCAGTGTCCATATTGATGAGGTATGGGATATGCACAGGCTTGAAATGGTTGGTCTTTCATAAGCCTTATCCTGTGTTCAATCATATCTATTGAATAGTTTCTTCAGTTGGTCTCTTTGATTGTCATTTATGCATTTTGACTCATCCACCTCTTCCCCTCATCTCCTATTTCATCACTACGCTTTGTGCATCACTCTGTCTATTTATCTCACCCTTCTGGTGTTTTGTAAACGTGAATTGTTACGTTGTTTATTGCTCCCTGGCTTCGTTTCATAATCCAATACACAGCCTGTTTTGTACACATAAAATCTGAGCCTAATATAACCTCATGAATCAGTCCCTCAAAATCATCAGAACGTGCTATTTCTCCCTCTGCCATGTGTAATTTCACCCATGCCTGTTTGGATGCCAATCTCTCGCCTTCTTACCATTAGCCAACAAAACATATACTGTTTTTTAAAGGCACATTTTAATTTCCACCCGTCAATGTCACTTATTTTATTAAACACTGTGACATTACCGATGCATCTAATTCCCGAATCAAACAATGCGACCAGTTAAAAACCCCAGCATCTCTCTTTGGTTTTACTCTAGTCTTTGTCGACAGCTCTGATGGCACGACTCCACCACGCTTAGTCTATCTTCCACTACACATACTTAGTGCATAACCTACTTTGCCTCTCTTTATCTTGTTCATCCTGTCACCACCCTGTGCTATTGTTGTCTGTAATTGCCATTGTACTTTGACCTTCACTCATTTGTACTTGCTAATCATCATTTGCTCCATTACTCAGGTAAACTCACGCATGTCTACACTCATAACTGCGGCCTCGCCCGTAATGTTGTATTTTGCGTGATTGATTCAATTCTAGGCACTTATTTGCTCCATCTAAAAATCCCATATTTCCTAGATAACTCCTGACTCTGTTTGCCTCCTGTTCATCCACTTGGAACTCTAATCTTTTCTGGCCTCTTTCCCCTCAATAGTCTAAAGAGTTAACAACTGCAGGCCATTTCATATTACAGATGTTAACAAAGTGTACGAATGAATTTCCACCAGAGTGGGCTTTCTCCGCCATGGGACTACGCTAAGCTGTTGCTCGTACCAAGCAAACCATTGCAAAGTGCACAATAACGTTCCAAGTATCTTAAGTGGATCACCGGATTCTCCCTCTGATCCCTGAGAATGTTTTTATCTTTACATAAGCTGATTTACCTCCATTTTATGTATGTTATCCATGTTTTCCCATTTCCATGACCTCCTTCTAACGCTTCTTTACTCTTTTTTATTGGCTTTCCTTCAGCTCTCTCCACTTTTCCATTCATTTTGATCACCATAAAATTTTATTTTATTTCCGACTAGCGCTTACGTTACTAAATTTAAATTACAACTTATTTATTTTTCTTACTAAGACGGAAACTACGCTGACTCCCCCATTTAGTCCCATTTTCTGATCTAATGTCTTTAATCCTCGTTAGCCCATAACAACTCTAATTGACTTCTGATTTGATAGCTATAAATGTCGTAAATCTCTTTTCATTTCCGAAAAAAAATTTGTGTAAATTTTTTTTTTAAATTAAAATACTTTACATGACGTAATTTACTTTTTAGATTTTTATTTTCAACAAGAACGCGTGTCTTAATTAGCTGTCATTTATGACAAGTTAAGCATCAAGTTGGGCACCGATTTGAACCGCGGTTCGAATATGTGCATCTCGTAACACCGGCCTTCTTAGGCAGAGAAGAACATACTCGGAGAGTATGTATACCCAAATGATAGCTATAATATATATAACTAGCTGTTACATTTCCAGGACATAACTTCTTCTCGCTGTTGAGTGCTACCTGTTTCAAAGCACCTTTTTTTTGTTTGTGTATAAGCATAGGCACCGCTTATCTATTCAAGGATGAATAAATACTTGCCACTTTGAGCAATGGCCACTAACTCTTCTAAATCCACGACTTGCTCGGCTGTTTGTAACACTAATAGATTATACATAGTAGTGGTTGAAAAGACTTGATAATTAAAAAAGAATTTCTAAAAGAATTGTAAAAGAATTGATAAAAGAATTGACTGACAGTCAAAGTTTAATTTTAAAAGATAATTTATTAACTAACATTTATCTAAATTTAAACATTTTATAATTCTAATAAACAGCACGCATATTTTAAATTAACATTTCTTAATAAGTTTAAAATCTTCAAGGTATATTTTCATAACAGAAGACTTTGTGAATTTATCTACTTTTGACTCAATAATATTGATGTAAGGATCAATCAACACATAATGCTGCATGCACACATAATAATAATAATAAAGTATTACATAGCATTTGAAATTAATAATCACACATATCATTAGATTCATTTGTATGTATATGATATAAAGTTCTTATAATTAGGCTCTTGAGATTCTCACGCATGAATTAATGAAATGCAATGGCATTACAGTATTTAACAATAAGCAAATGTTTTACCTCGATTTTGAATGTAGATTTTAACACTTTATTTTCTTCTTGTTTCGTTATTTCTTCCAGTATGAATGGTTCAATATCGATTGCTTTCGCCTGCAGCTGGGACGTTTCTGATGAGTTTCCTTATTATTCACGATTATCCTGCTATTGGAGACAATTAGATACTGACGTGGAGATTTTCTAGTTGTTACTTTGACACATTGTTCACGGGGCAGATCTAGCTGTTTTCATCGGATCTCTTTAGTTTGTGGAAAAGTGAATTCCCAAAATCTTCTCAACCTGCTTTTGTTTCTGGGTATAATTAACTCAACTGATTCAATTAATTTGTGAACTGCACTGACTCAACTAATTTGTGAACTCGATTACTCTCGTCCGATAAAAAAAGTCTATTTATAATTTCCTCTGCACCTCGTTGTCTTTTCTAATATCTCCGCAAAGACCCGTTGTCAAATTCCAGTAATAATCATTTGATATGATGTAGTTGTTTATTAATAACCATTGCCTATTTTTAATGATAATCTTTTTACTAAGATACATTTTTATTTATTTATAAATGTCGCACATATATATACACATATATTTTTTAATATAATTTTAATTATAGTTTAACTTATTATTTTTCTTTAATTAAACTTGAATGAAAAAGAGATTAGTTAGGTTTTACTTCTTTTTTAAATTATATTTTTACGAATACTAATAAAAACTCTTTACTTCCTTTTATAACCCATAGTTTCATTTCTCAAACCAAGACTCCCCCCTCCCACCCTTTTAATTCTTAATTGTAGCTTTTTTATTTCAAAATCTAACGCTAGAAAACTATTTAATTCTTTATCTTTTTCTAAAACAAACTGCAATAAACTCTTCAACGTTAATTTTGTTTCTTTTATGAACGATATTTAATAATATAATTTTGAGATAAAATTATATGTGCCTATATCAATATAGGTACAATATATATATATATATATATTAGCATTATGCGAAAGCAAATCTATGAAATGCAAGTAGATAAATATCATTATCATCATTGAAAAATCTAAGAGGCTGAAATGTTACTAGATTGAACTTCTGAAGACCCTTAAGCGGGATTCTTAAGAAAATTATGAATCATAAAGAGACCATATAGTGATATGAGATAATAGTTGGAATGACATAGAAGGTGAAATAATGAGAGATTATTTTTACAATGGATTAATTAATAAATAAAAATAATATATTTAAATAATGTCGTGATATTAACTGTGGTAGGGATATTTTGAAATCAGGTGTATAACTTATGAAATTGTGGATATCAGAAATGCTGTGGAAATTAATTTTGATTGTTTACATTGACTCTTTCAATATGGTATTTTATTATATACAAATATATATATATATCAGTCTCTAAGAATCCAGATTTGCAAGTCATTATAGACTAATTTTTCAATATCTTTTAGTCTTCTTGTTCTTTTTCATAAGATTTTTATAACTTACATCTGTTAATTATGATCTGTCGATTTTTTTTTTCTATATCTTTTGCTTAGTGTTATTTCCTCTAATAATATGGAATTAGCAATTAAATTTATTTTTTAACAGGATATCGATTTCTAAAGAAACTCGATTGCTTCTACACAGCAGGTTCATGTAGGCAGTATTCTAGGATCTTGGGCTTTCAAGTGTACAATACTTCATATCATTATTGGTGAAAATTATATGGTTTTACATCAATGTTCATTTGTTCATTCTAGATTGTGTTTGAATCTTTCAGGGACTTCCAGATAATAATGACATATCTATTAACTTGCCACTATAAAAATAAATGTTCAAATATTTTTATGTGATGTCAGCTACTAACAAAGAACATTGTTGTCATTTATCCAGGAACTCTTTTAACTTTTAAAATCAATTACTTATTACTACCAGCTGTAAACCTTGCAAGGTAACTGTTTGACGTGATTATAAGTCGAGTCTCCCCCCAAAAAATGGGATCTTTTTTGAAATTCCTCCACTAATAAAGAATTTTCTTTTAACTTTAATTGTGATCAAGCATGGTTAACTAATCTGTTAATTTCCAGGTTATTTTTAATTATGCTTTAATTACCAAATTAAAGATAATGTATAATTAATTAAATTGATTATTGATTTCTCCGGACCTGCAATAACATGGTGAATATAGTAAGATCTTAATTTTATGGATGATTTTTGACATTGTCTCTCACTAATGCCTTTTTCATAAAGTTTGTTATCTTTGGATAATACTTGTGTCATAATATTTATTCAATTGTATAATACTTTTACATAAAATATTCTCCAGCGAAATTTATAACAACCACTTTTTGTTGTAATAATGCAAACTTGAAAATTGTCATAACTGGGCGTTTTTTTGTATTTCTTATGTCGGAGTAGTGAATGTTATTCTAATGACAACAATTGGAAAGATGATCTACTTGCTTAACTTTTTTATATATTCTAAACTCTATAATTGAAAATTTTCCTTACTAAACTATAAATAAGATATTTTACAAGTTTTTATTTCAGAATTCAATGACTTATAATAGGAAAAATGCTTATCGGCATTCTAACTCTAATAGAAGCAGGTGCTGGATTCGAGCTTCTTTTTTGTCTCATTGACCAATCTAATTGTGTTCATTCTCTGCCATGCTGTTGAAGTGATTTTACCTGTATATTGGTTGTATTCCAATCTATGAAGTAATTGATGTAATTTTCTAATGTATAAGTAAAACCTGATGATTTCCAAATCATCATCAGATTGATGAAACATTCTGGAATTTAGATGATGAAAATAGCTATTTTCCTTTTGTTAAGGAAATGTACTTCTAAATGCCTTACACTTGTTTCAACATATTTCCAAATATCAAATATCAAATATCCAGCATGGCTTGCTAATTCTTGATTTAGATCATTGCTTAACAATGGGAAACTTTCAAGGAAGTTAGCCAATGATATGCAGTTAAGGAAGGTGTTATATTAATATTTTCTTATATAAGTAATTTTAAAAATCATTAATTAAATATAGATATTTCGTCAAGCATTGTTAGCGAAGTTAAGCCCGCCAGCTGTAAGCAAAGTTGAATGCAGAGGTTGTTGTGGTTTTACCTCCTACCCGAGTTATGACATATGGAAAAATATATATATATAGATATTTTAATATTGAAATTTTGCAAGGAGAATTTGAACACAATAACAAGAATATATAATTTAATTTTTATATTAAAAATCCTAATATACTTTTTCAAATATTTGCGTCCAAGTTAAACAAACTATATTTAAAAATTTTTATGGTTCTTATATAGACTAATGGTCTTACTTAACTTGTTTAGATTGTTAACATGGACAGTGTCTTAATATATTTTGGTTAGCATATTTTTGTTAAAGTAAAAGCTCATTTTCTGTCAACTTCTTTTATAAGTTTGAACCACAGGTTACATAAATATTAATCTCCGTGATTCAGTTTTTTTTTTATCTACACAAAATTCCTCCCTTTTTAATCTCACATAAATGACATTTCTATGAGTGATTTCTTAATAATATGTATTGATGTTTATAAGTTTTGTACGCACACAGAGTTTTTGTATTCATTATAAGTCTTATATAGATCGTATTTATCCAATGTCACTTATTCAAACACATAATTTCTAGACATTAGAAAATTATAAACAAACCCCCAGGTACATTTTGATTTAAATCAATCTTATTTTCATTTGATCCAGCTATGCATATCCCCAACTTCAGGTTATTGTTATTTTTTATTAATAACAATGTTTTCAAATTGTTATAATGTGATATGATATTAAATATAATCTAAAAATATATTTGTAATTTGAATTGTAACATCCATTAGATAAATAAAAATTAACAATAACCTGAAGTTGGGAATATGTGCATAGCTTGGACCAAATGAATAAGATTGATTTAATCAAAATGTACCTGGGGGTTTGTTTATAATTTTCTAATGTCTAGAATTATGTGTTTGAATAAGTGACATTGGATAAATACGATCTTATATAAGACTTATAATTAATACAAAAACTCTGTGTGCGTACAAAATTTATAAACATCAATACATATTAAGAAATCACTCATAGAAATAATCATTTATGTGAGATTAAAGGGAGAATATTGTGTAGATAAAATAAAACTGAATCACTGGAGATTAATATTTATGTAACCTGTGGTTCAAACATAAAAGAAGTTGACGAAAAAAACAGCTTTATTTTGAATAAAATATGCTAACCAAAATATATTATATACACTCCATGTTGACAATCTAAACAAGTTAAGTATTAAATTAGTCTATATAAGAAATCATAAATTTTTTTAAATATAGTTGTTTAACTTGGACGTGTTATTTGAAAGTATATTAGGTTTTTAATATAAAAATTAAATTATATATTCTGTTATTGTGTTCAAATTCTCCTTGCAAAATTTCAATATTAAAATATCTATATATATATATTTTTCCATATGTCATAATATCGGCCGGGAGGCAAACCACAACAACCATCTGCAACCAACTGCTTCCAAGGCAGCTGCGCTGACCTCTTGGCTAACAATGCTTGACTAAAATATCTATATTTAATTAATGATTTTTAAAATTACTTATATAAGAAAATATTAATATAACACCTTCCACTGCATATCATTGGCTAACTTCCTTGAAAGTTTCCCATTGTTAAGCAATGATCTAAATCAAAATTAGCAAGCCATGCTGGATATTTGTATTTGATATTTGGAAATATGTTGAAACAAGTAAAAGGGCATTTTTAGAATACATTTCCTTAACAAAGAATAGCTATTTTCATCATCTAAATTCCAGAATGTTTCATCAATCTGATGTGATTTGAAATCACATCAGGTTTTATATACATTGCAAATACATCAATTACTTCATAGATTAAATACAACCAATATACAATTAAAATCACTTCAACAGCATGGCAGAAATGAACACAATTGATGGTCAATGAGACAAAAAAAAAGCAGCTGAATCCACACACTTCTTCATTAGAGTTAGGATGCCATGAGCATTTTTTTCCTATTATAAGTCATTGAATTTGAAATAAAAACTTGTAAAATATCTTATTTATAGTTTAGTAAGGAAAATTTTTCAATTGTGAGTTTAGAATATAAAAAAAAAAGTTGAAAAAGGTGATCATCTTTACAATTGTTGTCATTAGAATAACATTCACTATAAACATAAGAAATACAAAAAAACGCAGTTATGACAATTTTCAAGTTTGCATTATTACAACAAAAGTGGTTGTTATAAATTTCTGCTGGAGAATATTTTTATAAAAGTATTATACAATTGAATAAATATTATAACACAAGTATTATCCAATGATAACAAACTTATGAAAAAGGCATTAGTGAGAGACAATCAAAATCATCCATAAAATTAGATCTTACTATGTATTCACTCATGTTATTGCAGGTCCGATAAATCAATAATCAATTTAATTAATTATACATTATCTTTAATTTGGTAATTAAAACATAATTAAAAATAACCTAGAAATTAACAGGTTTATTAACCATGCTTTGGTACAATTAAAGTTAAAAAATTCTTTAAATTAGTGGAGGATTTCTCAAAAAAGATCCAATTTTTTTGGGGGGGAGACTTGACTTATAATCACTCAACAAGTTACCTTGCAAGGTTTACAGCAGTAGTAACATTGTGATTTTAAAAGTTAAAAGTTCCTGGATAAATGACAACAATGTTTCTTGTTGTGCTTGAACATCACATAAAAATATTTGAATTATTTATTTTTATAGTGGCAAGTTAATAGATATGTAATCATTATTATCTGGAAGTACTAGTTCAAACACAATCTAGAATGAACAAATGAACATTGATGTACCGGCTATAACTTTTCACCAATAATGATATGAAGTATTGTACACTTTGAAAGCTAAGATCCTAAAATACTGCCACATGACCTGCTGTGTAGAAGCAATCTTGTTTCTTTTAGAAATCTATATCTGTTAAAAAATAAATTTGGATGCCAATTCCATATTAGAGGAAATAACACTAAGCAAAAGATATAGAAAAAAAAAATCGATGATCATAATAACAGATGTAGTTATAAAAATCTTAGAAACAGAACAAAAGACAAAAAGATATTGAAAAATTAGTCTATAATGACTTGCAAATCTGGTTCTAGAGCTGATATATATATATTGTAACGTTTATTTATATACGTTACAAATATATTGGCATTGGGTAAAAAAAAAAAACTAAAAGATAAAAGGGTTTTAAATATTTTTGGGTAATTTTTTTTAAAAAAAAAAAAGTAGAATAGATTGGGTTATTTTCTTTTTTTTATTTTTAATGTGTTTAATAGGAAAAAGAAAAAAAGAAAGCAAAAAAAAAAAAAAAAAAAAGAAGAAAAATAGAATTAATTAAAATTGAAAAAAGTGGGGGAAAAAAAGAATTAATTAAATAATTTTTTTAAAAAAATGTATAAATTAAAAAGGAATGGTATGGCAGGGGCCGGGGTCTTGAAGACGGGAGAAAAAGGAAGGGGGGGGGGGGGGGGGGGGGGTGTGTTGTGTTTTTTTCTTTTGTTTTTTGGGGGTTTTTTTAATTTATCCAAGCTCGCCCCTTCCTGGAAGGAGGTCGGCGGGGTGCAGCGGACCGCCGGTCCTCCGGGGGCCGCCCGAAGTAATGCAGCAAGGCAAGCCAGGCCGCGGGGCGACAGGGGCCACAGGCACCACCATAACCCAAAAGCCCCAGCCAGACCCAATAAACAAAAAAATTTGCTTTGTTTTCTTAAATTTCCAGTAAAATTATTATTTATTGTGAAAATTATATTTAAAATTATTTAAAAATATACGTTAAAAAAATTAAAGAAACTAATTTTTTTTTAATTTTTTTTTTAACTATATTTTTTTAATTTTTTTTTTTTTTTAATTTTTTTTTTTTTTTTTTCTTTTGTTTTTTTTTATTATTATTTTTTTATTATTATTAAATTTTAAAATAAATTTTTTTTATTTTTTTTATTATTTTTATTTTTATTTTTTTTTTTTTTAAAATATTTAAATAAATAATTATCTAAAAAATAAAAAAAAAAAAAAAAAAAAAAAAAAATAATTTGGGGGTGAAAGGGATATATATATATTGTATATAATAAAATACCATATTGAAGAGTCATGTAAACAATCAAATTAATTTCTAACATTTCTGATATCCACACTCTCATAAGTTATACACCTATTTCAAATATCCTTACCACAGTTAATATCCTGACATTATTTAAATATATTATTTTTATTTATTAATTAATCCATTGTAAAAATAATCTCCATTATTTCAATTCTCTCATGTCATTCCAACTATTTATCTCATATCACTATATGGTCTCTTTATGATTCATAATTTCTTAGAATCCTGTTTAAGGTCTTCAGAAGTGCATCTAGTAACATTTCAGCCTCTTAGTTTTTTCAATGATGATAATGATATTTATCTACTTGCATTTCATAGATTTGCTTTCACATAATGCTAATATATATATATATTGTACCTATATTGATATAGGCACATATAATTTTATCTAAAATTATATTATTAAAATAATCGTTCATAAAAGAAAACAAAATTAAACGTTGAAGAGTTTATTGCAGTTTGTTTTAGAAAAAAGATAAGAATTAAATAGTTTTCTAGCGTTAGTTTTTGAAATAAAAAAAGCTACAATTAATTAATCAAAAGGGGGGAGGGGGAGTCTTGGTTTGAGAAATGAAACTAAGGGTTATAAAAGGAAGTAAAGAGTTTTTATTAGTATTCGTAAAAATATAATTTAAAAAGTTAAAACGTACAAATCTCTTTTCATTCAAGTTTAATTAAAGAAAAAAATAATGTTAAAACTAAATAGTAAATTGTATTAAAAATATATGTGCATATATATGTGCGATTTGTAAATAAATAAAAATGTATGCGAAATAAAAGAAGATTATCATTAAAAACACGGCAATGGTTATTAATAAAATAAAACAACACGTTTATCAAATGATTATCACTGGAATTTGACAACAGATCTTTGCCGGAGATATTAGAAAGACAACACGTTGCAGATATAAATAGACTTTTTTATCGGACAGTGAGTCAGTTCACAAATTAGTTGAGTGAGTGCAGTTCACAAATTAATTGAATCAGTTGAGTTAATTATACCCAGAAACAAAATGCAGTGCTGAGAAGATTTTGGGAATTCACGCCTCTCCACAGCCTAAAAAGTCCGATGAAAACAGCAAGATCTGCCCGTGAAATAATGTCAACGTAACAACTTAGAAAATCTCCGTCAGTATCTAATTGTCTCCAATAGTAATAATCGTGAATAATAAGGAAACTCATCAAGGAAACGTCCCAGCCGGCTGAAAGCAATCATACTGGAACCATTCATACTGGAAGAAACAACAAACAAGAAGAAAACAAAGTGTTAAATCTACGTTCAAAATCCTAGGTAAAACATTTGCTTATTTTCGTTTATACTGTAATAGCCATTGCATTTCATTAATTCATGCGAATCCTCCAAGAGTCTAATTATATGAACTTTATATCATACATAAATGAACTATTGATATGTGTGATTAAATTTCAAATGCTATGTAATACTTTATTATTATTATTATGTGTGTGCATGAGTTAATATGTGTGTGATCCTTATATCAATATTATTAGTAAAGTAGATAAATTCAGAGTGTTCTGTTATGAAACTATTAGAGAATATTTAAACTATTTAGAAATGTTAATTTAAAATATGCGTGTGTTTTATTAGAATTATAAAATGTTTAAATTTAGTAAATAAATGTTAGTTAATAAATTATCTTTAAAATTAAACTTTATTTGTCGGTCAATTCTTTTTATCAATTCTTTTACAATTCTTTTTATAAATTCCTTTTACAATTCTTTATCAAGTCTTTTAACCACTAATTATGTATAATCTATTAGTGATTACAAACAGCTGAGCTAGTCGTGGATTTAGGCGTTGAGTTAGTGGCCATTGCTCAAAGTGCGTTATTTATTCATCCTTGAATAGATAGCTGGTGCCCGTGTTTATACACAAACAAAAAAAAGGTGCTTTGAACTTGGTGTTGAACTCAACAGCCGAGAAGAAGTTATGTCCTGGAAATGTAACGCTAGTTATATATTTTATAGCTATCGTTTGGGCATACATACTCTCCGAGTATGTTCTTCTCTGCCTAAGAGGCCGGTGTTACGAATGCACATATTCGAACACGGTTCAAATGGTGCCCAACATGAGGCGAACTTGTCATAAATGACAGTTAATTAAACACTTTGTTCTTGTTGAAAATAAAAATCTAAAAAGTTAAATTACGTATGTAAAAGTGTTTTAATTTAAAAAAAAAAAAAATTGACCGAAATTTTTTTTTTCGAAATGAAAAGAGATTTTGACATTTATGCTATCAAATCAGAGTCAATTAGATGTTATGGGCTGAGTTAAAGCATTAAGATCGGGTAGTGAAAAGGACTAAAAGGGTGGAGTTAGCGTGAGTTTCCGTCTTAGTAAGAAAAATAAATAAGTTGTATTTAAATTTAGTTTAACGTAAGCGCTAGTCGGAAATAAAAAATAAAATACATGGTGTCAAAATGGGAAAAGTATAGAGCTGGAGGAAGTAATAAAAAGAGTAGAGGCGTTAGAAAGAGAACATGAGAATGGGAAAACATGGGTGCACATACATAAAATGGAGGCAGTAAATCAGCTGCTAAAGATAAAAGCATTCTCAGGGAACAGAGGGGAGAATCCGAGTGATCACTTAGAGAGCTTGGAACGTTATTGCACTTTGAATAGTTTAAGCGAGGGAGCAAGAATTGCTTTAGCTTGCAGTCACAACCAGGGAGAAGCCCAACTCTGGTGGAATTCATTACGTGTAAAACCGACAACATTCGGTGAATACAAATGTTCGTTGTTGGCAAACTATTGAGGGGAGGAGCTGCAGGAAAAGGTTAAGTTTCAAGTAGAGCAGGACAGGTGGCAAACAGGGGAGTTATTTATTACATTTTTTCGTAGACAAATAGCAAAATTGAGATCAATCACAGCATACAAATTATCGGAGCAGCATATTATGCGTATAGTTAGGCGTGGTTTACCTGAGAATGTGGAACAAATGATGATTGGCAAGCAAATGGTAGAGCAGATGGCCGAAATACTAATGGCATTGGACAACAATAGGGGGATGGTGGATGGTCAAGATAAGGATGGAAATGCAGAAGTTGATTGTACGCAAGTAGCGAATCTGGTATGTAGTGGAGAAGAAAGCACGCCCATGATGGCACCTCAGAGCTGTCCGAAGATAGAGATAAAGGTAGGGGGTTGCAACTAGTGCATTGTTTGATTCAGGGAGTCAGGTATCGGTAATGTCACAGGAAATGTTTAATAAAATAAGTGACATTGACCCGGAAATTAAAATATTGCCTTTAAAAACAGTATATGTTTTGTTGGCTAATGGTAAGAAGGCGAAGTTGGCATCCAAACAGGCATGGGTGAAATTACACATGGCAGAGGGAGAATATATGCACGTTCTGTTGATTTTGGAGGGACTGATTCATGAGGTTATATTAGGCTCGGATTTTATGTACAAAACAGGCTGTGTATTGGATTATAAACGAAGCCAGGCAGAAATAAACAACGTAATAATTCCGTTTACAAAACACAAGAAGGATGAGATAAATAGACAGAGTGATGCACAAAGCGCAGTAATGGAAATAGAGATAGGGGAAAAGGTGGATGAGTCAAAATGCATAAATGACAATCAAAGAGACCAACTGAAGAAACTATTCAATAGATATGATTGAACACAGGATAAGGCTTATGAAAGACCAACCATTTCAAGCCTGTGCATATCCCATACCTCATCAATATGGACATGAAGTAGAAGAACAAATAGACAAAATGCTTAAATGGGGGATTATATCTAAATGTTCGTCTCCTTTTAATAACCCCATCGTAACTGTAAAAAAAAAGATGGATCAATTCGGTTATGTTTGGACGCATGGCAGTTAAATAAGATAACAATAGCTGATACTAATGCTCCACCACCTATGAGTGAATTGTTATTGAAATTTCAAAATGAGAAAATATTTTCGATGTTCGACTTAACTGCCAGCTACTGGCAAATCAAACTTCATCCAGAGGATCGGAAATATATGGCATTTAAATATAACGGACGTGCATATAATTTTAACCGGATTCCCTTCGGGCTAAAAAATAGTGGGGCAGGGCTTATACAATGTCTGGATCAAGTATTGTCAGATGATATTAAGAATTTAGTTATAATGTATGTAGACGACATTGTGGTGGCGTCGGAAAGTATAGATGAGCACTTTGCGCATTTAGAAATGTTGCTGGGGGAGTGTGAGAGAAAGGGAATTTGAATTAATTTAAATAAGAGTAAGATAATGACTGACGAGGTCAAGTTTTTACGTCATATAATTACAGAAAGAGGGATATTACCTAATCCTGAAAAAATCCGAGCAATACAGGAATTCCCCACACCCCGGAATAAAAAACATATTAAATCTTTTCTCGGACTCTGTAATTTCTATAATCGATTTTATAGAAATTTTTCACTTGACATGGAGCCGTTATTGCAGTTATTAAGAAAAGGGAAATCGTGGGTGTGGAATGAGCAGCATGAGCGCAGTTTTCAGAGCATGAAGGCAGGATTTTTAAATAAAGTTATGCTGTCATATCCCGATTTTGACAAACCATTCTTTGTACAAACGGACAGCAGTGGGTTTGGATTGGGGGCTGCGCTATTTCAGATACAGGACAAGGGACAGCACAGAGTTCTTTGTTTCATTAGCTGTTTACTAAGGGGACCGGAAGTGAACTACACTGTAACCAAGAAGGAAGCCTTGGCTATTGTGTGGGCGTTCAAGAAATTCAGGCAGTATTTAGTAGGCTCTGAAGTGGTAGTAGTCACTGACCATAAGAGCCTTGAATTTATTAATCACAGCTTCTTGAATAATAGCAGACTAATAAGGTGGAGCTTATTCCTGCAAGAATTTAATTACAAAGTGGCTTACTGTCGTGGCAAAGAGAATATTGTGGCAGACCCCTTAAGCCGATATCCGCTAGCTCAAGAACAACACTTGAGTTGCGACAGAGCGTATATAGCTGCCGCCAAAATATATAAAAGAAATGGGATAGAAGATGAGTTGCACAGATTAAAGGAGCAGCAAGAGGAAGATAACGATTGCAAACAAATAATAGAGTATTTACGCAATCAGCCTGTAACGAAAACATCCAATAATTCGCTGTGGAGGGACCGAAATCACTGTTGTTTAAAGGGAGGACTCTTACACCAGGAGTCGGGCCGCTGCAACCTATATATGCCCAACGCCTGAACAGCTTACTAGCGATAGACTTCTACAGACCTCTGCCTCCATTCAATAAAATGAAGTATCTCATGGTAACATATGACGTGTTTTCGAAGCTGGTAGCGGCATATCCAGTAGCCCAAGCGAACACAAGACAGACTATTCGAGTTTTGGAGCAACAATACTTTAAAACTGTAGGAATTCCAGACAGAATTCTGTCGGATCATGAAACGCCCTTTATATCAAGCGAATGGAAAAAAATGGATGGACAGACGTGGATAAGACATATACTTACGTCGATTCGTAACCCTCAGTCTAATCCATGTGAACGGGTTATGAGGGAGTTGGGGCGTCTATTTTGGGTTTATATACAGGATGATCATCGCAAATGGGTGAAAGAAACATCACAAATAATCAACATAATAAACTGGTCAAGAAATGAGTCTACAGGATTCGAACCTGTTTGGCTACATTTTGGAAGAAATATTCCGTATCCGTTTGAGACTAAATTGCCAGTGGGGATAAATCCAATCAACCAGAGAAGAGATGCTAAGCAAGCGCTCAACTGGTTAAGAAAAATGGGCAGGCTACGGCAGCAGAGGCAGGGAAGACCTAAGGCTATATTCAGGAGGGGAGATGAGGTCATGGTGAGAGTTCATCCGGTGAGTCATCCTGAAAAACATATATACAAGAAATTCCAGCCAATATACGACGGCCCTTATATCATCAAACGGCAATACGGTAATAACGCGTTTGTGAGGAAAAAGGAACATATAATGCCCGGTCGTTGAGGTTAGTGAAAAGAGAAAAACAACCACCGGACAGGCGGTAATAATACTAAATGAAATTTAGGAATAATAATAATAACAAGGAGGCATTATTGAATAAAAGATTTTTTCCCCACGCACATATTATGTAAGAAGAAATGCTTGTAAATAAACAGTTAAAAATCAATAAAATCAAGTTAAATAAGTAGGTCAAATGAATGATTTAAGAGACAATTATAGGGTTAAATAAATGAATAAAATAAAGGGTTTGATTAAAGTGATCGAATTAAATAAATAAATAACATGTCAATAAAATAAAAAAATAATTTAAGATTTAATGTTGACAGAGATAAAATGGTAAAAAATGACGCATTTTACTCTCAAAAAGGAGAAGCGGTGTAATGTACCTATATTGATATAGGCACATATAATTTTATCTAAAATTATATTATTAAAATAATCGTTCATAAAAGAAAACATAAAATTAAACGTTGAAGAGTTTATTGCAGTTTGTTTTAGAAAAAGATAAGAATTAAATAGTTTTCTAGCGTTAGTTTTTGAAATAAAAAAAGCTACAATTAATTAATCAAAAGGGGGGGGGAGTCTTGGTTTGAGAAATGAAACTATGGGTTATAAAAGGAAGTAAAGAGTTTTTATTAGTATTCGTAAAAATATAATTTAAAAAAATTAAAACGTACAAATCTCTTTTCATTCAAGCTTAATTAAAGAAAAAAAATAATGTTAAAACTAAATAGTAAATTGTATTAAAAATATGTGCGTATATATGTGCAATTTGTAAATAAATAAAAATGTATGTGAAATAAAAGAAGATTATCATTAAAAACACGGCAATGGTTATTAATAAAATAAAACAACACGTTTATCAAATGATTATTACTGGAATTTGACAACAGATCTTTGCCGGAGATATTAGAAAGACAACAAGGTGCAGGTATAAATAGACTTTTTTTTATCGGACAGTAGTCAGTTCACAAATTAGTTGAGTGAGTGCAGTTCACAAATTAATTGAATCAGTTGAGTTAATTATACCCAGAAACAAAATGCAGTGCTGAGAAGATTTTGGGAATTCACGCCTCTCCACAGCCTAAAAAGTCCGATGAAAACAGCAAGATCTGCCCGTGAAATAATGTCAACGTAACAACTTAGAAAATCTCCGTCAGTATCTAATTGTCTCCAATAGTAATAATTGTGAATAATAAGGAAACTCATCAAGGAAACGTCCCAGCCGGCTGGAAGCATTCATACTGGAACCATTCATACTGGAAGAAACAACAAACAAGAAGAAAACAAAGTGTTAAATCTACGTTCAAAATCCTAGGTAAAACATTTGCTTATTTTCGTTTATACTGTAATAGCCATTGCATTTCATTAATTCGTGCGAATCCTCCAAGAGTCTAATTATATGAACTTTATATCATACATAAATAATCTATTGATATGTGTGATTAAATTTCAAATGCTACGTAATACTTTATTATTATTATTATTATGTGTGTGCATGAGTTAATATGTGTGTGATCCTTATATCAATATTATTAGTCAAAGTAGATAAATTCACAGTGTTCTGTTATGAAAATATTCGAGAAGATTTAAACTATTTAGAAATGTTAATTTAAAATATGCGTGTGTTTAATAAAATTATAAAATGTTTAAATTTAGTAAATAAATGTTAGTTAATAAATTATCTTTAAAATTAAACTTTATTTGTCGGTCAATTCTTTTTATCAATTCTTTTTATAAATTCCTTTTACAATTCTTTATCAAGTCTTTTAACCACTAATTATGTATAATCTATTAGTGATTACAAACAGCTGAGCTAGTCGTGGATTTAGGCGTTGAGTTAGTGGCCATTGCTCAAAGTGCGTTATTTATTCATCCTTGAATAGATAGCTGGCGCCCGTGTTTATACACAAACAAAAAAAGGTGCTTTGAACTTGGTGTTGAACTCAACAGCCGAGAAGAAGTTATGTCCTGGAAATGTAACGCTAGTTATATATTTTATAGTTATCGTTTGGGCATACATACTCTCCGAGTATGTTCTTGTCTGCCTAAGAGGCCGGTATTACGAATGCACATATTCGAACATGGTTCAATATATATATATCCATAATATGTATGTAATCTAATATCTGTACATCGATTGCTCTTCTATTAATATTCAAATCTCATATCCATAAATAAGCATTAGCAAACACATTTATTACAAAGGTTTTCTTGCCAACTACATATACATAAATATTTTTAATATTATTTCTAACAAAAATACTCTGTTCAAGTTAATTCTATGACTAATTCCATTTGTTATATCTTTTTCTTCTACATTAATAATCTATCAACAGTTTTGCTACACTTAATTTTTATTGACATCTTTAATTAAAAAATTATTGAACATGACATTACTTTTTTTAGTATTTATCTTTAGTCATTAATATAAGTATATAAACACTATAATCACTTCATTGTAAAGTGAATGCCTCCTAACAAGTTCACCTTACACACACAAGACTAAAATAACACTTTCACTTATAGCTCATTCAATCTTTCCATCTATGGTTTTAAAATAATTATTGACAAGAGTGTATGAATTCTAGTGCATGTGTGAAGAATAGTTTCTTCACGACATTAAAAATAATAAATTGTAAATATAGACTAATTACACTTAATCTCATATATATATACACACACACAATTTCTTATGATGACACAAAAACTGAAAATAATTTTACAAATGTGTCAATTTTATAATCATGAAAAAGTATGGAAAATATTTCAATCCAAATATTGTAAAAATTTATTAAAGCAGTTTGACTTATTGTGCAGGATATAACGAACTAGAGAGATTCAATTTATAAGTGTCATATATTAATCATGAGAAGGATGCTGAAATGTAGAAAGTATATTAAGTTTCTTGGAATTTTTTGGGCATTTCAAAATCACCCATTATATTCTATGAGGATATTGACTAAAATGTAATGAAACTGCAATATAGGCTGTATCAATGTATACTACTTCAATTATACACTCTCCAAAAAAGAATGTAAAAAAAAAAGGTAAATAACACAAATAAAAACCATTTAAATTCATAAATTTAATAATTTTATAATATAACATCTTGGCACACTATACACATAACATTTTAAAATAATTTTGTTGAGTTATGTAAAGGCATATATATTTTATTCTTTGCTTTGTTGAAGTAAGTATTTTGTGGAATGTTTTCTAAGCATAAAGATAAAAGTTTTATGATATTTAAGATAACTTATAAGTATCTTTCTTAAGTAATAAAATGAAAGTTATCAATTTTATAATGGCAAAAAAATAAGAACTCTAAAATTCTTGTACTGTGTCAAAAAGCTTGAAGTATGATAAATTTAACTGAGAATCTGAAATGGGAAACAATAAATACTATATAAACTCCAATGCTAATAGAATCTTAAAAACATCAAAACAACTAGAAATGATATTGCTTCTAATAATGAGATTGCCACTACATAGGAAAAAAAACAATATCAAGAGCATGTTTAAAAAAATAAAAATATAGTACAATAAGTTTTTTCATTATTTTTGAGCGAATGTAAATGAGTGAACCCAACATTTGTATATATATATATAAATATACCCCCCTCAATTTTTATCAAAAAGTATTTTAACTTTTTTAAATCTTAATTTATACATTACACATAAAAACATCTGATATATATGTGTGTACATATTGAAAAACACTGTATACTTGTATTTCAACAAACAATATGTATTCTATTATAATCTAAACTTACTACAAAACATATTCTATTATACATGATACAGAACGTGAAAAAACTTGGAACCACAAAATCAAGTGGATATTGTGACCTCATTAAACTCTGATTTATGGATAATAATTGATTATAAATATCTGCTTTATAACAATTTATTTTATTGAATTTATTATCTATTATAAATTATAATCAAGATTTGAAATATAAAATTAGTTTTTGAATGTTATTTGAATGAGATGTTTATTTTATTATCTCTCTTTTGTATGTGACAGCCATCTATTGAAATTTAAATATACTTGAAATTTCTATTAGATGATAAAATTTGAAATTGTATCAGAATTTTGATTTCTAATATATATATATCTATATATTTAAATTGTACTATCAATTTACTCATGTTGTGAAAAAGATTTACCTGATAATACTAATCATTTGACATGTTTTAGATGTGAGAATTTATTTCAGATGTTCTTCTATTGGAGAAGGTATATATATAAAAGTACTAACTCAAAAATGTCAGCACTGTAGATGCGAGGACTGTCATTTATCTGGAGATATAGATACACTTAATGTATCCGCAATGGACATTTTAAAAAATTGGACCTTATTCTTGATATGCATAATACACTTAATGACATATTTGGGAAAATTGATCAATTGCAATCAGAATTAATGATTATAAGAAGCCAACAGAAGATAATGAAAAAGATTTAACAGATTTAATATCCTTATGTAATTCAAAACTAATATGTATATTGTTAGAAAAAATTCAAAACTAATGATCTTAGAAAGAGGTTGGAGTATTTGGAAAGATAAAATTACAATTATGAAATTGAAATCTAGTTTTCCTGAGAAACTTAATGAAAATTTATTAGAAATATTATATAAAAAATCACAAGTTTTTCATATGGAAAGAATGTTATAAAAAATTTGGATGCATTATATGGTATCCAATTAAAATGAGGTAGAAAAAGTTTAGTTACTGCTAGATTTAAGTTTTGTATATCAGTTAAAATCTTTTTATGTAAATCGCACACAAATTTTTTTGTCATTTCATACTGTTACTAATAGTGATCAACTAGAATTTATATTAATAATATGTCTTACTGATAATCAACAAAGCAGCTATTATGATCATCACATCTCAAAGCTAAATTAGATGGTAGTGTGTTTTATATTAAAAATGGTTTAATATACGTTGAAAGAGATAATTGTCCAGTTTATAAACATGAAATCGATTTACTTTTTATATGACAGAGATATCATAGTGAATTAAATGACTTAAAACATTTTTATAATTAACAAAAAAAGTTAATGGAGACATTCTGATGAATTAATAGTGTTTATACGTAATAACTGTATTAAGTATATTATTATCCTGACAGAAACTTTGATATCACTGGATGAAACTAAAATGTAAAAGATTAATGATTATATAAGTCAATGAGTTTTTAGAGTGGGAGCAACATCTAAAGGTATAATGACTTATCAAATTTGGCTTGTTTGTTGGTATCTCCAAGCCTTGTTTTTCCACAGGTGAAGCTTTAAATTATTAAAATTAAGATTGATATCTAAGAACTTTTATTACTGATATTATATTATGAATGTAATTCTATTTGTATTTTAATCAAGAGCTGGAAAATATTTTAAAGAATATTCGAAATATGTTATGCTAATTAACATTAATAATAATGAACTTATGTATATTCATTCTATATAAAATAATTTAAATATGTTTCATAGTTTTAGTTTGTAGCAGTTATCTACTGAACCTAGTGCTAAATAGTTTTTACTTGAGCTTGTCTTTAGTCACTTAGATAATATTCAGATAAGGTATCTATTGGTTATTTAGTTGTTAGTACATCTTTATAAGGGATTAAATGTTACATGTAAGAATAACAATAGCAGGATTTTCTGCATGAAATTACATATTTTTATTGATCAATCTTAAGATCAAATATATTTGCAGTCTACTGCTAAATGAAGCTTTTGAAACATTTATAAATATTTTAAAACCTGCTTTGTAGAAAGTAATTTTGCATGGAAAACAAATAACATTGAGAAAAAGATAAAAAGGAAAATATTAAGACACATTATGCATTCATGCAGCTCATTCATTGATATTTTATTTTCTTTTTTAAATTACACTAAAACTATAAGTATGACGTCAACAGAAATCCCAGCATTTGTTGCTGCTTGAATCCATCTTTAAAATGATGTATCTCAATTTTAAATGGGATAAAATTGGAATTTTTAATTAATGTTTTTATTAATAGATGCATTTCATTTTTTATTTTCTGGTCAATTTACTAGTTTACATGGAACAATAAAGTCAGAAAATCTTTATTGACCTTATAATGGATTAAAAATATGTTGACAATTGGGATATCAAGGCCTTCAATGCGATATAAGCATAATCACAGAATATCAGTCATAAGTTATTAATTTTAATTTTTTGAATATTTTTTTTTAATTATTTGATAAATGGTATAATTTATGAATTTGCTTTTGCATTGGTATGTGTGTGTAAAATATAAATTATATAATATTAAATCATTTATGCTCTTTATTATTCAGTATATAAATTTGTATTCAAATATAACAAAAGTTGTTTTTGTACAGTGTAATTTTGGGTCTCTGATCCAAGTTTGAGGCAACCTTATTTATAGACATAATGATTCTCAAAAGATTCAATAATTTATTAGTATGTTTATATTTGTATTAGTTTGTTTGCTCTTGTGTCATGTTTGTATAACAAGTAATGAGTTACTTACATAGAGCAGTGCAATGTAAATTTTAAAAACTGATAATCAAATGTACAGAAAGGTTGCAGATTGCAGTTGATAAAGCAATCACAAAATTTACTGGGCATAGTACCATGTGAAAATATAAACACTTAAAATCAATAGACATTATAAATGGTGTGTGTATAGTGGTAGCCACAATGGTTATGCATATTCCACATGGAATAGTATGCAGGCAAAGAATCAAATTTTGATTTTTGCATCACATTATTTTCAAGTCTATAGCTAGCAAATGACTATATGCAAATAAATTATATCTATGTGGAACAATAAATATAACAAGATAGCATCACTGGTCTGCATAAAGAATATAAACATCACTGACGTACACAAAAAATATAAAATGAGATGAAACTCATTTTATCAGTGATACAAACAGTAGCCTACAATTTCTAGTTTTAGATAGACAAGAAGCCAATTGCTATGA
Organism: Epiperipatus broadwayi; assembly: GCA_028023455.1. Classification (NCBI taxonomy): domain Eukaryota; kingdom Metazoa; phylum Onychophora; class Udeonychophora; order Euonychophora; family Peripatidae; genus Epiperipatus; species Epiperipatus broadwayi. The sequence goes on from JAQFVV010012657.1 coordinate 35,352, forward strand.
TGACAAATGCATATCCATCTTCTGGAAATGATTTGTTTTGTATCTTTTATTGGGATGAATCTTTTTCTTATAGATGCCTTTAGATTTGGTAACTGTTGGAGTACAAGATAAAAATGAAGAATTCATATGTGACTTATTTTGGAGATTCTAAAGCTATGGATTATTTCAGGTAAGAAATATTATATATGGTTTGAAAGATAATTTTGTGAGGAATACAAAGAAATTATCAATGAAGATATAATTTAAACTTAGTTAATGATACATTAGAAATTTTGAACAAACAATAAAGTAATAATTATGTTGGATGTTCAAAAATTTTTTTTCCTTATTTTATAAATGATTATCACTATTCATCTTAGACTTATTGTTTTCCTTAGTTTTTCTAGTTTCTATCAATGTAAAGTTTTTTGCTTTAACATTATTAAAACTGAAGTTATTGTGAAAATTGTGTCTCAAAACAGATTTTTTTAATATGGCGGCCTGGAGAATCAACAAACTAAAAAACAAAAGTCAGGATTTAAGTGTTTGAGTCAAATTGCCTAACAATGAAATAAATTTTTAATTAATTAAGAAATAATAATAATAATAATAATAATAATAATAATAATAATAATAATAATAATAATAATAAATTAATAATAATAATAATAATAATAATAATAATAATAATAATAATAATAATAATAATAATAATAATAATAAATAATAATAATAATAATAATAATAATAATAATAATAAAATAATAATAATAATAATAATAATAATAATAAAATAATAATAATAATAATAATAATAATAATAATAATAATAATAATAATAATAATAATAATAATAATAAAATAATAATAATAAATAATAATAATAATAATAATAATAATAATAATAATAATAATAATAATAATAATAATAATAATAATAATAATAATAATAATAATAATAATAATAATAATAATAATAATAATAATAATAATAATAATAATAATAATAATAATAATAATAATAATAATAATAATAATAATAATAATAATAATATAATAATAATAATAATAATAAATAATAATAATAATAATAATAAAATAATAATAATAATAATAATAATAATAATAATAATAATAATAATAATAATAATAATAATAATAATAATAATAATAATAATAATAATAATAATAATAATAATAATAATAATAATAATAATAATAATAATAATAATAATAATATTTTATCAAATAAATGTACTATTACAAAATAATCATAAATGACTTGATTAAAAATTCCAGACCATCAGTAATGGAAAAAAATATTAGTAGATAGCAAGCTGGTGGATTTAATAAATATTTTACTTCTTTTAGTGTACATTCTGAATTTTCATCTGATACTAATGTGGAAAATAATATAGATATTAATCCATCATTTTTATACTTAAATATTATAGATTTGGATATATATGTATAATTTGCAACCTATTAAATCAATATTGGTCTTGATAAAATAGGAAATAGAATATTAAAAGAGAATAGATACATTAGTCTCTATGTTAGTTTTTGTTTAATTCTTCATTGCATTCAGGTATTTTCCCCCCAATGTTTGATGTTAAGTGGATTTTACAAAAAAAAAAAAAAAAAAAAAGAATCTACTATTATTGAAAGTTCAAGTGTTTAAATTAATAATGACATCAAGGATGATATCATTTTCTTTAAAAAAAACTTTTTTTTATCAAAGTTTCAGTGTGAATTTGTACCAAAAGATGATACTGTCAAAACTCTTTAAGACTTTATTAACTGAATATCTAGAGAAAGATTTAAAAAACACTATCAGTATACATTGATATTTCTAAAGCTTTTAATACAATAAATCATAACATAAAGTTAAAAAGGGTTTATTCATATGAATTAAGAGAAATATTTATTTTTAAATGCAAAGCTTTTTCATAAAATGATTTCATAGTTTGTATTCGGTCATCAACAAGGTTTTTTATTTTAGGTCATCAAATATTTGACATTTACATAATCAACATCTGTTCTCTGGTTTTATTGCCTGGTACTTTTGTTTGTTTTTGTTTTTTGCTAGTGATTTGGCTCTTGTAAGTTCTACTGTCATTAATTATTGACTTAAGTTTTTAATAAATAAAGATCTTGATCTTTTAAATCATAGTCTAATAATAATCATTTCTACCTAAATAGGAACAAAACTAAAGCTATGCTACTTACATAGAGAATTTGGAATGATTATTCTTTTTCATTATATTTACATTGTAAGATATATATAACTTGTTGATTTTTCTTGCTATGACAAAATAAAAAATGTAAATAGTGTTTGATATTTGAACATCTGGTTGGATTAAAATTTATCATACACTGATTATGTGATTTATTTACAATTTGCTTGCATTAATGAAATTGTTTCTTTGCAAGTATTCACTTTCATCAAGAAATATTGTTTCAGATATTTATGAATTACATTTTATTGATTGCATGATTTAGCATACTTCTATATGAGTAAATACAACTCATTACATAATTTCAAATCTGCAAATATAATGTAAAATTATGCCCAGAGTTACAGTTTTGAATATTAAAGTATTTAATCTTTTAGGTATACTTTTAACAAGAACTATTTGCTTGCTATAGGGCAATGGTTTGGGATATAGAATAATTTTAATGATAAGAGACAAATTTAGTCAAATAAAAACTATTAATGATAATAGAAGTTCCTCACTATCAAATTATTATAAAATTGGATTCAAAAGATAAAAAAAGATATCATGATTTAAATATGTTTAATACATTTATTTCTATTGACAAAATTTGAAAATCATCTTTTAAAAAGAGCCTATATGACAGAATTTGTAAAAACTTCAATTAAATAATATTGCAGTTCATATATATATAATAAGGTCTATAAATATATAAAATATTTTCTCTCTCTCTGCATTTATAAGTGTTTATTTTACATATCATTTGAAAATTTTCATATTTCAAGCCTTATTTATATACATTTAAAATATATAATTAACCAATTCATTCACTATACTGAATGTTTACTATAGTAAATAAAGGAATTTGAACTTATGATTTTCAGTCAATATCCATTCTCCACTCTTTCTCAAACAGCCGATACACATGACCACACACATGTGGAAAATATAAATGATTCCCAATATTAGCCAAGCACTGATTGTATATATGTATGAGAGATTATGATCTCCCTCCACTGATGAATGCTGGTTCTGTACAAAATATATATCCTGGGAATCATTTACCTTTTCCACATGTGGGTGGTTATGTGTATCAGTTGTTGAGATAGAGTGGAGGATGAATATAGACTGAAAATCCTAAGTTCAAATCCCTCTATTTAAAATATATGTATATTTTGATTATTATTTTACATAAATATAAAATTAATATATATATTAATTTTATTCAATATATTTCAATCATTCATATAATTATAATGAATTTCAATACATATAATAAATAAAAAAGGAAAATTAGTTAAATTATATGCTTTCTATTAGTATTTTTATGTTACATACACATATAAATGTACATATAATTAGCCCTCCCTAATGTAATCACAGATAATATATTTCATAGCTGCACAATACATTGTATCAATTTATTTTATAAACATCCCATTTCTGGATGTACTTATTGACTACTATCAAATATGCAAATGATTATCTTCAGAAATTATTACAATTCTTCAATTCCAGGTATAGAGTATAACTTTAAATTTTTAAATATTGAAAAAAAAAAAAAAGCAGAATTAAACCTGTACAAAAAAAAAAACCGCTTAATCACAACAAAAATTAAAATTTATATTCGAGGATAAAGAGATATAATAGTTAATAAGGGCATATTAAAAATGAGAAGTGATATTCAACAATAATAAAAACCATTTGAGAGAAAAAGAGAGGATGAAGATGTGTGCTAATTGAAAAAAATACTCATTTTAAGACTGATTTACATTATTTTCTAGTAACTCTAACTATGTTTGAAAAAGAATAAGTTGTCGATTAAAGGAATAGGTATATACATATAAGCATGTGTACAGATATATTTACATAAACATTTATAAATAAAATGTCACTGCTATTAATATACCTCAAGCAAAAGTAAATATAAGCTCACACAAATAAATAAATAATCGAAAGCATGCACAGAATGTATTAATCATGCTGCTGAATTCCAATGTTATATTTTCCCTTTTCAATTAATTACTCATCCTCATAAAAAATGTTGTAAAAATTAATGATCTGGACATTATCCAAGCATAAAAAAAAATACTATAATCCTGTCCACAGGTGAAGGTTACGAAAAATTAAATACTGCTTTCAAAATTAAAATTGATTATTGCCAGTTTTCTCATAAGTGAAGGAAGCAGAGTCAAAAATTAACGATATTGTTAATTATTTTTAATTACATGACTCGAATACAGCGCATAACTCAAAAGAATATAGCAAATAAGACTTATTAATGGCAGTTTATGGCGCAAACTATATCTTACACATTCTTAAATATTATCTACAAATGCCTACTATAAACAAACAAACACAAAAAAAAACTTTTTTCAGCTGATATAGATAGTAAAAAAAAAATAAAAATAATGTTAAAAACAAAGAAACAAAACAATCATATATTTCAATTAAAATGGCCATTCGCTGCAAGTAATTTATTGATATCGAAAATAAACTATTTATCTAATAAGCAATTTAAATATATAAATAAACAAATAGACATATTTGATGTTAAGTTTTTTGATCAATATTTTTTTAAGTGTTTCTGGTTTGGCCTTGATTAATGTTTATCATATAATATTAGAATGATTTATCAATACAACTACAAAATTATATATTAACACTTTATAACATCATATCAGTTGCACTCTCCATATAAATATAAGACAAGAGGATATTATATTCGCATGGAGAGTTGGCATCACTCAAGAGAACTGGTAATGGCAAATTCTTTAAAAGAATACATACTGCAGGTCAATAAGAAATGTTTTAAACTGTGAATAAAGCTAATATAGCTTCACATTTGTTTACATATTTTCAAAACACATTACATTTATTACCTTTTTGTTGTTATTAAAAAGCAATATTAATAACAAAATATGTACAAATATTCACATATTTCCAGTAAAATAAATGTGTTATATAGGCGAAGTATGACAAAAGCCCAACCATCATAACAATGGTAATACAATAGGTTATTTATCTCTAAGTACTCTCTAAAATTGAAGAGTGATGTGTTTTACTAAATAGAAAGAGTTTAGAAATTTATTTTCAAGAGTTAAATCTGGTGAGGAATGTTAATTGAAATAAGTGTTTAAGCTGTGAAAAAGCACAATTGAAATAGATTGTTGATTGTCATATTTTGATCATGAAGTTATGGGTAAATATTTGAGTGAATAAAGGTAGAGTTAAACCATTCTTTTTTTTTTTTTTTTTTTAGTACATTATATTTTTTATTGTCAAATATTATGAAATAACATGGGAACCACATAGTTCTTAGTGTATGAATAATTATAAATACATTAAAAGACTAAAAGTATTATATATATATATATTAAATGCTTCAAGTTGATTGTTCACTTGTGAAAAATATGAATAGGTATAGAGATGATAAGTTCTAAATATTTATGCACTAAGCACGTGTAGATTCAAGATTTAGCTTAAATCAGAAATATTTTGGTTGTATACCTGTAGTAAATAAAAAAGAAATTTCAACCATGACAATGAGGAATACAATGGTTTTGGAACTTGATTACTTTTAGCAACTAATAGGGTTATCCATAGATGTCTGTATGGATAAGCTATTTTATTTAAATCTTTAAATGATATGCCAATGAGGATTTGATGCTCAATTGCATGATTTGTGAAAAATAATCATTTAACATATGAAATTGAGATAAGGAATGATATCGGAGGAAGGATGGCACTAAATATTGCATTAGTATATGTTGTAATATACTTTTTGATTCTATGTTATGTAAGTTTTCGGGCATATCAAACTGAGACCTATTTTGCACATCAGAAAGCAAGCTGAGAACATAAACCCAGACATATGATTTTATTATAGACAAATAGGTCTTGTTAAAAATCCACAAAAAGGCAATAGTAGGCAAGTATACCACTAAGAATAGCATTCACTATACAAACTTTCACAATGGGATATATTTTTGGACAAAATATTTTCATTTTTGATACTAAATGTGTTCACAGTGAGACTCGGTTGCATTTTAGACAGAGTAATTGATATGCCAAGAAAAGATGGGAAGTTACCCTTGAAAAAAGATGGTAGTTTGTGGCCTGTAAATAGTTGCCATAAAGATGACTTGCAAACTTGTATTGTGGAACCAGTTAATGTTTGAAATTTATTTACAATATTCAGAATGATGGAAATGTTTTGGAGACCTCTGAAGATTATGAGGACATCATCAACATAGAATATAGTTTGCACAGTGGTTCCAAGAATGATGGAAATGTTTTGGAGACCTCTGAAGATTATGAGGACATCATCAACAAAGGATATAGTTTGCACAGTGGTTCCAAGATGAGGAATGATAAGACCTTCAGAGCATTGTTCTATTTCCTTAATCGGAGGATCTATATAAATTACAAATAGCAATGAGGTAAATGGTGAACCCTGTAGAATGGCATGATTAGGTTTGAAAGATGTTGACAGTCACATATAATTTTTCAGTTTAATTGATCTATTAGTAAGGTAGTTCTGAATAGCAATTATAAGATTACTTTGTTCAAACATATATTTGTATAGTGCAGTAAAATGATAATTCCAATGGACTAAGTCAAAAGCAGCTTTACAATCAACTTGGCATGCAACATAATCTGTAAGTTTATTCTCTTTGACAAATAAGATTGATTCTTTTTTATTGCGTAATGTGAGGTTGATAGTTTTGGCAGGATAAGTTCACTTGGTTTTTTGTAAAGTATTCTTGCAAACATTTTTTGATCAATGTCTTTAAGTATAATTAGATGCAAATTGTTTACAGAGGGATATATTGTATTTGATTTTTTCTGAAACAAAATATTATGTTGGTAGAAAGGTTGGAGCTGTTAAGATTACTCGAGGATAATTGATTGTAGCATTTATATAGAAATGGGATTATCAAATTATCAAGCTGCTTGTAAGCATTAGCTGGGATATGATCTGCAGTTAGAGGCATGGGTTTTAAGATGCATGATTTCTTGGTACATTTGTAGCTTTGTAATAAAATTTTTTTGAGGAGGTTGTGTATTGTAGTGAATAGTAGGCAGATATATTGAACATCTGCTGTTAGGCTAGATTTAAGATGTTCAAGGTTTTTGCATGTTGACATTGGTCCCAGATAAGAAAATATCACCTTCTGATAAAATAGGAATGGCACAGGTATGAGATGGTGTTGATTTTGCATAATTTACATTAGTTCTTACAACCTTAGAAAGATTTGGTATTATTTTCTTTAATCTATGTGTTATAGCATTTTTGATTACATAGCATGATCAACTGGTTTACTTCATTTTGTAGTCTATGTAGAGCTTTGACATCATCCATTTGTGAGATGACTTGCAGGATTGTATCTATACCTTCAATATGCTTTTTTATTAGGTTATTTTGAGTGATAAATTTTTTAATTGTTTAGAGCAGTAGTTGCTTAAAATTTTTTTTTTAAGAATGACCAATTTTCAACTGGAGAAATATACTGCAACTGATGATAGTAATGACTTGTAATGATTGTATTAGAAAAATCATCTGTAATTAACCCAAATTCTATAGGAATCTGTCCTTTAAATGTGAACTTATAGAATGGTGTGTTATTTTGATAACTAGATAGTTCGAATGTGATACAAGTGTGCTTTGAAAATAAACACTGGATAGTTGTCAAATTGGATGGAGATACAAAAAAAAAAAGATCAATGAGTGATGACCTTGCCCTCCAATAAATGAAACTGCCCCAACATTGGTAAGGCAAGTTGATTAAGTTTAGAGTTCAATGAGGATGATAATTCATTGAGGGAACAATTGAAGTCACCACAAAGAATAGTTATTCTAGGTCTGTGTAAGATTTTTGTTTGGGCAATGAAGTGTATCTTGGTTACATCTTTGGCTTTTTGACAAGAGTATATTGATATGAGGAAAAATTGCTGTGATTGATGAGTGAAAGAAAAAATTATTGCATTAATAGATATGTATCTTATATTTAATTTTGTTAATGAAAATTTTGTACATAACAAAACTCCTACATCCTGTGTTGGTCTGATGTTTGGTTTGTGTATAAAAATATGATCATTATTTAGAATGTTAATGATAGCTAGTTGAGTTGATGATGAATTTTTTTTGTTTTTGTTAGGACAAAAATATCACAATGGTGATTCTTTAGAAACTCAGTTAACTGTGTATTTCTTTTGTGAGAATTTAGGCTAGGCACTTTGATCATAGCAATGTTTAGATTGTTCATATTATGTATTGGATCAGATATTTTGTTTTGTTGTTTTCAGAATCTGAAGGTGTGATTTGATCAATTGCATCAAATGTGGTTTTTTGTCTTATTAGTAGAAAATTTTCTTTATATGTGGTATCATATTTAAAGATGAGAATTAAATTGTGTCTCAGTCTCAGTTTGATCCAAAGCTTAGGAGATGTGATCTAAATTCTGAATGTGGAACTCAGATCAGAAATTGCATTGTTAGAATGCACTTCTATGAGTGATTCTTGGGATTGGATTTCCAGATTAATAGGTTTGTTTGAAGTATTTGCTTTAGTGTTATTAGTCCTTTTAGTTTATCTTGTATTAAATAGCAAAGCCAGCAGATTGCATGCTTATGTGTGTGCTTATTTCTGATGTTGGTGAATTGTTTTCAGATACATTTTTCCATTCAGTTTATCGATCTTGCCACATTTGCTGCAATCATCAGTGTTACATTGAGAAGCAATATGATCCAATCTAAAGTATTTGAAACATAGAGGTGGGAGATCTCTAATGCTAATAGTGATTGGAATGGAAGATAGAAAGATGCAATGAGGAAGTCCATCTGGTGTATGACTTTGTTTCATCTTAATAGTGACCTTCCATAAATTTGTGGGAATCATGAAAGCAATGTTTGGTATGAGTTTCCTTGATATACTAAGTAGATGAGCTATGTTTGCTATACTTTTTGAAGTGCCTCTTTTATAAAGTCAGGTGAAGCGTGCATAATGCGACCGTGTATGAGTGGATTTTCTCTTTATTTATATAATGCATTTTTTTAAAATTTACATGTTTTATAATATTTTCAGATTCCTCTCTCTGCTGCTTAGTAAAATACTCTAGTCCTATGAATGATATGTCTGTGAAAGTATCAACAGATTTAATTGTCATGATCATATTGTTTTTTTACAGCTCTGCTAGATCAGATAGTAATGGATGTAATCAGTCAAATCATTATTTTCAAATGATAATAATGACTGATGTAGTAGGAAAGAGGCTGCTTGAGAATATTTTGCACTAGTATTAAGTTTTCCAAAAGAAAGGGGCTTCATTACACCAGTTTGTAATGTTAATTCTGATCTATTTTTATATCTAGTGGATATTTTGATTAAGACATTTTTTAAGTAATTACTTCTTGATTGTTGTATTTTTTTGAACTCTGTAGGCTTAACTGTATCTAAATCAACATTACTAGCATGGTTGGACAAAAATGTAGATTTAGTGAAACTCACAATAATTTTACTTTTTTTTTACTTTTATTGATTCCATTTGTTCACTCCAAGTAGCATTCTGGAGGAATGATATAAGAGAAGCATTTTGTTTTTACTTGCATTTTTAAAACTTGAGATTTGCCTTCAATATCGATATTTGTTTCTACATTCTTGTGATGTTTATTTTTTTCTGATTTTACAGTTTTAAAACTTTTAACTGATAAAGCTTTTTCTCGACTGTGGATATCTTTATTTTCGGAATTATTTTAACATTAGGTAAGCTATTGCATTTAATAATGCTATTTCCTTTCGTAAGTGACACTTTTGGATAACAATAATATATACCAAATTTAATTAGAAAATATGAAAAAGATTCTGAATTGTGTTATTTGTTATAGCAGCCATATTAGCGTCTATTTAAATTTATTACTTATCTTAATGATACTAATTTTAGCTGATGTTTATCATTAACCATTATCTTAGCATTTGTGGAGAAATGTCCAAATTACAGGCCAAATGCCAGTTTCATAATTGTGACTAAGATGATAAATGTATCATACAATTATTCAGACATTTAAATTGATCTTACTGTTGTTGACGATCACACCAAACATTGGTGACATCCCTGATCACCATCAATCAACTTGGCTCCAGACAGCTAAACACCTTCTCTCACATCCAAAAACATGTCATTAAGATGACTTCTATTTTTATATTTATGATTTTATTACATGAGATTTGAACTACCCTAGGAGACACTCTGGCAATACCCTCTCCATTTACTGATAACATTTCCACATTTATCCCACCCAGAGCATATTTTCTCAAATTTTTCTTATTTATATTAGGAATGAGATCAAATAGCAGTGACAATTATAACAAAAAAAACAAAATGCACTGCAATAATTTACAAACGGATTTAGTGAATCTACTTCAGAGACATCAGAAGGTAAGGATTGATATTTCTAATTCCCTTCAGTTACTTCTAATGCACATGCATGGATAAAATAAACTATTTTACAAGTTATAATTGTTAGTGAAATTACAAATCTATAATTTGTAAGTGCATTGCTATTTTCATTAGATATCAATTCAATTCTTCTATGTATTATTTAATTTTTCATTGATCATTCTTCTACAGGCTGAAAAGTTCCTGAGAAAACTACACAGTTCAGGCTTGCAATTAGAGCACTTGGATTCATTCTAGGCCATCATGTTGAGATCTTCCAGCATATAAAATTTAGTAATGTTTAACATTTTGTATTGAAAAATACTTTGTTAAATCGCAGTAAATTTTTGAGTACTGAAAATGCTTTTCCACTTCCCTAATTTTGATGTTGAATGATTCAAAAAATGTTAAAACATTTTTAACAACAAAACAGGTTTGAATTTGTAATAAAAAAAACTTTATTTATAGCTAAGCACTTTCAATACTGTGAAGTACCATAATCATAGCATTATGTGACTAAAGGAAATTGAGATCCAGATTTAAAGTTACTTTTGAATATTAAATAATAGATTATCATAAAGATTTCAAATTCCTTATGCCATGATTATAATACTACTCAGTATTGAAAGTGCTCAGCTTTAATTAAAATTTCTTTATTACAAATTCAAATGCTTTGTTAAAAATGTTTTAACATTTTTGAATCATTATAATTATTGCAGAAAAATTGAATAAAAATGTTTTATTCTAGAATTTTGATGCAAAAATCCATGAGGACATGTTGCACTAGAGAGAAGGTAGCTATTTCTTGCCATGGATCAACTATTCTCCACACAGATCCCTCTCTCCTTCAAAATATTCTCTTCAGCTTCTCCTCTCCACATTGTCTCTTCTGATTTCACATTCTGTATTTATACCATGTTACATAATATGATATGCCTTCTCACCACCAATCCATCTTAGATTCCAGTATTTGTTGTTTTTTTTTTATTATATTAATTACATATTTTAATTCAAAGGATGAATTTATTAAAAATACCAATTATACTTTATTAGCTATGTATTTTGACATTATATTTATTGAATGTATTTAATTAGCTTCTAATTATTCCAATTTAATTAAGGGTTTATCAAATAATTTACTTCAATATGTTTCAAACTTAAATTCTTAAGAAGTACTATAATTATACTGTTATTTTTAAAGATTTTTAATTACATAAAAAAATATTTTTACAGGGAGAGTTAAAAAAAATTAATTTTCTTGGCAAAATGAAAGAAATTTATTTATAATCTTTGCAAATTGCTTTAAAATTTATTTTTGTTCCTTCACAATTACCATTGAAATATTCATATTCCTCATTCCTTTCATTATAATAATGTGTAATTTCCTTATTTACACACACACACACACACACACACCCTTTAAACTAATGTTTATGAATTCTGAGCAATGTTGAAAAAATATATCTGTGTTATCAGCTTTTAAAAGTGCTAACTTTTAATAATTCTGTTTCTTTCTCTATCACATATCTAAGTTCTTTATTCTATGGCATATTTGTTTAACTCTTTGTGCAGGGATAAGGCAGCTTATAATGCAGAACAGAGCCATACTGAAGCCAAATTTAAAACATTACATTACATATACACATATTATCATTCATTATTTCCAGCTATTATTAGTTTACTACAGAATGAAGTTTTTTAAACTCCACTTTCTCCAAGCCTATAATTGCTCTTTCCCACGTCATTCAAACATGTAATATTTCTTTCTAGGTATTTAAAAATTTCTTGAGATCAAGTGTTAAGACTTACTTTGTTCATTTACTGTTTATATATATATATATATATCCATACGTCTGGTTGATAAATTAATTTCACTCTGAATTACCAACAACTTTAACAAAGGTATGCATGCTTATAACCATCAGAGCTACCAAGAATAGGTTGAAACATTCTGTTCTAGATTCTTTGTTCAACATTTAAAGTGCTTTTAAGTCATAGCCTGAAGCAAGGTGATTTACTCCTTTTGTTTATATATATGTACACACACACAAAACATTAAAATCTCACATAAATCATTTTGTTTGATTACCAATTATATATACAATTTGTTTCATTGCCAATTATGAGATTTTAATATTGTTCATGCATTAGTTGGAAAAATCTTTGTCTTCAACAAATTCACACTATATATTTCTAATATTATATATAAATTTAAAGTTACAATAAATCACCATTATTTTACATCCAATCATTAATTAATTCTTCACAGATTGACTGTAAATAATTGAAAAACTATAAAAAATTAATTCCATCCAGACATAATGTTATATAAAATTTCACTATTTTACTCTCATGTCATTGTCTTCATTAAGTTTTAATTACTTAGCTCTGAAAGTAAAAAAAAAAAAAAAAAACATTGTAATAATACATGATTAAAAGATTTTAATTTATTTCTTTATCATACAAGACCTGATAATTAAGTTCACAAATTTAAGGTCTGTCCATGTCTTGAGTGGCATTCATTATTGTTGTTGCATGTTTTATTACATTGCTAGAATATCGAAACTTGAATTATAGCAATGAACAAACATTAAATTTCTTGCTAAACTTGGCAAAATGTTAGTCCAAGTTTATCAAAATAATATCATGAAGTAAATAAATGCCAGTGCAGAAATGGATTAAACATTTTTCTGAGGAAGAAGAAAGTGTCATTGATGGAGAGATCATGATGAACAATAATGAGCAGAAATGAGTATAACATTCCTTTGTGCGCCATTTGTAACTGTACAGATTGGGGTTTAATACAAAAAGTTGTGGTTACAATATCTCGCAATTGGGTAACTATTTGTAACAGTACACCACATTAGGGCATAATTATGAGGAGATGGGAACCCATCATCATCCCCAAATAAACAAAATATAAAATTTAATGTAAAAGAAATGAGCATGAGATCACTCTGAGAGATCAGCATAGCTAACTATAAGTTCACCAGTACTACCCAGAAGTAATACTCATTCACCATCATGAATGATCAACAATAAAAATAAATCAATAGTCAGTCATGTGGTTGGATTTGAATTGATCTACTATAGACCAGACTGATTATTTAGCTATTGCCAGTATGGGCAGATTATTTAAACATTAACTTGGATACACAAACTTAAGTGCTAATCTATCAATATATAACAATCAAAAATTCTGAAATACTAAAATATGCTGAACATTATCAATGCTCTGGCCCACTTAGTATCATTAATATACTGGCCAACTATAAACTTAATTTTTAATAAATACGAAAGTAAATAAAATGCAGCGCATGGACTTTAAAGGATTTCCCCTTTGCATCAATCTAAGATCATCATCAACTGGATACTCATAAACACTAAATATAAAACCCTTTTATATAATAAACCATTATACACAAATCTAGCTCAGAGAATAAAAGTTCTGTAATCATTATTGTGAACAAGAGAGCAATATAAAACATTCTAAGACTATTTAGGATTGAGTAACTTCACTGAAATAATTTTAACAATGAAATATCAATTTATTAATAACAATAAAAAAAGGAAATTAAGGTCTGCTGAGTATGCCAAAAATATAAATTGAGCATTCTGATAATAGCAATAAAAAAAAGAAAATTAAGATCTGTTGAGTATGCCATAAATATAAATTTGGCATTCTGATTTTCATTAATATACAATTACTATGACAATGTGATTTACAAATATCTTAATAGGATAACATAAAACACCAATATATATTAGCACATGGACATGCTTGTATAATATAAATAAACATATTTGAATTGTCATATAATAATAATAAAAAGATTAATTTTAATATGTCTACCTGACACACATTGATATAAGGCACACAGATGTGCAGTAACAGATGGATATTGTCATATAATAAAAAAAAGAGCTATCACATTATAATTTACAAATATCTCATAATGGGTTTCCGAAAACACAACCATATCAGTATACAGACATGCAATATAATAATTTATGAACATATTTGAATTGTCATAAAGCTATAGATAAAATTCATTTTTATAATACATAATTAATGACAGATTTAACATGTGTGTACCTGACATGTATCCATATATGACATGCCATAACATATAGGAGTTGTCATATAATAATAATAAAGAAATATTATCACATTTTACTGATACATAAATAATGACTGTTTTGATATATATAATGTGTGTATTCATTGAAATGTGTGTGCACACTAATATTTTATATCATATGATAATTTAATTTGTTAAAATAATAAAATATATTTTTCACAATTAATTCCATGTTGAAAGTATACATATAATTAACACCAATTAATTCCATGTTGAAAGTATACATATAATTAACACCGTATGTATATATATATAAAATGTGAATCAGTTATTAAATTCTTTGATGATCTTTCATAAAAGGTTTCTTTTTTAAAAAAAGTAATATCACATCTTTGACAGATGACTACTGATTAATTATAAATGTTTAAAAAAAATACTCCAGCAAGTTCCTTTGCTTTCTAATCTAAAAATACTTTTGGAATCTCCTTTTTTCTTTTTAATATAAAACCATCTATGAATTAATTCTTTATTTTTAGACTTTTAATCCAAGCAAAAATTATTTACTTGGTTTACTTTTAAGCTAGAATTTAAATATCATTTTTTCCAAAAATTATTTAAAATAATAGTTCTTTCTATATAAATCACTACTCACCAGCTGTACTTTATATATATATACAATGCAATACATTTATCTGTGTTTCTTTGCATGCAGATAAATCAGCATATGAATAGCTAATTCTTCAGCAAGCTGATGGATTCTCTGGATATACTGGTATCTTTTAAACAGTAGACTGTTATTGTCATCATTGGGAAAGGTATAATCTTGTAAATGACAGCATTCAAGCAGCTCCATTTAGTCTTAGATTGGATAATAGACTTTAAGCAAGTCAGCCATTAGGGTTATGGATTACTGAAAGCTGATCCCTTTCCTTCCACATAAATTCAATCTCTACCATAGTAAACTAATAGCTGGATTTGCATTCATTACCTTCAGTTATATCTCCATGGTAGTTCTAACCTAATCTGTACAACTCTAAGAACCTCTTTTCTATATACTTTTTCCAATCTTTTATAGTTAGGGAGAAGGAAAATGCAGAGATTAAAAATGTTTTTCTTATATTGATTGAAAAAAAATTGACTCTTTTTAAATTCAACTTAATTCTTTGAAAAGCAACTTTGTAAGATTTTTATCAAAATATATCATACAAGCTTTAATTAAAAGATTTCTTTAATCAAAATAGATAGTGGAATTTTATAATTACTAGTATATCTATTATAACATAAAAATATGCTTGTATTAATTTCAAAATCAGAATTAATAAAATATTAGACCTTTTTAAATGTTTAATTTATAATTAAAAAATGTCAAATTCAAAATTATTTAATCCTTAACTTTTATTCTAATAATATAGAAAATATATACAAAGATTTTTGTGTTTATTTCTACTTTTCCTTATAACTTATATATGTACACACACTATTATGTTGTATGCCATGTGACCCAAAATAGTCTCATTACCCACTTCAAAGGGAAAAGGAAAATAGAACATCCATCTAACAATATTTTACATATCTTAAACTATATACTCATTATTATTTTAGAGATTTGACAGGCATCTGACAGCCAAAAGAATGAATAGTGACCTGAAATTCTAAGATAGAAAGTATCACTGATGGAGAGATCAGGGTGAATAATAATGAACAGAAATGATTAAAACATTGCAAAAATTCATCAAATTATGTGACAAAATTATCAGCTGACTGAGAAAAACATAGCAGATCATGTAAACATCAATAGATAAGCAGGAAAATCTTAATTGAAAATCTTACCATGAGAAAGGTATGCAAAAATGCATCAGCTCACATGACCCTATCTGTGAGGGAGATTTTAGTCAGTAAACAAATAACTGTAATGGAACACTCTCCTAAAGACAAAGGAAATATTATAAGGAAGATGTTTTGATGATATTCAAAACAACAATTCTGATGGCAATTTTAGAAAAAGTTCTAAATTGCTTTTAAAAATGAACTAGGTACTGGCATTGAAGCACAACTTCCCATGAAGAGTATTTTGAAAATGATAGTTGTGGCATTCACATGAATAAATTTAAGCATGGGAATTTTGATATAAAGCTTTTGGAATATATTAAGTCATATAATAAAAGGATGATAAAAGAAAGTGTATACATTAATGAAATAAAATCAGAATTAAATAGGATGTTAATAGAAAAACAGAAAAGAAAATAATAGGTTTTTAATTAAATGTTTTAAAGGATATATATAGATTTTTTTTTTTAAAAAAAAAAAAGGATTTTGTTTGTGTTTAAGTTCTGATTGTTGGTAATAGGAAAGGGGTGTGAGATAAGGTAAATTTTTGGTTATGAATATATTTTGTAATTTTTAATTTTTTTTTTTTTTTTGGGGGGGAGGGGATATGTGTTATTTGTTATATATATATTATTTTATTTTGCCTTGAAAAAGACTATATAAAATAGTCGAAATGTTGGATTTTTTTTTTTCATAATTATAGTCATATAAAAACAAGTTTTAAAAAGAAGGCGTTAGTTTGTTTTATTTCTACATTATAAATCTGTTCTAAAATTGATATTTCCTTCCATTAGCATATTAAGTTGCATTGTTCTGAGTATACATCATCTAGTATACTGTTATATATATATATATTTAAGTTCTATTTGTATATTTTTCCAATCATTGTAATCCATATTCCATAATGTGTAGTAATATTATGTAACCTTTAGAATGCACAAATTATCACTACTGATTATGTGAAAGCCAGACTCTATTAAATCATATGTAAATAAAATTATCATTTGTATTCATTAAATTTATATATATCATTACTTAAGTATTTGCTCCTTCATTAATTATAATAATTTATTAACATTTCATAACCAATTACTATTTTGATAATTCTTTGCCCTACTGTTGTTTTATTCATACACATCATTATATGGGTTGCGTTATATATAATCCATGCTCCTCTTAATCTCATGCTAATCAGTTGCATTCATTAATCTTATATTAATGAGATTTTAGTAACTAAAAAGCTCTCATCCCATGTTAGAGGTTTAAATAGCAATTAATGTCACATCTTCCTTGTAGATCTCTTGTCTCTCTGCTGTGTCTTCAGGACTAGAATAAATGAAATTCCTTTTTGTTATTATCAGAGATGTTGTTCATAATGTTATAGATTTATGAGCAAATAGGGCAGAAGTGATTTAATAGCAGTGTTAAATTTACCATATCCTCAAAAAAGCATAGCAAGTAAAGTCGAATGTCAAGATGATGCTGATTTTTTGGGGGGAATGTAAATGGTGATTGTTCACTCAGATTTCATTCGTAACAATCAGGCATTTAAAACTGACAAATTCTGGAACTTTTGTGTGATGAAGTAAAATGTAAATGTCCCATTTTGTGCCAAAGTAAGGAGTGCATGTTTCATCACAACAGCATGGCTAATACATAAAACTTGAGTGTAAACAGTTTTTAATAAAATTCAGCATGACCCAGTTTATCCATCAGCCACATTCACTCAATCTTGCTCTGAGCAACTTCTTTTTAATCTCTCAAATAAAAAAGTCTCAATTTTTTTGCAATTTTAGAGGTGGTGAAAAAAAAGTCTGATGAGGGGACAAAATGCATCACTTTACAAGTGTTTCAAGACTTCTTTGAAAAGTGAAAAATATGTTTAGACCAGTACATTGCATTACATAGACTATTCTTTGAAAGCGAATCAATTAGTACAAATAAATATACAATTTTTTATTACAAAATTCTGCTTATTTTTGGATCCTCCTTTGTATATATTTCATAGACATAATCTGCATTTTTAAGTTCTAAAATAAGCACCATATAAACAATAATATTTCTTATAAATTTATCACTTTATCGCCATTTACAGTTGATAAATCATAATGCCAATATAATGTTTGTTTATTTTTCCATTTTAGTTTTTTTTTAATAAAAAACAATTAAGTTTACCCAAGTCAATTTTCATTTTATTAGTCATTCTTTAAAAAGACAGACTATTTTGTATATGTTTGTCCATAAAGTCTATTTTTCTTAAAATAGAGGCAAACATATTAAAATTCTTACTTGAAGCATAAACTTTTTATACAAGCAAATAAATATCTTTTTATTTATATAAAAAAACCAAAACAATCAAATAAATCCCACCTACAATAAATGAATGATTAGCTAGAATTATTTTTTAAATAGAGTAATCTTAACTAATCATTATAATTAATATTAACTCCCATTTTTAAATAGAGATAATGACTAAAATATTCAAATTATATATAAACAGCATAATTTACACATGCAATTTGGACATTTTGAAGTTTACCTGAATAAAACATAATGCTAACAGTTAAAATGTATTTTACATATGTAATACTTGACAGTAATCATTAAATTATTTCTAATCTATAATTTTAAATACCCTTCCATTTAATTAGCTTTATATATCTATTGTGCATTTTTTTTTATCTCTTGAAAAATTATAGACTGTACGTTCAGTGTAAATTCAACCCTTCCTACTTTTGACTTAAAACATATATTTGATAATATTAGTATAACATATAATAAGGTACCATCTAATGAGCAAAACTATTGGCACTATGTGAATTTATATGATTTTTTACCCTTCACTAATTAAGTGAATAAAAAGATTTGTGATGTTAATTTAAATTTTGCTCCTCATGTGGTGCTTTATTGTATGTCACATTATATATTTACAAAGATAAAATTCTCAAACCTAATTTCTTTTTAGATTTGATTCCTGGAGCTGGAATTTCTGATAGTTGATCATTAAGTATTGGGAAAAGAGCAGTAACAGTCGCATTGTGTGTACGATGAATGTCTGCTAACCAGTGAAGAGAGATATCAGTTATTAAATCACCACTAATGAGCAAAACGTCTTTCTGAAATTAAATTTTTTAAAAATTATGTCATTTCATTAAAAGTCAACTAAAAAAAAGATTATGCTTTTGTAATAAAAATATTAATAAACAGTAACTTTGTTTTAAACTTAAAATTATTCATAGTAATACAAAACTTGAATCAGATATGCTGACATCTTGGAAATTTTTTCAGGTCACAAACAGATTTAGGGTTTTTTTTATCAGATAGTCAGCCCACAGTCAAACCACTTAGCTATCTAATATTGGTTGGTAAAAGATTATTTAATTGCTATTAGTTAGACAGTAATGGTGATTAATATTGAAATAAAATAAATAGATTGTTACAGAAGAAATGGATTATTGGAGATTAGTGAAATCAAGCCTAGAGAAATAAAGATATTAAAAAAATGGTTGGAGTGGGAACACAATCTATGAGGAAAAAAAATCCATTGCTAATTTTAGCTTAGTCTCTTATTTATAAAATATTATTTCATTCAGATTTTCATATTCTCAAAATTAGAATTATATAGGTAATATTTTTCTATACCAAAACTGTTAATACTATACATCAGATGGACAGCAATCTTTACAATCTCAGAAAGGCATATTTTATCTGAAATAAATTTCACTGCAATAACATAGAAAATATATGGCCATTTACTTATCATCAGTAATACTAACCATTCACAAATTTTTCTAGCTATTCCAACTACAACAGAAAAAAAAAGATAGACAAAAAATAATACACTAATAGCTTTTGCAATGACTATACAAACCAAAATGTGAAATACAAATATATTCATATACTGAACAAACATAGTCCATTACTGTTTACTTGATATTTTGCATTGCTGATTTTTAATAACTTAGGCAGCAAATTATTCTTTCTGAAAGATTTTCATACCATGTCAAATTGCAACTCTCGCATATCTTTCCCATGAAACCAATCAATAATGGACTTTTTAAAAATATCTTTGGGATATCTTTATAATATAAATGGGGACTGATTCTCTCATAAAAACCATGCTCAAATTCATAATAAAATATTTTTTTAGAAAGACTTCTATTTTTCATTCATTTCAATGTCCAATCCAACAAAGATGTGATTTTGCAATAGTGGACATGATAATTTCACATCCAGCAAGTTGAAAACCACCTTGATAGATCTATTGATTTGATCATTATATTGTCAGAATTATAAAATATTAAATTTTTCTAATATTTTAATTTTACATTGAACATATCCAGGTTTCCCTTCCATACAATTAATTAGATAAAATAACACTTTATGTAGAGCCAGCCCAAAAGGAATGCAAATGGTGTGATGGCATAAGGCCCTACCTTTTTCAAGGTTCTGGAGCCTACATGATCTACGACTTTTGCAGAAGTAAAAAAAAAAAAAAATTATCACTTGCTAAATGTAACTACATTTTTTTTTGAGCCAAAATCTCTGTAATATGTGAACCCTATATGGTTATTGCTGTGATATTGTATAGTAGCAGATATTTTTCTGCTATATACTATGTGTATGCCTATTTTGCTACAATCTGGTTATGTTAATGTGAAATGCAAATAATATACAAGTACCAATTTGTACAATTTTAATAAATCAAAATTTGAGTAAACAAAATAAAATATATAAAATGCAAAAAATTATTTTATTTTTTGAATGTTTTTTTTTGTTGTTGTTGTTGTTGTTGCAGAACTTGATTCAAAATAATTAATGTTTTGATGAATAAAATCATTCTGGATTTAATTTATACTTATTGTAAAGCAA
The DNA here is from genome assembly GCA_028023455.1 of Epiperipatus broadwayi. Classification (NCBI taxonomy): domain Eukaryota; kingdom Metazoa; phylum Onychophora; class Udeonychophora; order Euonychophora; family Peripatidae; genus Epiperipatus; species Epiperipatus broadwayi. Next base: position 56,766 of record JAQFVV010012657.1, read on the forward strand.
TATATCTATAATTGCAAATAAGATATTTTTTTAACAATATCTTAATGTTTTTATCATATATAAAAGAAATCCCATATGAAAATTTTGCACTGGGCCCACTTTTTCTGGACAAGTTTTATCTGTACACAACTAATTTAATGGCAGTAATTATACTAAAATTCTATTTTTTAACTTGTTAAAGCAGTAGCATGCTACATTGTAACATTTAAGTCCATCTTTATACTTTAAAAACCATCAACATATAAATATATTTAAATCGGTTCACAGTTTCAAATTGATAAGCAAAAAGTTGCTGAAGATTTTTCCTCAATCATTAGCTAATAAAGAACTTAAGTTTTTAAACTTTAATTACTAAATAAAAATCTTTGCATGTTGCATTCAAAACATAAAAGTATAGTCTGTTTATCAACTTTTGAATTGCAATGATAATACAACTACATTTTTAGTGTAAATTCAGAATTCAAAAAGATGAAATTCTTGTTTTGATTTTTCAAACTAAAATTCTTCATTCCTGATTCATTAAGATACCTATAAACAATTCTAAACAGAACTATCATAAAAATCATAAATAAAGTTGGAACTAATACATATCCTTGTTTATCATCAATTTTCAAATATCTCAAATTTTCCGTCTATACTAGTAATAACACTTCCTGCCATTTTATCATGTAGAAACTATATTCTTAGGGTAAACTATGGTAGACAATCAATTAATTTTGAGCAGTGCCACAGATCTGTTTAATTAATTATGTCAAGTGCTCTGATGAAATCAATAAAAGCAGTATATAAATCATTCTTTCGTTATTAAACTTCTTGAAATTGGCTGACATCAAAAAACATATTTATAGTACTTAATATTCTCTAAAACTATATTGAAAATCTTTGGTAACTATTCATCTACAAATCACAACAAACTATTTAACAAAACCCTTTAAAGTATCTTTGCTGCAATGAATGTTATAGATCTTCTGTGATAAATTACTGCAAACTTGTCTATTCCCTTAAAAATTGGATTTGTAGCAGCATCCTTAAGATCAGTCAGTACAATATTATTCAGACTGTATATTCCTAAAAATTTCCAATATTTTGAAACTAAGTTCACAATCATATTTTCAAGCTTCTTCGGATATTTCATCAGAATGAGCATGGTCTTGACACCTTAAAGATAAAAAAAGAGATATTTAAAACTTCACTAGACTGGATACTTCAAATCTAAAGAGAAAAAATACATATATCATTAATACATAAGTTCTTCTATCATTAATCAAAGAATGATAAAAAGCCTCCTGCCATCTATTCAAAATATCATAATAGAAAAAAATATCACAAATTTAATAGGTTTATACCATTTTTCAATCTATATGTTAATTTCAATATATCAAAAAAAGATCTAACATGACCATGATCAGCAAATGTCAATAACTGTTTGTAATTTTAATCTATCAATTATTTTTATGCCTTGCTGTCAATTGATGAACTTCTGTCTTTAAATTTCTGTATTGATTATAAAAGTCCCAAATGTCATGTTCTCTTTTAATCAAATCACTAATAAGATCATTATCAGAAAATCAGAAATGATTTCCAGGAATAGATTGTATTTATAATACAATCCTTAAGAAAATACATGTCTTAGTAACATGATAATGTGAAAGTCTATATAAGTAATTTTAGCTTAAATAAGACCTATTTTTAAAAAAGGTCATATCTCACCTTCAAATAATGGACTAGTCCAGTTTTTTTTTTATCTCAATCGGATTGAACATTCATTATCATTAAACAATGCATATATAAAGAGATAACACAGCCAATAGGCAATGATGCTCATTGTATCCGAATGTTTCCATTAAGATTGAGAATCTGGCAATAAATTGACTAGTCTGTCACAAAGCTGAAAGATAGAATCCTTGTTCTCTCCAACTACAATCAAATAGCCGAATGCCATGTGTGCTCTCAGAGGACTACTGTTGCAAAGCTAAAAGACAGAATTGAACACTCATCACATAGCTGAACAAATGTGCATGCACTCACAGAAAAATTATTGTTAAACCTAAATCACAGTATATATTTTATACAGAGAATTACTGTCAAACCTGAAAACACATTCTCCATACTCATTCTGAAAGTGAACTACTGTTAACCCTGAACGGCAGTATATACATCCTCTAGATAATAGATATCAAAGCTAATGGTTGATGCATAAGGCAAGTTCACATTCAGGACTGCAAGCTGGTAGAAACCAAATGCTGACACAAGCAAAGCTGACATAGTACAGCTGGAAGTGTCACCATACCTAATCACGAGGCAGACTGCCAACATATAGTTAGAAGCGTAGAGAAATCTATAACTGGCATGTACATCCCCTTCTTCCACAGTTCACACTGGACCTAGGGGCTATATTTTCCCAAACAGTAGGTAACAGAAGAAATAGATTGTAAATACAAGAATATATTTGTATTCACGTTTTACTAATAAATAAATATTATAAAACATATTTACACATGTTTATAGATTGTAAATACAAGAATATATTTGTATTCACGTTTTACTAATAAATAAATATTATAAAACATATTTACACATGTTTGTGTTTATATATAATCCAAACTAAACACTTGACAAAATAAAATAAAAAAAACCTTTCCTACAGCTGGAAAAAAAAGAAAAAGGTTTAAAACAACAAAAATCATGTCTCAATGCATCTTTATTATTAATCAAAAAAAAATTGATTGCTAATGTTGTTGCCATGTCAATAAAAAGTTTTAAAATCAAAGAGAGTGGTTACTTTTATTAATAAAGGCAGAAACTCCCCGCAGTGGTTTGTTAGATTTTGTCTTTATCAAATATTGACTATTACACAATTAGTAGCTTGTCAAATAAAGATTGAAAATCAGATGGAGTGGCTACTCTCAAAAATAAAAATTTCTCTCATAATATAAACAGGAGAAAAATAAAAATGGCTAAAATTGGCTCAATTAAAGTATTTGATCTGCCCTATCCAGAGAATTGGCCAAACTATAAAGATTGAATAATTTTTTATTTGCAGGCTAATCAAGTCAAAAAGCCAGAGTAAAAATATATAGGTTCATATCTATTATGAAATCTCAGATTTACGAGGTTTTAGAATCCCAAACAACCTTGCAGATGTTGGCTGACCTAGATTTCGACAAAGCATTGTATCTAATAACTAACGTTTTCACTCCAAAACCCCTAACAATAATGTAGAGATATCATTTCAATCTCTGTGTACACAAAGGGAAGGAGAAAAAGCTAGAGATTTTGCCATTAGAATAAGAACATCAGTGTTAAAATGCAATTTCAAAAATCTCCTTAATGAACCTCTGTATGATCGTTTTATCTGTGGAATGATGAAGTTTCACTGTCAAGCTCCTAATGGATTTCGACACAACATTTGAATCTGCTTTGTCTCAAACGACTCCTGCAGAATCAACAGGTAATCAAGAAAATAAATCCATTTACAAAAAATGGATTACAGCATTCAAATTGTGAAGCAGAAGGCTGGGTTGGTAAGCACCCAGCTGACAGTAAAAGTCACTGCTCATATAAATCGAGTGTTATAGGTATGATCAACCAACACATGGACACACTGAATCTCCACACTGGTATACAGTGTGTAAATATTACAAATGTGTCAGTTACACAATGACAGGCAATTTAAAGTCTAAAAATAAAATGCTTGAATAAAAAATGTGAGCGGCACTGACTGCTTTTAAATGCACAATACTTATTAATGATATGCCTGTAATAATGGAACTGGACACCGGGTCCACTGTGTCCATTGTGCCAAAAAAGACTGGGTTATCATTAATAAGAATAATAAATATCAGCTAAATCGTAGCCTCTGCTTTTAAATGCACAATACTTATTAATGATATGCCTGTAATAATATGCCTGTAATAATGGAACTGGACACCGGGTCCGCTGTGTCCATTGTGTCAAAAAAGACTGGGTTATCATTAATAAGAATAATAAATATCAGCTAAATCGTAGCCTCTGCTTTTAAATGCACAATACTTATTAATGATATGCCTGTAATAATGGAACTGGACACCGGGTCCGCTGTGTCCATTGTGCCAAAAAAGACTGGGTTATCATTAATAAGAATAATAAATATCAGCTAAATCATAGCAGCAAAACAATTAGTTATTATCAAGGCAATCCAGTAGCACTCTTGGATCAGGCAAGAGTGAGGATTACAAAGACCAATAAAACTAGATATCTGCCCCTTGTTGTATCTGCTGATAAGCAGAGTAATTTATTAGGACACGACATGTTCACTCACTTAGATTTTACAGTTACTAAAGTGAACCAGTTCACACAAATAAATTTAAACAGGGGCCATCCAGAAGTAATTAATCCAGGTTTGAACTCTAAAATAATGCACAATATTAAAAATGCAAAAAAGCGAATAGATACTCATGGCCTATGCTGTATGTTTAAGAAACCCACCAAATGGATTCCAACAGTCACGATCAAAGTAAAGAGATCACAAGCAGTAATGGATAACACTGCTGACGGACAACATCATCATCACAGAAACCAACTTAGTTTAAATTACAGTTCCAAGACCAGCCATCAGCAAAGCCCCATCAGATTATACATGGTTGATGATACATCACTGTTGGTTTGCAACTTTAGTTCCAAGGCAAGCTATCATCAAAACCTCATCAGATGACAGAGTTGCAAGCCAACTGTGATGAGTCACCAGTCAGCTATGATGAACCTACTGTTTCAAGATGCACAGATGACGATAGAGAACCTGCTGAGAAGATCACCTAGCCAGATAAAACTACAAAACAAAGATGATACCTACCAAAGCACCTGCATGATTATGTCCTCCAGGGCTAATTTTAGCCTGGGGGAAGGAATGTTGATATTATCTCACCTTGCCTTCAAATAATGAACTAGTCCAGATTTCTTCTTATCTCCATCGGAATGAGCATTCATTACTGCTAACCAATGAATATATAATGTATAGTTTAATGGCAAGAATTGTCCTATAGGCAATGATATTCACTGAATCCAAATGTTTCCATTAAGATTGGGGATCTATCAATAAATATTTAATCTTATTGAAAGGTAGGATCAGAGAACTACTGTCACAAAGATGAAAGACAGAAACTTCATTCTCTCTGACAATGGTCAGATAGCTGAATGACAGTAAACATGCTCACAAAGAAAACTACTGTCATAAAGCTAAAAGACAAGATCCTTGTTTTGTCCAACAATGGTCACCTAGATGAAGAACAGTACACACACTCACTGAGAACTACTGTTAAACCTGAACAGCAGAATATATATTCTCCTGAAAACTACTGTCAAATCTGAGTGACAGAATATATATTCTTCATACATGTTCTGAGAGTGAACTATGGTCAAACCTGAATGGCAGGATATAAGTTCTCCAGACAATAGGTATCAAAGCTAGCAGATAACACAGAGGTAAGTTCACATTCAGGACTAGAAGCTGCTAGAACCAAATTCTAATACAAAGCAAACTGTTATAGTACAGCTGGAAGTGTCACCATACCTACTCATGAGGCAGACTACCAAGACACAGCTGGAAGTAATAGAGAAATCTATAAGAACATTTACAGTGTCTTTCTTCCACAGTTCATATGAGAAACCAGAAACTATACATCACCAAATAATAGATAGAGGCAAAGTATAGCCATTGTAAATAAATTGTAAATGTGAGTGTATATTTGTATTCATGTTTCATAATAAATATATATTATAAAATTCATATTTATATACATTTGTGTTTACATCTAATCCAGACTAAACACAACAAGTAGCAACCGTAATCCATCCATACTTTGACTCCTAATTATTAGGTTATCCATTAAATGCCATTATTTTGAGGGTGAATGTATCCATGTTACTTTGCAGTGGTTTTTCTGCATATTGATGCAATGAAGAATTCCAAGAGTAGAAAATCCAACATAATGCAATCTTTTTTCATTGGTTAATCTGCTAATCAAAACAACATGTACACAAGAATCAATTCTATTAAAAGTCCTTCCATTGGAATAAGAATTTTAATAGAAATAGGAACATCAATGTCAAATTTTGACATCCTCCATTCATATATATATATATATATATTCATAATAACTTATCATTAGTACTATCAATGCCTCTTCTTTACAATTATGGATAATATGATTATATTTTAAAATGCAATCTGTAATGAAAACTTAATCAGACTATGTGAGACAGTAAATTTTTACACCACCTTTTCTAAATCTATACTTCTAAGATTGGCAGAAAAATTCTTAAATAGGACTGCTTAAATATACAATCTTAGCCACGCTAAAATTTTGACTGAAATCTAAATGAACCACTCATTAATGGTAATTATTGCCTTAAGCAAAAATCATATCTCAAGACTACCCAGTCTATTATTCCAGTCCCAATTATTTATTAATTCTGAATCAATGGTCTGGTTACACAAACACAATCTTTCTTTCACATTTAGTATAGAGAGAGGAACCTTAGCATGTAAAACTTATAATGAGTGGTTTTCCAATAACTTAATTAAAAATAATAATAAGGAAAAAACTGCATTACAACCAGTTCTTACTGTTTAATAAACCAATATCTTATTCCACACGGCAACTCAATACACTTAATAGATAATACATATAATGACATTTCTATCCATCATTCCTACATCTATTTGCTTTCTCCAATTAGAACAGAAAAAATAATAAAAGCATTTCATTTCTATCATTAGTCTATATCTAAACATCACATGATCACCATCTCTTATACTAGCACATAATTGTTATTAAACAAGGCAAAACTCTCTCCATACAGTAGTGCTACCCTGTGCCAACCAGAGTAATCAATGCATGCCAAAAGGCTTGTGTATAAAATCCCTATCTAGTACCTACTCATTCAATATCCCCAGACTAGTTTCTGACTTGTGGTCTTTATCAGTGAGAAGCCTTGGATCTGAGAGCACTGCACCTAAATCTTAGTATCTAATGCAACCCTCCAGCAGTCACCTTTTATCTCTATTTAACTATGAGAATGAAATTGAAAACATATTAATATTTACAAGCCAAAAACTAGTCTGGGGATATTGGATGAGTAGGCACTAGATAGGGATTTTATGCACAAACCTTCTGGCATCCATTGATTACTCTGGTTCGCACAGGATGGCACTACTATATAGAGAGAGTTTTGCCTTGTTTATAACAATTATGTGCTAGTATAAGAGATGGTGATCATGTGATGTTTAGTGGTTTAACACCAATTCTGCCTAATAGAATAGTGGTGAGCTATGGTTGTTAAAGAACCAAAGACACCAAAATATATGGGTGCTGAACTGAGTTCAGACCTATATGACTATATAAGCAATTGAGCTTAGATTGAAAATATTATTGTGTTTTTAATTCTCATAGTTTTGTAGTCAAATAGAGATAAAAGGTGGCTGGTGGAGGTTTGCATTAGATCCTAAGATCTAGATGCAGTGCTCTCAGATCCAAGGCTCCTCACTAACAAAGACCACAAGCCAGAAACTAGTCTGGGGATATTGGATGAGTAGGCACTAGATAGGGATTTTATGCACAAGCCTTCTGGCATCCATTGATTACTCTGGTTGGCACAGTGTGGCACTACTGTATGGAGAGAGTTTTGCCTTGTTTAGTCTATATCTAAAAACGAGTATATGATTACAGCATATATATATATATACATTATGGTAGAATGACTTACAACTATTTTTTTCAATGAAATGGGTATTAAATTTTTTAATATATTTATTATCAGAAAGAAAATTAATTAAATTATTTAAACCTATTAGATAATTTTAACAGTGATATATTAAATTTTAAAGTTCTGGAATTGTTTACACAGATACGTGTTAACATTTATTGCTAAAAAAAAAAAAATCCATTAAACTAAGGGTAAGAGAATATGAGACAGACAACAAAAATTGTTCTTTCTAACTGGGAAAACATATTTCATTTTAAAAATAATAATAATAATAATGCATTAGTTAAAAGGAAACAATAAAATATATTTGCATTAAAATTTTGTTTTAACTCGATCCACTATTTCCCCAACTTAACATTGTCTGAAATTAAAGTGAACAGAAAGACATCCTGTTATAATAAACGCAACGTGGATATGTACACAAAACATATATATGGATGTTTGGGTCTAGACAAATATCATTTAATAGTGATAAAAGAAATTTAAAAAAAAAACATATTCAGACATATTAGTCAGTAAATGAGATTTAAAGTATATATTTGGACTAAGGATAATCTAATTTAATAAATGATTAGTAATCATTACTAATACATTTACATAAAATTGTTCATTTCAAAATGGTATGCAGAAAGTTTGGTAATCAAACAATATTAATTTGCTATATATATAATGCTAAATAAATGACGAAATATGTGTAAGACATTATTATTTTGGCTAATTCATAAATACTAGTTCAGCTGAAATGCGCATCGCGAGAATCATTTATCCTGTTCACGTCTTTGATCACATGATTCAAGAATATGTGATGGAGTAGTTTGAAATATAACCTAAATATATACATAAAATTAAGTTTAAAGATATCTAATATATATATGCACACCGTATTATATATGTTTTACTCACTTGAAGAAGTGAAGTAAATGTTCTGCCCATAGTGAAAGAGGTTGATCTGATTCCTGGGCTAATGCATGTTTGTGATAGGATTGAACTTAAGGTGAAAGATGTATTGACAAAACAAAGCTTGAAAATTATGTATGGCTTTTTTTATCACCTACTAATGTGTAAGAGACTGGAGTAGAGTTGGTGTGGACATATCAGTGCAAGAGATGATAATAGATGGATAATTGAACTCTTAAATTGAATCCTAAGAGATTATAAAAGACCTTATAAAGAGACCACATATGAGATGGTTGGATGAAAGGAGGAGGTTAGTCAGTGTGATGTGGAGAAAAGTGTCTAGAAGTCAGAGAAAATGAATTAAACTTAGAGTAATCTTCATTCTGCAGTGAAACAGTAATAATTGAAAATGATGATAATGGTCAATGAGTAGAAAAAATAAATTTTCAGAAAAAAGCAATATGATTTATTAAAAAATTTTCTAACACCAGCAAAAGAAATAGTTTTTCATTTAAAAATATATATCCTTACATCCTATGAACAATAAAAGACTTCATAAATAAATGAATACTATAGGGAAAGATCCCATTTACATTATAATGTTTAACCTAAAATACATTCTAAAGAAATGTAATTTTGATTGCTATATCATTAGGAAAATATGGCTGAAGATAGAATACAATGGCAGTTACTACTAGTTAAGGTATTAAAGCCTTTCAGCAAATAAATAAACAGAATAACGAATCAGCATGTTCTCTATATATAAGTGGATGCATTTGTGGTTAAGATCGGTTTACATAATCATCACAACACTCATCTCTAGTATATTGTTATTTTTGAATTATAAATGATCAATGTCTAAAATATTTGTTACAGATCAATTTGTACCTGAATTAAAATAATTGAATTGTAAAGAATATATAGAAACATATTCATATATTGGTAAACTATCCTTTAAGGAAATGAAATTGTTATTTGGTCAACCAATGCAAAATTGGAATGTCATTGGTTAATCAAAATTAAAATGTCATTGGTTAATCAAAATTGAAATAATATTTCTACAATAAATAACATTGATACAGTCTATTTGGAATTTCACAATATTTGTACAGTAATTGCAAAAGCAAAGAATCTGCACTGGTATGTGATGTTTTGGCAGAGAAAATAAATCAAAATTTATAAACTGAAAGTGAATGGCTAGCAGAATTAATTATGAACAGGCTACCAGAAAAAATAAAAATGGCTAAAAAATAATAATCATCATCATCATGAATTTTAATAAACTCACAAATAATTAATTTTTTTTTAAAAATTATTTTCTCTAAGTAATGTCTTAAAAATTAGTGATGTCAGAAACGCAATAAATACTTATCAAGGCAGAGCTTAAACATCTTTTATGATGCCAAATTTTCAATTATTCTAACACATATGGATTTTTTTTTTTTGGAATTAAAACTTTAGAATAAAATAGCGTGTATATAATATAAAATGACATTCCTGAAAACCGTCACTAGGTAGTGAAGAATTTCAGACAACAATCATTTTGTATGGAATCCCAAAAGTCAGAACCCGGTATAGAGTTGAGGATTAAATTGTACTATTATCTGTTAACAGCTGATAGCACAAGCAGTACGCAATTAGTACTAAAGTATGAGAAAAAAATGTTCTTAAGATTTAGAAAACAAAGAAAATATTTAAACAAACTGCTAGAAATGCATAATTTTATTAAAAATGAATTATACACCCACAGACAAATTTTACTGGAAAAAATATATATACAATTAGCAAACATATTTGTCTACATATACATTTCTCTTTATTATAGTTGTATAAATAAATTTAGATAAGTTTCTGGCTATATTTCTTGACGTTAACTGGAATAGATAACAATAAAAGTATTATACTTTCAAAAAAGAAAAGAAAATTTCAATGGTTTTTAATTATTCATAGAACGTAATCTTTTCAATCTTATAATATTAAAAAAAAAAAAAACATATTACACGTTGTTTGGAAGAATATATAACATTCAAATAAATTCGGCTAAAAATCAATCCAGAATCTTTAGTTATTAAATGCCTCCACTTAATCTTCAATTAACTTATTAAATTAATGAGCCAATAAGAAAAAAAAATTTAATAATTTATTCATATTTCCATAACTTTAAAAATTATATATTATAAATAAATTATTAAATTGCTCTTTGATTATTTTTTCTCTTCTAATTAATGAATTTTTTTTCTTACTCACTCTTTTTGCATTAGCTAAACAATTTAGTCCAGTGATGTCAATGAAAAACTCAAAGAGTTAAAATTTGTTCCAGATCTGATTTCCAAATGCAAAAAGTAAAAACAAAAAGTTTCACCCAAGTGAGTGGGACTATTGTGTTCCACTTATCGATCTTGGGAGCAACTGATCATGTAAGAAAGAAAAAGTAAACAATCTCAAATATATATTTTAATAATTGACAGAAAATCCTATGGTATACTGCTATATCTACTAAGTCTGTGTGCATTACACAAAATAAATAATGGGATAGCTCCCCACTTGGACATGGATCTGAAACATAGTAAGAAAGCTGTGCTAAAGAATGACAATTGATTTGAAGAAGTGGGGGGGGGGGGATTACGTGTTAGATCTGCTCCCGTGTTTGAGACGGTAGAAGGCCGTATTTAAAAATCACATCTACGGCACTCTGGCGTCGCAAACACACACACACACAACTGGAGAAAGGTACGGCATTCTGCCCTCGCAAACTCGGACAGCAGGTCTAATATGTAAAAATCATTTGGGGTTTTTTATATTAAATATATATATTAAACTTCACTGATCAAATGGATACTATAATACCCCCCCCCTTTTTTTTTTCATTAAAAAAATTAATTTTAAAATTAACTACTGTAAACATTTTCTCAGCTTTTATAACTTTTTTAGCTAGTGTACTAGTAAACAAATTTAACCAGTGGGAGTTGGCTAAGAATGATTCCACTCTTAAAGAAAACAAACTTGAAATGTTTGAAAAGGGTAAACAAATATTTCTGCCATATATTAGAATATGGTATTTAATATGGGTAAAAAAGATGAAACTTCTGTTGCAAGTTACACACAAAAAAAATTCTCAAATATTTTACGATACATTAACTCAGGAATGTAAAATTTAAATTCCAGACATAAAATGGAAGATTGACAATGTTTATAAGTTTCTTTAAAATAAATACGTAAAAAAAAATAAAATAAAACAATTGCAAGTAAAAAAAAGAGAGAAAAAAATTAATTTATGTGTTACAACAGGCAAGTAATTATACAACACAAATTAATCACATTCTTGGATTTAACCAAAGCATTCATTAACTTGTAAAAAACATAAATATAGATATATTAATGTGCTAACATAAGGTGTGGTATTACAAAATTCACATTCCTGATAAATCCAAAAATGAGTGAAATGTGTCAGGTATTCACTGATTACTATACAAGCACATCTAGTTTTAAGTAATTGATATACACCAACTACTATTCTAATGTATACAAAAGATAGATATAGTCAATATTTAATATAAAATAAATATTAAAAAATCCATAAAAACTAGATAAAAGACACTTTTTTCCATTATTATTATGAAATAAGAGTAAAGGATTAAAAATATTCAAACTAAAAGAAGTCTAGTCAGTAACACATTAAAGATAATAATAAAAAGAAAAGGTTAATAATAATAATAATATGTTCTGACTATAAAATTGCACACTGCTAATGTATAAAAGTAAATAAAATCTTTATGAGTTTGTGTGGGTACACTAATTAATCAGAAAGTAAAAAATAAAATAGCACTCTACAAAATTTGGCAAGCATAACAATAAAATTATGTAAATATGAAAATTAAATGTTGCTAATTTGCAAAGAATGAAGAATACAACTAATTACACAAATTAAGCAATGCCAAAAAAAAAAAAAAAATACAATGAGCCATGTGTATCTGCAGCAAATGGAATACCATTTGAATAAAACCAGATACAAGTAGGGGACCAGAACGGTTCAATCAAAAATCGGGACATAATGACCAATCATTTTAACAGCACAGTATCAAAAATCCTGGTAATATAGCCTATACCAGAACTTTACTTGAAGGTCAGTGTTCTCTACATGTGTGTGGCACAACCAATTACACAAAGAACCAATGACTTTATATTGTAACAGAACAATGTGCTTAAGTAAGGAAACTGAATAATAATAATTTTTTAAAAAAATTTCAATTATTAAAATATATATTCACATTCATATCGGCTTTTTCAAACCAAATTGTGCAAACGCTTTTTGCGAGTGTTAAATAATAAATGAATAACCTCTGACCCATACAAGATATAGAATTTATGCAGCAATAAAAGGAATCCTCTTATTACTACAACTCAAATATTTATATATTAGCAAATCTGAAGTACTGGCACAGAAGGTGTGACTATAGAACAGTCACCTTGAATTACTATATATAACTTATGAATGAATAACGCCGATGAAATTTACTAGAATTTACTGAACGTCATTCCAACTGAAATTAATCATATATATAAATCAGCATTTATTTTTTATAGCGTCTGTATACAATTGTAATCACATTCATATCGGCTTTTTCAAACCAAATTGTGCAAACGCTTTTTGCGAGTGTTAAATAATAAATTAATAACCTCTGACCCATACAAGATATAGAATTTATGCAGCAATAAAAGGAATCCTCTTATTACTACGACTCAAATATTTATATATGAGCAAATCTGAAGTACTGACGTTCAGTAAATTCTAGTAAATTTCATCGGCGTCATTCATTCATAAGTTATATATAGTAATTCAAAGTGACTGTTCTATAGTCACACCTTCTATGCCAGTACTTCAGATTTTGCTCATATATAAATATTTGAGTCGTAGTAATAAGAGGATTCCTTTTATTGCTGCATAAATTCTATATCTTGTATGGGTCAGAGGTTATTCATTTATTATTTAACACTCGCAAAAAGCGTTTGCACAATTTGGTTTGAAAAAGCCGATATGAATGTGATTACAATTGTATACAGACGCTATAAAAAATAAATGCTGATTTAAAATATATATTGCTTTTTATTGTCCCTAATGTAATCACTAAATTCAACACAGCTCATTTTTATAGTTGCATAAAGTTATACAATTTAGAGTTTCCAAATCCATTCTATTTCTTTCCTTTGTTCATTGACTATTTATTAGGAAAAAAATTATTTCCACATATACATTATGAGCAGGTAATGCAAAGTAATATTGACATATTATTTCAATTTCCGATATTTGTTCAGTAAATTTTACATATATAAAGACTTTTGGCCAAAGTTTGCAGCATGAATTTTCAAGCTAAACAGTTTCAATGTTTTAGAGTTTGCTTGAGACAAAGTTTTTTAATACTTCAAACTGATCTATTAATAGATTATCATCGATGGATATACCAATCTTATTTAAACTAATACTGGTGTAGAGTACATCATTCCATGTTGGTATTTCTTTTAAATCTATCCAGCTAAAATTGATGAAAACTTGTTAAAATTTGAAGTAGTTTTTTTCCAAATATGCTAAAGAAGTTTTATATAGCTCTTGGGCAACTTCTTTGAAGGAATCCTTTTCTGTCTCTAACAGATCAAGTTTTAAAAACATCTGTTCAACAGAGTGTGGAATAAATTTATTTTCAATTTGTGTTTTCATCATCTGAATTGTTACATATATTATTTTTATTACTTTTATTATGGATATATTATTATTCTAAATTTTAAAAATTTATTTATTAAAAATAGACAGAAAATTATGCACCAATAAAAAATAACACTCATTTATCAGATTTTTAAAAAATCATAGTAAAATTATTGGTGATTTTTCTTCAGACAAAAAATAAGATTTCAGACCATCATACAATTCAATGATTTTTTGAAACAATTTACAAAAACTTAACCATCTAGTTTTAGAGTGTGAAACTAGAGTTGAATAATCTATAAGCATGCAACTATAAAATTCTTTTAACTTTTCTATCTGGACTGTATATAAGAAAAAATAATTAAAAAATTTTATTGTAATGACTTCAATATGACATGGCTAGTAACCATTCAATACCAGATTGTGCAGCCATTATGCAAAACATAAGCAGTACAACCTACATTCATTAAATATTTGTTACTATTTTTACACAATTTAAAAAAATACATTATTTTTTCTTTTCTATTCCATTCACCAAAATTTGCATTAGTGTTATCGGCTCCATACATTTGCTAGAATCAATATTAAATTCTTTGAAACTATTTGCTATTAAATTATAAATAGCATCTGATGTTCCATTTGGTAAATTATAAATTTTAAGTAACTTTACTTGAATTCCGTTTTCTTTGAAATAATAACGTACAATCAAGGGTAAATTTTTGTTGCATTACGATTACTTGCATCCATGAATATACTGAAGAACTTAGCATTGTTTAATTCATGTTTAAGTTAATTCATCCACATAAAAATTTTTGGACAATCTTCAAGTCCGAAAAAATCTTACTAACCGTTGAACAAAATATTTATTTGCTGGTGCTGAACAATATAATATGCCTTTGTAAACTCATTTGGTGCAATGCTGTCTCCTTCTGTGCTGTTGACATTGATGTCTCTGAGAAATGTTTTGTGTTCCTCATGGTTTATATGAGTTTTTATATCAGATTTGCCATTATGTTAAACACTAATGTAAACATTACACAATTCACATTTTACTTTATAATCATTGAGTACTTTTTTTTATAAAACTCCATTCCTATGTATATTCATTGTTATAAGTCCACTTCTTCTTTGGCATGTCTATTGTTTAAGGTTATTAATATTCCTATTAATTTTATCACTGCAGAAAATTAATATAAAAAAAAATTAGCAAAACCACACTATCAATCAAAGTTGATGCAAGTGCAATTCAAATTTTAGCCTACAAAAATCCAACTGCGCATACTCCAAGGCGATGTTGGTCGCAAGAGTGCATATAGCTTGAGAATCCAGCCATACAATGTAATAGCGATCTTTATTTTGGTGTTGAAATTTGCATGAAGTTTTTCTAATATTATTATAAAGATAGAAATGGACAGAGAGGGCCAAAAAACTATCATTTTTGCAATAAATTATTTATGTACGACAAATAATAATTATGAATATTTGAAAATCAGGTAATACAACGATCCCGAAAAGATATTTAGGGGATACTGGGATATCTAAACAAAAATAGGGACAAATTCCAAAAAATCAGGGCATCTGATCACCCTATGTACAAGAGTTAAGTGCAGTGAATTGATATAGTGCCTATGTGAACTATGCATACATAGATTAATACCAAGAAGTATACAAGATAGTACATAATAAGAAAATTCAAGGAGCTTCCCTATTTTATTTGCAGGTTTGATTAGTGTTAAATCAACCTACAAGCAACTAGTTAAAGTTATTAACATTTCTACTAATTCATTATACATTTATTTATATTTAGAATAAATACACTCTTATTGTTAAATATAAACTTTTGATTGGTATATTTATTTTCTAAAAGTAAATTAATGTGCATACATAGATTAATACCAAGAAGTATACAAGATAGTGCATAATAAAAAAATTCAAGGAGCTTCCCTTAGTGTTAAATCAAACAACAAGCAACTAGTTAAAGTTATTAACATTTCTACTAATTTATTATACATTTATTTATATTTAGAATAAATAAACTCTTATTGTTAAATATAAACTTTTGATTGGTATATTTATTTTCTAAAAATAAATCAATGTGCATACAGCTAGCTTAGGTCAAACAATAATAAAATAATCAGTTTGTCACGCAAAGTCATGTGACATTCAAGCACTGGAAGTGATAGTATTGAGCCTTAATCCAGAGACCCATGATTCTTGAATTTTTCATTCCACCAATGTACCGAACTTTACAAACACAAAGAAAAGCCCACTAAAACATTATAATGAAGTTTTAAATAATGAGATGCTAAAATGCATGATGAATTAAATATCAACGATAAATGATCAAATGTTACTTTGCGATTGCAGTAGAGTTTGCCTAGGTACTTACTAATCACCTGTCTTTAGGTAAAGACCTCAACTCTATACAGTTTTAGCAAAAGAATGAGACTAATGAAGCATTACTTTTTTTTTTAAAAAAAGGCTCATAATATGATAGTCAATTTACTAAACAACCCCATTATCTAGATTGGAGTCATGACTATATAAAACTTGGAATTTTTTTTTTCCAAGTCACAAGCATGCTAAATACAAATTACCCAATGAGTTATAAGTTAGTAAATAGATATTAATCTATTATTACTTAAGAGACTAAGGTTTCTGATTAATCTGAAAAAATCAGATGAATATCAATGTGTGACTGTAGAAATAATATATATGACTGTAATATAAAGCAACCCAAAACTAGGAAGAAAGTGTCATATACTGGCAAGCTTTGAGTCTACGAAGTAAATCTATATTGACTGACCTTTTAATATATATATAATACTTGGCAAAGTAGACCAATTTTTTAATATTTATCATGAAATAAAAAATGTCCATGTAAAAAATTTAATTTGAAATAGGAATTGAAATAAAGTTTACTAAATTATTGTGAAATTGAAAAACACTTGGTACGCTTGTGGAAATAAAGAATAGTCACCTATGATATGATGAATAAAATTTCCAGATTAATTCATAGCAGAAAAAACCCCACATCTATGTAAAAATTTAAGATAAAACTCATGAAATAAATGATTTTTACTAAATAATTATATACACCAACATACAGTCTATATATGATAACATCTAGTAATATGATTTTGCAGTAAAATAGAAAATAAGTTACTTTCATGAAAATTGATGTCATGAGATTGGAAATGATGTCAATTTCTCCTTTCATGTCTAGTTGTAGCACAATTGTTTTTTAAATATTTATTGCTGTAAGATGTAATACTAACCAAGTGATGTGATGTGATGTATTTGGCTTCTCCTTAAACGAAGTCAAGAATATCTCAGCAATTATGCCCAGATAATCCTGTTAGCCATTTTATTCTCCATTCCCCACTCTTAAGTCTTCCCATATTCTGCCCCATCCCATTTCCACAACATAAACTTTGTCAACTCTATGGCCTTTATATCTAAATCCCCCTTATCTCTTCGCAAACCCAACATAAAAACTAATAACTCACTTTCTGTATAGCCACTTTGTTCATGTCTATTCTCCCATAACTTCATTAACTGTAACCTTTCTGCATTCAAGCATTTACATTCAATCAACAGGTGCCTAATATTTTCTATACCTTCTTTACACAATTTGCACACTAAATTATCCATGGTTTTCCATTTTCATGTATATTCTCTTGTTGCTAAAGATCCCGTTCGAGCTTTAAATAATAAACTACTTTCCTTACTATTATCATAAATTAATTCGCATCCAATATTCGGTTTACTTCTACATATATTTAAACTCTTCTTACCCTCTGTACTAGTTCTCCATCTCTCCAACTCCTTATTTTTTATTAATGTTTCTATTCTTTTATCCCATTCCTTACCAATATAACACTCAACAATCCTCCTAACACAATCATCCCACCTTTTATACAAGTATACTGATATATATTCTTTATCCAAATCTTTCGCATACTGCATTACCTTTTTTACCCATCTTGTTACCTGCCCTTTACTCATAATCCAAGTGAACACTATTTTTGCTATTCTTTTACTATCCATAAACTGCAACCTACCAAACATTTTCATTTTACTTTTTGCATCTCTCATATAAAAACTTGACCATCCCTTCTCCTTGAATTGCCTCCTTTGCTGTCCACATCTCTGCATCTAATGCATGTCTTCCTACTTCCCTTTGTACTTTCTCTAAATAATCTAAAACCCTTTTACTAACACATAATGCATCATTACCATATGTTAACCCTGCTACTGCAACTCCCTTCCATACTATTCTAGCTACATCATATTTATTATATGAAAATACTGTTAGTTTCTTTACCAAACCCTTTCTTTTCTTTGCTTCATTTACCAATTTTTTCTCCCATTCATCCAAGCAATTTTCCTGATTACATAAGATGATTCCCAAATATCTATATCTATCCACCACACTTAACTTTATATCCCCCAATAAAAATTCTACATCTTCTCTTTCGCCAGTATTAACCATCATTATATTTGATTTTTCTTCATTAAATTTAATCTCAATCTCTTTACCCACCCTTGCACATGTCCTCAACATAATTTCTATATCTTCTCTTCTTTCTGCACACAAAAAGATATCATCTGCAAAAAAAAAAGACCCAACAAAATATATATTCCCTTGCCACCTATTAATGGTATCTCTACCCCTCTTCCTACTGCTTTCTCCATTTCACTCAAAAACAACAAAAACAAAATAGGTGACATAGGGCATCCTTGCCTTAATCCCAGCCCATTTTTAACTTTAACTGATTCTATATCCCCTAACTGGTAAGTATAATAATTATTTTCATATAATTTCTTAATAATATTTACTAAAGCTTCATCCATTCCCAAATTGGCTAACCTTACCCATAATCTATTTCTATTTACTCTATCATATGCTTTCTCTATATCTATAAAACTGTTCTCCATACAGTAGTGCCACCCTATGCCAACCAGAGTAATCAATGGATGCCAGAAGGCTTGTGCATAAAATCCCTATCTAGTGCCTACTCATCCAATATCCCCAGACTAGTTTCTGGCTTGTGGCCTTCGTCACTGCACCTAGATCTTAGGATCTAATGCAACCTTCTAGCAGCCACCTTTTAACTCTATTTAACAACAAAACTATGAGAATGAAATTGAAAACACAATATTTTCAATCTAAGCTCAATAGCTTATATAGTCATATGGGTCTGAACTCAGTTCAGCACCCATACATTTTTGTGTCTTTGGCTCTTTAACAACCATAGCCACCACTATCCTATTAGGCAGGATTGGTGTTAAACCACTAGTTTTGCCTTGTTTAATAACAATTATGTGCTAGTATGAGATAGTGATCATGTGATGTTTAGTAGTTTAAGATGTAATACTGAGATATGTTTTCATACATTTCTCTTTATAATACAATTATATAACTTTAGTTGTGATTGTATGCATTTGATCATTTAGTTTATATTGTATTCATATATTATACTTGACTTTTGCTGGTACATTCATAACAAACTCCCTCCAGATATGCAATAAAAAGAGGGCGATGGAAATTAAAAAGCAGATGTTTTTTTCCTCAAACCACTTGTACAAACAGAAGTGTTTTAAACCCCTTCCCTATCTTAATTTAGTTGAAAATGTTGGGAGAACATTCCTTTTCAAGATTGCCTATCAGTTGCACTTAAAACATGACTCAACAAGATCGCATTCTATCCATCTTTTACTTTCATTTGTATCAGTGCATGTTATTGCAAATATAAAAATAATATGCATGAAATTTTTATTATATGTATTTTAAGATCTCCAAGGGTGCACAAAAGGCAGATTTGCTTGTGTCTTATATCTCTCTTCTATGCAGGTGCAATTTTGTATTTAAGCATGAAATTGGAAAATTTCTGTAAAAGAAAATTAGTTTAAATGCCAAAAAGCATACACATGCTGTAGAAACCCTTTATGAAATTTCAAGTACCTAATATCCTCTCTAGATAGCATTTTGCAGCATATTTGGCCATATGCTTCACCATAGACATGGAATTTTCAATATTTTCATTTTTACTTTATTAAAAAATAGAATCCTCATATATATATTGTAACGATCCGGAGAAGGACTTAACGTAATCTGCACTACAGGGCGCCATCTAGGCATTTGAACCTAAAAAAATTTAGAAAGTAGGCAGATACTAAGTCAAGAAAAAAAAATTTTTTTTTTTTTTTTAAATTTTGATTCCAGTCGTTAGCCCAACAGAGATTTAATAATATAATATCTTATCTAATTATATTTCAATATTAAAAAATAAATAAAATAAGCCACTGCCAGTAATTAATATACAAAAATTTATTTACGCACATATATATATATAAAATTTAACATTATTATTTTAGTATGTTTATTTTAGATTTTAATTTGATTTTATAATTTAAATTTACATTTTAATTTTTATAATATTATAAGTTTACATTTTAATTAAGTTCGCACAGATGGATTTATGAAAGTTTGTTTTATAATGTTGAGTATAGATCGGTTACATAGATTACACGGTTAAAAACATTTCAAAGTAAACATAAACGATCAAAATACAAAATCATTGATACCGTCAATTGCATAGGGAATACAAGAAACCCAATGGTGTTCATCATAAGACACCGCATTAACACCAATAACTTAAAAGACATCCGAATAAATACATCTTAGATACTCACTGTAAGGTATCAGTATTTACCGAATGTCTATATATTTTGATCACCTATGAAAACCCAAAACATAATTAACCGATAACCAATCCATGCAAGCATCTATAAACAACTTAAATTTAATGCATTTTTATTTAGTGTAGAGTATGAATAGACTACATAGATTTGCATTTGAAAGAAAATATTCTATCCTTACTTAACCTTAGGCCAAAAGTTCACAGTCGAACTAACGTCAATTCATCTGATATATCTATGTATTCAATGTAATACGAAATACGGCAGCACAAAAAGTTAAGAGAAGAAACTGCCTCTCGTCAGATAGGAATACATACATCTATCTGACAAGAAGAGCAATAAAAAAAACTCCATAGAAAGGAACTGCGGTATCCAACTTATAATTCCTTCCATAGGCAAATGGGTGAGTGTGGCGTATACAAACGATTCTGCCCGTAGCGAATCTTGCATTACATCTACTAACTACACCAATATATCCAATCCATTGACCCAATTTAACTACAAAACAAATAACCTAAGATTACCCTCCCCTAATATAACTTTACAAATCTATATAGCCATTCACGCCCAACTTAAGTTTAATATTTATATAACTAGTTTAATGAAAAACAGAAATCATAATAAAACTTAAAGAACAAATAAATAAATAAATGGAAATGATTTTACAAAAGAAATACATTATATAAAATTATAACTAATTAATAATTAACGTTGGTCAGATAGGATTCTATTTGTATTATTTAAATATGGAAAGTTTTTAATTTAATGTTCATTAATTATAAAGTTCTTATGGTTTTAAACAGTTCATCTTTATCTGTTGCTTGCCATTTGGACATGAATTCCCACGCCGTCCAAAAAAGATTGGTATTCTGTTGGCCGTTTTATTCATCCGGAGGTTTTTTACTCCAGCTGGTCCTCAATGTAGAAAACGGTAGTTTATTTCTCTTGCTTCCTAGCAGAACTGAAGGGATTGAAGAGTGCATCTTTTCAATCCCTTCTCCTTCAACTCCCGCTAACACATATCTGTCCACTCGTAATAACCAATTTTTCCTTTTATATTAATCTTAAGGATTGACTCAACATTACGTCATCGATGGTGGTGGTCTTTTCACTGAGGTCCGATTCCATAGGGATTTCTTTTTATTTGCTAAAAGTTTCTATTGTTTTCCTATCTGACCGTTGTTTATACATTTAAATGCCCAAGGGCTTATTCACTTGGACTAATTAAAATAATCATTTCCATAACATTAATTAACCTGTTTTCCAAATCCAAAGATATATTTAAAGATAAATTTAAAAATATAATTTTATCTCCAAATCTTTTTAAAATTTAGTTTTAAAATACTTTTTCTTTAACAAAGTTTTATTTTAATAATTTTTCTCCTCTGTGCGATTTATATATGTACGAGTTTAAGGTAGAATTTATTTTCAATTTTTCTGTCTTAAAAAAAAATTTTAAATGCGAACTTTTTATTTTAATGTTTAATAATAATAAAAAAATAATGTAACGTCGTCTGTGCTCGTTACAATATATATATATATGCTATACACCTTTTCTTTTTTAAATGTTGTTAATTATATTCTTAATAAAAGTTATGTATGGATAACCTTGTAATTTTTATTTTAAGTAGGGCTAGTAATTTAAATGTATGCTTGACATCATTCATTTAAAATATTCATTTACCATTTTGGTATCATTAGCTCAAACATAAGCCAAAAAGCTACAAGCCATCCTTTTGTTTATAAAGCAGCTTTTACTTTTGTTTAATATAAGAAAAAATAAGATTGCATGTTGTATACTAACATTTATATGTGATATATCCAATTCAATCAATACTAAGTAATCTAAAATTTTACATAATGACAAAATAATATTTTGCATTATTGTTAATTAACAGGCATGATAGGAAAAACAAAATCAGCACAATGAAATTAGTAAAACCCACTTATTTTGGTTAGTTTTTATATTTATATTTAAATCATAATATATACAAATATAATGAATTTATATCATTAATACTATGTCTACAAGAATATCTGAAGCATAGAGATAAGCTTGTTTTAAAAATAAATTCAAAATAACATCTTTTAAATAATTAATTTTTATATTTTTCTGAATCCTTTTCCATTTCAATTAATTATCTTTTTAGATTTAATTATTCCCAATCTTTAGAGTATTTTATAAAATCTTTCTTAAAGGTGATGTATATAAGGTAAATATAGATTTACATGTATTCATACATTCTATGCATATGTCTAAAAAATATGAAAAAAATCAAATCATTAACTAGTACTCTAATTTTAAATAATGTTCAAATTTAGGATTGAAAAACTGGAGATGTCATTTTGAATTTATATTTACAATAGAACAGAGTGAAAGTTAACAACAATATGGAAATATATAGAAGACCAAGCAGAAGTAATGAATACTGCAGTGCAGTTCAGGCAAAATTCTTTTAGAAAACAATATATATCTGCATGTGTAATCAAATTACTTAACATCTTATATTTAGAATGTCCAGCAATGCTATCTAATTCCAAAGTGTTTTTTATAAACAGATGAGCAATGAATCCCTCTTAATTTGCATCTAAGTTTTTAAACAGCCTATAAAATAGACAATGATAATTATAAGAGTGAAATTTAAATCTCAAGATGTCACAGCAGCTTTAATTGATAACTATTTGTTTATGTTACAAAGTAAAATTAATTTCTTATTATTGTAATAACCTGGCAGATACAATTCATTATATAACAAAAAAATAAACAGTTCTAATTTGCAATTATATAAACAAATTACATAATAACATATTTAAAATCACTATCAAGTTTCAAAATCTACTTTAGGAACAGATAAAAAAAAATGAATTCACCTTTTGTTATATAAGCTAATTATGAAATCTGCAAGTTTATTGAAATGATTAAAAATTAATTCTGCATGGTAAAATGTAAATAAGGACTTTGAAACTAGGCGGTGCTGCTGGATAGTTAAACATAAATTGTTAGGAGGATTGTTGAGTGTTATAGTGGTAAGGAGATGCATTAATAAAGAATAGGGAGTTGGAGAGATGGAAAACTAGTATGGAGAATAAAATGAGTTTAAATATATATAGAAGTAAACGGAACATTGGGTGTGAGTTAATTTATGATAATAGTAAGGAAAGTAGTTTATTGTTTAAGGCTCGAATGGGATTTTTAGCAACAAGGGAATATACACGTAAATGGAAAAATATGGCTGATTTAGCCTGCAAGTTGTGTAAGGAAGGCATAGAAAATATTAGGCATCTGTTACTTCAATGTAAATGCTTGGAAGCAGAAAGGGTACAAATAATGAAGTTATGGAAGATTAAATATGAACAAAGTGATTATACAGAAAGTGAGTTATTGATTTTTAGGCTAGGTTTGGAAAAAGATAAGCGGAATTTAGATATGAAGGTCATAAAGTTGATAAAGATTATGTTGTGGAAATGGGATGGAGAAAATTATGGGAAAACTTACAGAGTGGAGAATGGAAAGGGAAGGTAAAGTGGCTAACATGTTTCTCTGGGCATAGCTGCTGAGATATTCCTGACTCCGTATAGGAGAAGTCACAGTGCATCACATCACATCACATCAAATTTTGCTTAATTTGCCTATTCAAATACCAGTTTAGCAATATACATATTTGTTTTGATAAATATATGATGCTGTGAATGTGAATTGATTTTATGAATATAAATTATTTTTCTTTCTGTTTACAATACCTTTGATGGAATAAAAAAAAAAAATCATTAAAAATGTAAATATTATAAAAGCAAATTAATTATGACATCAAAATATTAGAAATTGCTGTTTACTTAAAATGCATACTTAGAACAATTACAATAATACTGTAATTACAATAGATCACTTCACAATTAATAAATTTGTGTAATCATATTTTCAATCAAAATTATGTAAAGAAAAGTAAGCACAGATATTTTTTTACATACAGTACCACAATTAGTTAGCCTTAAATATGTAGGAGTTTAATTAATGAAAAGACATCTTTTGATATAGATATGAACATAAGTGTGCAAGAATGTAAGAGAAGAATCTTCATCTTAATAAAACAATAGTATTAGAATTAGTAATTTATGAATATTTCAAAATTATAATGCTTTTTAATAATACTGATACATTATTGTATATTGTTTATTAATTTATGCACTTTCAAAATGTACCTAACATTAACATTTAAATAAAAAATTAATAACTTATTCAAAAATAAATTACAAAAATTAAAATTTTCTTAATTTTAAATCAAACCCAAATTTATTTTAGTTTGTGATATGTATTACAGCAGGCATGTCAAACTCATTCAAACAATGGGCCATTTTATGCTGCTGGTAAGATTCTCACGGGTCACATCACACAAATTTTCTTAAAATTGTATTTTGAAGTGAGAATGCAGGAATATAGGTAGGGTAATTAAAGAATATTATGTAGTTTAGTGAATTCAGTTCAATAATATACAATGAATATAGTATTGATTTTATTTAAATATTTATTTTATTTGATTACATATTTATAAAACTACAATTTATTGTTTTTACTGGAAACTTGCCAGCGTTTTCCTCCTACTAGTTTTTCCATATCTGGATTCAAAGACTGAGAACAAACAATTTTCATTATGGTAGACAGATGTTTATTAGTTAATCTTGATCTGTAAGCTATTTTATTTAATTTCATGCATGAAAATAATTGCTCACATAAGTAAGTACTTCCAAAAAAACTTAAAATTTGTGCAGCAAATTTTTTAATTTCTGGATATCTTTTACCAAAATAGGAATATATTTTGGGGGTTCCTACTTCACGATATTTGTTTTTTAAAATCGAATCATTCTGGAAATCAATTAATTCCAGTTGTATTGAAGTCGGAGCTTTTTCAACCTCAAAGGCAAATGGTCCTGTGAAAAGAGAAAAAATTTCTTCTAACTCCTTGAAATCATCAAAACGTTTATCGAATTTGTCTTTTATTTTTTCAATTTTTGCAGAGTGTTGTGAAAACGAGTAACTTTGATTTTGTGCTTTTAAGTGCTCACACGTAGGAAAATACATCAAAATGTTCTTTTGCAAATGGTTTTTAAACAAATTCAGTTTTTGTACAAAGCTTGCAATTGAATTTGTACAAAGCTTGAAACAGCATCGTACATATTCGTTATCAATTGATCTTTGCCTTGCAATGTAATATTAAGATTATTCAGATGGCCTGTAATATCTATTAAAAATGCTGGGTCTTGTACCCACAATGGATCTTTTATAATTGATATATTTTCGTTGTTTTCATCTTTCATTTCAAAAAATAATATTATTTCCTCCAAAAGCAGATAGAAGCTCTTTAAGACATTGTGACAGGACAACCAACGAACTTCTGTGAATAAGGAAGATCTTCGAATTTGGATTCTAAATCTTTAAGGAATGAAGTATATTGGCGATGGTTAAGTGCTCTTAATCGAATAAAGTTGATTATCTTTGTAACTGTTTTAAGTACTTGGTCCATTTTTAATAATTTTAAACAGAGAACTTGTTGGTGAATGAGGCAATGAAAAACTTTGATTTTTGGTTTATTTGGTTATTCATCTTGTAATTTCCTTGCCAGTTGTGACACAAAACCTTTAGTTTCACCTGTCATCGATTTAGCGCCATCAGTTGTAACAGAAACAAGCTTGTCCAGAGGCAAGTTAAGTTTTTCTAAAATGCTCCATATGGCATCAAAAATATCTTCACCAGTTGTTATTCCGTGAAAAGGGATGAATTCCAACAATTCTTTGGTGATCCTCATGTTATTATCAATCGCTGTTGAAAAGAACTGGATTTTGGTAGATATTTCCTGTAGTTGCGAAGTGATGTCATCTGCCATTTCAATAATTCTATCTGCTACTGTATTTCTTGATAATGAGATGTCTCAAAATGCATGTACTTTTTCTGGACAGACAAATTTGGCAGCTTTTATCATACATTCCTTGATTAAAGAACCATCGGTGAATGATTTTGAATGTTTTGATAATAAATAGCTTATTTCATAACTAGCTCTTGTTACTGATTCATTACTTTTTATAAATTTTGTAAGCACTCCTTGCTGGCTACTTAATGAATTCTTCATTGTTTTTAATTTTTCTTCTCTTATTTTAGCTTCAAAGCACGAAAATTGTTTTTTATGATTAGTGCTATAATGTCGCTTAATACTGTATTCTTTAGCAACACTAATCGTTTCTTTGCAAATTAAGCAAGTAATCTTATTGTTCATTTCCACACAAAATAATTCAGTTCCCACCTTTCTTGAAACTTTTCTTCCCTCATCATCAATCTTTCGTTTTTTATTTAGCGTTGGAAGAGGCATTTTCTGTAATAAAAATAGGGCTTTAGTCTTACATTGGTGGTCGAGAGGTCAGCATGACTGCCTTACATTTGCAGGCAGTTGTCCGAGTTGCAGGTTCGCGTCCCGGCCGATGCTATGACCCTTAAAAAAAATAGGGCTTTAGATTTAAATTTTTAAAATTAAAAAAATTGCAGCTACATTTATGCTAAATATGCCTCGTAAGGATTTAACGTTACTCTAGTATTTAAATGTAAAGAGAGCGCTGCTGTCGATTCTTACTCCTGGAATTATGCTTGATAAATGGAGGTAGCTGTAAAAGGTACGGATTATGTTTGCTCTCTCTCTGTCTAGACTTCCCAGCATGGAACAATTAAGATAGAGATGTGAGAAAGAAGAAATCTGTGCATAAGGCCGTAGATTAGAAATGGTCGAAACCACCAAATTTCCCGAAAGGCCGAACATAGACTGGTAAAATTGTAAAACTTTTAGTGTTTTGCAAACTGAATTGTAATCGTTACTAACTTATAAGTAAAATATTATTGTTTCTCATGTTTGATTATAATTAAAATATTATATAATAAAATGTCAAATGCATGCTCGTTATTTCTTATGCTGTCTGACTAGTTTCATAGCAGTTTACTTACATTTTTTGAATGAGTTTTAAAAGAAAACAACCCGCAAATTTTTAACACACCAATCAGGATAAAGAAATTAGCACAACTGCCTTTTGTTACAATTCTAAGAAAAATCCAACATCTGCAGATAGGATTGCTACGTTGGTGGCGCAAATAGCTGACTAAGGTATTCATCATGTTCTTGGAAGCACAGCAGCACATAATTAATGTTGCCAGCTTTGTTATTCACATATCTCAAATGCTTCATCATCATAAAGGCGTGTCATCAAAATATTTAGCTATGCGTGTAACCAAAAATTATAAATTAGCTATGTATGTAGACAGCAATTACTGTATATATTTTAGTTCATGTAATTAAATATAAGAGCTTATTTTTTAAAATTAATTTATTGTTGGCAACATATTGTTCTGTTTTCATTTTATTGCATAGCATCTTAGTCGCGGGCCATGAAATATCCCATCGAGGGCTGCATGCGGCCCATGGGCCACCAGTTTGACATATCAGTATTACGGCATACAAGATTTTAATCACATTTCTACTGCTATTGTGAAAAAGAGAGAGCAGAATAATTTTGGCCAATAATCAAAATGTTGTTCAGATAATACATTAAAAATAAATAAAAATAAGTATTACTCAGAAGTTCATAGAAGTCTAAGTGTCAAAAATGAAAAAAGAACTGGGACCATAATACATGAACATGCCATTCCAGTAATGCACCAAACCATGGAGGACAATTTTTTTTTATTTATTTCTAATCTTAAAAATGAATATCCATGGCTGTTGATGAAATTAATTAAATACAGCTAATTATCTAATGATTGCATGATGATAAAATGTTGCTTATAAAACAAATTGATAAAATTATCACTAAATAAATATAAAACAGCAACAATTGACATGAGACATATGATAACTTGAAGCAAACAATTGAAAGGGAGAATTCATGTCAAACCATATTGTGGAGAAACAATTATATTTTTCCTACAAATGTAACATTAACTATATAAATGTCGAGGCATTTTATTTTGTCTAAAAAGTAACATGAGTGTTTATATTGTTTGAAAATTATTTAATAAATTTAATAAACAAAACTTTAATTTGTATTTGCAGTTCATCAGAAAGATTTTTTGGAAAAAAAATGTTTTTTTTGTTTTTTTTTTTGCTGGCTTTTAATGATATATATAAATAAATATAGAATATATAATAACTAATAGTAGCTGTGGAACAAAAAACCTAGACAAAGGTCAAAGCTTTCTGCAACCTTTCTTTATCCCATCATTTTGACAAGAGATGGAGATGATGATTATTGGCAGACTTGTAAGATCTTGTGACACTGTAATTACTGCATTACAATAAATATATTTGATTATTAATGGAGAACTATGATATAAATGTAATCAAGCAAATTTCAAATTTTTTTATAAGCGCTCCTCCTTGCTCAAATCCATTATGTCCACAGCTATCCACCAATATTTAAATGTTCTAAAATTACCTTCTCTTATTAAATATGTAGTTTGCAAACTACCTTCACTCATCAATTAGGCAAAATACTTTAAGCATCTGGATATTCTATCTCCATGCTGATAGTCTGATATCTCTATTGGTAATGTAAATGCCATGTGTTTAACTATATTTATGGACTACCATTCATAATCTCTGTATTTAACCATTCAATATCATGTCTATAAAAATTTAGGTACTTTAACCCGACCTGCTATGTGGCCGCTAGAGACGCTGTTTCTGTGTTTTCACACAGAATATACAGGGTAGGGGCCTCGAAAGCAGACAACGCTTATTTCTGCCGCTAGGTGGCGCTGTTCACCATGCGTACGCACAGAAACCTTCCACAAGCTAGCTGGCAGCTTACATTGTCTGCTACCAAGAACCTAGGTGGCGCTGATTGCCGTAAACACATCTAGCTTATGTGTCGTCTGCTATCAGAAACTACCAAGATTCTAGCCCACTACGCGGCGCTGTTTCTCCACGTTACACACAGTAAAAACAGCAACCTCTAAATGCCTCATTGCTCACGTTTATGAACATAGTACTTAAAACATTCAGGGCCTATAATGTACAGGGGTGAAAAATTTATGAAGTCATAACTATTTAAATATACGGACAAACGTAATAATTTTACATTCTATTTCACCATTTCATGAATCGATGTATTTTTAAAGTATGATTTTGTAAAAAGCGATCTGTTTTTTTAATTATTTACTCTAAAAGTGGGGGGGGGGGTTGTAAATAAAACAAAACGTAAGTCTGTGGTTTTTTTTTTTTAAAAAAAAAGCTAATTTTTTTCCTACGGCAGTATATCGTTCAAAAATGTATTATTTTAAAAGATTATTGTTTGTAAAACTTTTTTTTTTACACTTTCAATTAATATTTTCAATAAATTTTAAAGTAATATAAATTATATTTCGGTTTATAGATTACTATTTCGAAAAATAAAGTGTTATTTGCGTGCTGGGTATACCGTGTGCTTGTTACTCGCAAGCAAAATAATTCGAAGATCTTTTTATCAAAACTTACTCTCACAATAATATTAAAGGCATAAATATTTATTGAAATTGTATTTAAAATTTTAGAATCATTTTAATAACTAAAAATGTCATATACTCACAACATAATTTCAAAATAATAGGTTTAATAAGTACCGTATGAGAAAAGTAAGAGTCAGGAAAAAAAAAAAGATTTAGAGCAAAATATATATACATTTAATATCTTTATTGATGGTTGGAATTTAAAAAGTTTCTTTCAAAACTGATGCTCGTGTTAGGCTTGTATACTATTAAAATTAAAACTATTAGTCCTCATAAATAATTTGGAAGACATTGCCTGTCAAAATTGGATGATCATTGAAAATTATATATGATCTTAATAGCCTAAAATTCAGAAGCCTGATAGTACTGTCTTTTCCAGTGCACTGTTTCTTTCTTTCATTATTGATACATAAGTAAGAACAGGTAAAACACATTTATTAAAAATCTTCCTTTACAGACACGTAGATATATTTCCTTTTAGTATCAAGTTATTTCTACCAAAAGCACTCCAACCAAGTTTAATTCTATGATTAATTTCATCCATTAAGTTTCCATCTGTATTAATAATCTGACCAAGGTGTTTGTAACTGTTAACTTCTTCTAACTCATCATAATCAATCTTTATTTTCATATTTTGAGCAAACACATAGGTATATTTCCTTTTAGTATCAAGTTATTTCTATCCAACCAAGTTTAATTCTATGATTAATTTCATCCATTATGTTTCCATCTGTATTAATAATCTGACCAAGGTGTTTGTAACTGTTAACTTCTTCTAACTCATCATAATCAATCTTTATTTTCATATTTTGAGCAAACACATAGGTATATTTCCTTTTAGTATCAAGTTATTTCTACCAAAAGCACTCCAACCAAGTTTAATTCTATGATTAATTTCATGCATTAAGTTTCCATCTGTATTAATACTCTGACCAAGGTGTTTGTAACTGTTAACTTCTTCTAACTCATCATAATCAATCTTTATTTTCATATTTTGAGCAAACACATAGGTATATTTCCTTTTAGTATCAAGTTATTTCTATCCAACCAAGTTTAATTCTATGATTAATTTCATCCATTATGTTTCCATCTGTATTAATAATCTGACCAAGGTGTTTGTAACTGTTAACTTCTTCTAACTCATCATAATCAATCTTTATTTTCATATTTTGAGCAAACACATAGGTTTATTTCCTTTTAGTATCAAGTTATTTCTACCAAAAGCACTCCAACCAAGTTTAATTCTATGATTAATTTCATCCATTATGTCTCCATCTGTATTAATAATCTGACCAAGGTGTTTGTAACTGTTAACTTCTTCTAACTCATCATAATCAATCTTTATTTTCGTATTTTGAGCAAACACATAGGTATATTTCCTTTTAGTATCAAGTTATTTCTACCAAAAGCACTCCAACCAAGTTTAAATTATGATTAATTTCATCCATTATGTTTCCATCTGTATTAATAATCTGACCAAGGTGTTTGTAACTGTTAACTTCTTCTAACTCATCATAATCAATCTTTATTTTCATATTTTGAGAAAATCCATTACACATTACTTTAGTCTTTTAACTTTTATCTTTAGTCCTACTTTCATCTGATAACTCCTGCAACATTTCCTGCAGCTCTGAAGCATAAGTTGCAAAAACAACTACATCATCTGAAAAATCTAAATGACTTAAATAATCTCCATTTACTTTCACTCCTTTAGCTTCCCATTTTAATCCACAAAATATTTCTTGCAGCACTGCTGTAAAAAGTTTTGGAGATATGGAGTCACCTTGTCTTACACCCTTCTCAATGTTGACTTTAATAATCTTTGTTAAAAAATAAATTTACTGATAAAGACTTCATAAGAGTTTTCCAATCAGCTTCTAAAAGCTTATAACTAAATCCTCTAATTCATTCCCAGACAGAATTATTTAGACTGCAAGTGAGACTTTGTTAAGAGAAAGCAAAATTACGCTGGAAAATGAGACACCATTAATACAAATCTATTATCACTTTTGTTGAGAGAAAAATCTATTAAATCTTAAACTAGACAAATCTATAAGCATTCTTCCTGCTAGCTAGAGGAATGTAACATTTGTAAATGGATAATAGTAATTATGATACAATAAGAGCTTCTCCCAACAGACTAAAAATCCCATACTAGCTATGAATCACAACTGTAAATATTATTCAGAAAGCATCCCTGATCACAGCTATTTCAATGATTCAGAAAAAATTAGATTGACTTATTTTGGCAAAAATTCCACATCTTTGTGGTCATCTAAAATCAATAAAGGCCAGGTTCCAATAAGATCTATTGTTAATTCTGAAAACTCACTATATCAAAAATTCTAATGTTCTTAGTCCTTTGGCATACAAGAGACAGTTCTGTGTTAGAGATTCTAAGAAAATTGTAGAATTAATCAACATGAAAAGTGAAAGAACTAACATATTGGTAAATTTTGATGTGAAAAACTTAATCACAAAAGTACTCTGCGATGAAGCATTATCTAATGTAAAAAAAAGATTAAATAACAATAGTAGTGTACAAACCAGAATAATTCTTCCAATTGATAGTTTATTACACTTAACATTCTGCACAGCATACTATTATTATATACTATAGAATTCTTCCAACAAAATCAAAAGATGCTTTTTGAATCCTTATTGCTATCTCTGATCAGCAATATTTACATGGAAGAACTACAACCATAAATAAAATTCTATCTACAATTAAAGTCTGGCTTTTCTATGGCCATATGGTAAAGCATTACTACAAACATTCTGGATACTATCAATAATTATGTTCTTTTAATTAAATTCACAATAGAATTAAAACAAGAACAGACACTACAGTTCTTAATTTTCTTTTGACAAGATTCCCTCATAGCAAAATCAAAATTACAATCAACAGAAAACTCACACACTCTAATCAGAATAAAAATTCTTATTCAGAAACCAATAACTTGGAAAAAGAAAAATCATATAGCATAAACTCTCATGAAAAATACTTATCCATCAGCTATCATTATGAAATAGCCAATTAAAAGAAACACCATAAGAAAAACAATTATAGGTATTAAAGCGTATCCATAGATATTAGTAATTGCAGCTAAACTAAAGAAAATCTGTGATCAGTATATTAAGATTCCTTTCCAAAGTCATAAGTGCCCTATGAAAAAGTCTAACTTCTATAAAACACAAACTGCAAATATTGAAACACAAAAACTGCATCTATGAAATACCATGTGAATATGGAAGAACATATATGGCTGAAATCATCTGACTCATTTCAAAATACGTAATTAAAAGAGCAAAAAGTAATGATTAAAAAGAAAAACCAAATGCACCTAAAATACATTGGACAAGAAAAATAACGGGCAGAAAGTAAAAAGTAAAATTTGTATAAACCATTCACATTTATAGTAGATAACTTTATAAATCAGTCTAATGTAAATAATTCATAATATTTCAAAACTACTCATTAACCTTGCCCTTAAAAAAACTGGAGAAACCAAGATAATCTTCATAGATAAATATATAAAATTTCTAGTGACTTGATTTTTCAGAATAGCCTAATTAGTAAGAGCAAGCATTATCTTAAATTCACAAAACTAAAAATCGAAGGTTCAATTTCCATGCTAGTACTGTCACTGGTAAGGCCAGCAACATTTGAAGAAGAGGTGAGAGAAAAACAGCACTCAAAATGTTGTAATAAATTAATCTGTATACTTTGCTAGCAGTTGAATGTATTTAAAAGTTTAAATAAAGTTTGATATCTTTTAAAAATATTTCATAATTAATAACAGATGATGGAAATAGTTCAATATATAATTACAGGTAAAATCCCTATCATCACAAATTTTCAGATAAACATTTCCTGTTTTCAAGTCAATATGTGTAATGCTTGGGACTGTTTTTGTTTCTCCAGAATAGTCTAAAGATTTATTTGAATTGAAACACCTATTGTAGTAAGGAATTTGACTGCAATGGTATGTTGACTAGATATTTTGAGGTTTTATTAATTAACTATCTGGCTGGGGGATTTAACTATTAATGGGATGTTGTTTATACACGTATATCATATTTTGAAATTCTGAAAAAGCTAAAATCAGTAACTTTTCCTAAATTCATTTATTTTTGTTTTTATAGAATATTTGCTTATCAATAGTTGTTCTTTATTAAAATTAAAATTGCAAAATTTTTATATGTTCATTCATCACCTGTGTTATTCATCTCCAAATCATAAGTCTTTGATTTAGTAAATGAACTTATGCAAAGCATTACAATCAGAATGGCATTGCTTTGGGTGAGATGAAAATCTATCAGAAGATAAGTCTGTTTTATAGCAGTCAAGATAATTTCAGGTCTAATGATGTATATTAAAATCACTGTTATTAAAAAGCTAGTAATTGTATTTGAGTTGACTGAATGCCAGACCATTGATTCTCCCTCCCCCAACACACACACAAACATTGATTTCTAGAATATTTAGCATTGCACATCGTGCTCTTGATTGAATGCCTCCAGCAGTTAAGTGACCAAATTTATACTTAAATAAAATTGGAGTGAATAAGGCATAGGCTTTCACTATTTCATCCTAGTTCAGATTAATAAAAAATGATCAATGGTCAAAGATTTTCTTTATCTGTTTTCTTTTTTTCTCCTGAAAATTTTTTTAAATTATTTGTTCCCTAATTGTTTTTAATTAAGATGTGAGCATTGAAAGTCAGAAATCCAATGCACACAGTAATTGTTTTTACTATAAAGTGCTATTAAAATGGTTTAGTATCTTTGGACTTCTCCATAGAATTTCATTTATAACTTGTACTGCAGCTACACCTTAATTTTGTGACTGGGCAATTATGTAGCCTACAACTATTGTAACTATCCAATTTTTGTATTCTTGAACCTAAATATTTAAATTATATGACTAATCTCATAAAAATAAAAATTACAAACATTCTCAAATTGCATTAGGGAAGGGGGAAGCATAATTTGTGATTCATTTTAAAGATAATAATATACAAAATAAAACTCTAATTTCATTCATATCTAATTATGTACCAATAAAAGCTAAATACCTAAACATTTAATAACCTCTTAATTCTTATGATATTTAAGATAATTTAGAGTTGAACCTAACAATGTGAAAAATTAGGTAAAAATATTATTCATTAGTAACTCTTTTGTCTTACTTTCAAATAATTCAAATTAATGATATGAAAAAAGATATAGAAAGTATCTTTCATATTAGGAACAAAGAAATTATAATTCTTTAACATACCACTCAAAAGAAAATTACTTCTTATATTTATTTATATTCATTAATTATAAAATTGTTAATTATAAAGCACCCATTACATTAAATATTAGAAATATACTTCAAATAATATATATAAACATGCTTTATAAAAATGTTTTCAATTTAATACTTCAAGGAAATTACTTTAATATGTTGACTTTCCCAGTATCATTATCTAATCTAATTGTTGCTGTTGCATTTTTATAAATATTCTTTAAAATATGACAATATCTTGGATCTATACCTGAATGATATCTCTAGAATTGTCATTATGATGTATTATAGCATTTTCCAGTAGATTTCAACAATTATTAACTTATGGGGTTGTGATCAAACAGAAAACAGTGGCAAACTTAAAGGAGATAATAAATATACTTGAATTTATTTACTGGTTAGAATCTCTACAGATTTTCTAATATAATGTTTGTGAGTAATTAGGTGTTTTAATGAATCTATAAATGAATTTCTAAATAGACAAATTTTAATATATATCACCCAACAGAGACACTTAAATATTTACCAATTTCACAATATCAACTAATAAACTATAATTTACTTTGATTAATCATTAAGATTTGATTTAATGCAAGAAATTGTCTTCACTCAGGAGGTTACAAATTTCTTGTCATCCTATTAATTGAAAGAAAACCCTTTGATTCCTCTTGGAGGCCTTAAAGAAACTGAGCAAGGCAAATTCTTAATGTCCACTCCATACGTTCTTGTCATTGCAGCTGTTATTACTATGTGATTATTCATATAGTATATAAACATGGATGGGCTGCTCACCAACACACATTAGCCAGCACGACGAGGTTATTGGATTTTTACCTCTGAATTGAAGATCAAAAAACTCCATGGACTTCTTCTTAGTTGCCTGATAAGGCAGAATGAATGTTTGTGTAAATGATAATATTTTTCCAATATATATACAATTATGACAGACAAAGATAAAACATGGCCCTTATTCCCAGGAGACTGTAAAGTCACCAACCAAGGCAGCAGTTGGTGGCCGAATGTAGAGGCTGCTCAGAACTCCTGATTGTGGACACAGGCTGCCATTTGATGATGCCTTTTTTTATTTAGGTACTTACAACAGCAGATCACTTTCAAGTGAAGAAAGATTGCAAGAGTTAGAAGAAAAACTGTCTTATATTAAATGGCTTTGTGAAGTTAGAAGAAAAGGCGAAGAGACATTTGTTTTAAAAAGTGAACATGTACTCTATTATAAAGGCACAAATATTAGAAATACAAGTGGAGTAGTATTCATTATAAATAAAAAGTTAAAGAACAACATTGTGGAGATTGATGGTGTATCGGACAGAGTGGCAAGATTAGTTATACAACTTAATAGCAGATACCAAATGCAGATAATTCAGGTTTATGCCCCAACAAGTTCTCAAAGTGATGAAGTAGTAGAAGATTTTTATATGGATGCACAAAAGGCTTTTGATCAGAGTTAACAATATTTTAAAATTGTTATGGGAGACTTTAATGCTAGAATTGGTAAACAAATGAAAGATGAAAGTGCTGGTGGTAATTTTGGTCATGGTAATAGAAATGAGAGAGGACAGAGACTTGTGGAGTTTGCAGGAAAAGGTAAACTTTATATTATGAATTATTTTGAGAAAAATGTTAAAAGGAAATGGACATGGAAGCATCCAAATGAAAGTACAGCAGAATTGGATTATATTTTGACTAACAGAAAATACATATTTCAAGATTGTAATGTTCTTAATAAATTTAACAGAGGAAGTGATCATCGGTTAGTAAGATGTGAAATACATGTTAATGCAAAACTAGAGAGACAAAAATT
This sequence comes from Epiperipatus broadwayi, assembly GCA_028023455.1. Lineage (NCBI taxonomy): Eukaryota > Metazoa > Onychophora > Udeonychophora > Euonychophora > Peripatidae > Epiperipatus > Epiperipatus broadwayi. The sequence continues at coordinate 94,438 of JAQFVV010012657.1, forward strand.
ATTAAGAAAAACAATATTTACAGTTGATATTCCTAATTTTCAGAAACATTCTAATGAATTTAAAATAGAACTTACAAATAGGTTTCAAGTATTAGTTGATTTTGAACATGATTCAGATTTGAATGAAATTAATATGAAAACAACTGATATACTTTTAAAACTGCAACAGCACTTGATCAATAAAATTTCTACTGAGACTAGAGAATTTATGAAGAAAAGAAGGAATATGAAGATATACAAAAATGATGCGTTAAAAAGAATTGAATATCTCAAATTTTGTAAAATGATGCAGAAAAGATTTGAAAATGATATAAGAAAGTATAACTGCGAACTAGCAAGGAAAGCAGCAGTAGGGAATGAAAGTCTCAAAAGTGTAAAACAACATTTTGGTATTGGTAGGAAATTCATATCTGCAATAAAATAAAAGCTGGAATTATTACTAAAAAGAGAGATGACATCATGAAATGGATAGAAGACTTTTATAAAGAATTATATTTGTAATAAAGAACAAATACCTCCTATATCTATGACATCTTCTGAATTACCCAGAATTTTAAATGAAGAAGTGAGACATGCAATTAAATATATGAAGAAAGAAAAGATTCCAGATTCCAGGTAATAGTAGAATTATAATTGATATATTTAAAGAAGCAGGGGAAAAAATAATTTTTTTTTAGCAATGTTATATAACAAATGTCTAAATGATAAAGATGTACCAGATGATTGGAAGAATGCAGTATTAATATTAATATTTAAAAAAAGGTGATAAAGACGATATTAGAAATTACAGACCTATCAGCCTTTTATCAGTTACATACAAATTTTTTATCAAGATAGTTACAACTCGTCTACAGAAAACATTGGATTTCCCCCAACCAAGAGAACAAGCTGGATTTAAAAGTGGTTTTAGTACAGGAGATCATATCCAGGTATTGAGAGAAGTTATAGAAAGGACAAATGAATATGAGTTGCCATTATGTTTTGGATTTGTAGACTATGAAAAGGCATTTGAATCTATAAACATTTCTTCAGTGATTAAAGCATTGAATCATTAAGGTATAGACCCAAGATATTGTCAAATTTTAAAGAATATTTCTAAAATGCAACAGCAACAATTAGATTAGATAATGATACTGGGAAAGTCAACATTGAGAAGAGTGTAAGACAGGGTGACTCCATATCTCCAAAACTTTTTACAGCAGTGCTGCAAAAAATATTTTGTGGATTAAAATGGGAAGCTAAAGGAGTGAAAGTAAATGGAGATTATTTAAGTCATTTAGATTTTTCAGATGATGTAGTTGTTTTTGCAACTTATGCTTCAGAGCTGCAGGAAATGTTGCAGGAGTTATCAGATGAAAGTAGGACTAAAGATAAAAGTTAAAAGACTAAAGTAATGTTTAATGGATTTTCTCAAAATATGAAAATAAAGATTGATTATGATGAGTTAGAAGAAGTTAACAGTTACAAACACCTTGGTCAGATTATTAATACAGATGGAAACATAATGGATGAAATTAATCATAGATTTAAACTTGGTTGGAGTGCTTTTGGTAGAAATAACTTGATACTAAAAGGAAATATACCTATGTGTTTGCTCAAAATACGAAAATAAAGATTGATTATGATGAGTTAGAAGAAGTTAACAGTTACAAACACTTTGGTCAGATTATTAATACAGATGGAAACATAATGGATGAAATTAATCATAGAATTAAACTTGGTTGGAGTGCTTTTGGTAGAAATAACTTGATACTAAAAGGAAATATACCTATGTGTTTGCTCAAAATATGAAAATAAAGATTGATTATGATGAGTTAGAAGAAGTTAACAGTTACAAACACCTTGGTCAGATTATTAATACAGATGGAAACTTAATGGATGAAATTAATCATAGAATTAAACTTGGTTGGAGTGCTTTTGGTAGAAATAACTTGATACTAAAAGGAAATATATCTACGTGTCTGTAAAGGAAGATTTTTAATAAATGTGTTTTACCTGTTCTTACTTATGTATCAATAATGAAAGAAAGAAACAGTGCACTGGAAAAGACAGTACTATCAGGCTTCTGAATTTTAGGCTATTAAGATCATATATAATTTTCAATGATCATCCAATTTTGACAGGCAATGTCTTCCAAATTATTTATGAGGACTAATAGTTTTAATTTTAACAGTATACAAGCCTAACACGAGCATCAGTTTTGAAAGAAACTTTTTAAATTCCAACCATCAATAAAGATATTAAATGTATATATATTTTGCTCTAAATCTTTTTTTTTTTCCTGACTCTTACTTTTCTCATACGGTACTTATTAAACCTATTATTTTGAAATTATGTTGTGAGTATATGACATTTTTAGTTATTAAAATGATTCTAAAATTTTAAATACAATTTCAATAAATATTTATGCCTTTAATATTATTGTGAGAGTAAGTTTTGATAAAAAGATCTTCGAATTATTTTGCTTGCGAGTAACAAGCACACGGTATACCCAGCACGCAAATAACACTTTATTTTTCGAAATAGTAATCTATAAACCGAAATATAATTTATATTACTTTAAAATTTATTGAAAATATTAATTGAAAGTGTAAAAAAAAAGTTTTACAAACAATAATCTTTTAAAATAATACATTTTTGAACGATATACTGCCGTAGGAAAAAAATTAGCTTTTTTTTAAAAAAAAAAAAAAACCACAGACTTACGTTTTGTTTTATTTACAACCCCCCCCCCCACTTTTAGAGTAAATAATTAAAAAAACAGATCGCTTTTTACAAAATCATACTTTAAAAATACATCGATTCATGAAATGGTGAAATAGAATGTAAAATTATTACGTTTGTCCGTATATTTAAATAGTTATGACTTCATAAATTTTTCACCCCTGTACATTATAGGCCCTGAATGTTTTAAGTACTATGTTCATAAACGTTAGCAATGAGGCATTTAGAGGTTGCTGTTTTTACTGTGTGTAACGTGGAGAAACAGCGCTGCGTAGTGGGCTAGAATCTTGGTAGTTTCTGATAGCAGACGACACATAAGCTAGATGTGTTTACGGCAATCAGCGCCACCTAGGTTCTTGGTAGCAGACAATGTAAGCTGCCAGCTAGCTTGTGGAAGGTTTCTGTGCGTACGCATGGTGAACAGCGCCACCTAGCGGCAGGAATAAGCGTCATCTGCTTTCGAGGCCCCTACCCTGTATATTCTGTGTGAAAACACAGAAACAGCGCCTCTAGCGGCCACATAGCAGGTCGGGTTAAAGTACCAAAATTTACAATAATGATGGGAAGTTTCTGATCATTTTATTCTATTATACATGCTTTTATCAAGGAATATATATATATGTTGCCCTTAGAAATAATGAAGCAGATCATTACATCGGCAAAAAGATTTCATATAAGTGAGAGTCCATCTCTATTATGCATTGTTCTATTTTCAAATTGTTGTGACATTATAATATATCCTTAGTATGATAAACTATTTTCTCCTCTTTCAATACACCATTTTGACATGAGGCAAGGAGGATTACAGTCAGCTTTAAGTAACTTACATTATAGTACATAGAGCAATGTATTATATATATAATAATTATTAGAAGGTTGCAAATTTCAAATTTTTATAAGTATCACCTTATCTAAAAATCCATTATGTTGAAATGATCTATCAATGGATGGATAAAAGTCCCAGACCATTCTTTCTCGCTTTATAAGTATTTCATGAACAATTTTATTTGTCAGGAAGATATAGGTTATAAAAACATCAGTATCTCCCCATCAGTGTATGTAGAACATATATGTATGGATGGACAAACACAGGCAGATAGGCAGACCAGGAGGGGGGGAGGAGACAGACAGACAAATAGAAGTGAAAACACTTTATCATTTAAAATGTTTTTATTTAGACAGGAAACAAATAAAAACTAAAAACATTAAAATTCATATATTAATTTTAAAAATTAAATTTTATGTATATATATATTTTTTCCAATAGACAGCAGTTATTTTCCTATCTTGCAGTATACTCTAAATCTTGGGAAGATCTTACATTCTTACTGTATCACATAATTTCATTAGTCAGGATAACCAAACTCAGTTTCTTATTTATTTTTTCAAAAATTAAAAATTTCATTTGACATTACTTCAACGACATTGCAATTCTGCCAAGTCTAAAAAAAAATTATGGAAATCTTCCTTTAAATATTGCAATAATAATTAAAAAAAAAAAAACACAAGTGAATTCTGAAATTGGCACATTTGTGTAAAAAGAACAAATTGTCAAACTGTGAGTGAAATAATGTAAAGAAAAAAAATACTATAAATTTTTTTTAAAAATATCAAAAAAAATAAAAAGAGGATACAATAAGTTTTATTATTACTTTTGGGTGTGTGTGTGTGAGAGAGAGAGAGAGTGTATGAGAGTTGTGTTAACACATATCAGTTTCTACATACTGTATATATTAATATATTTCTAAATATCTAAACCTTATTTCCAGCTTTTTGATAGCTGAATTCTTATATTTTTCTTTAATTATTTTTCTTGATAATCTACAGTTATATTGCAAAAATGTGTATATACATATTAAAAAGCTTATATAAAGGTTTATGATGAAGGCATTTTACTTATATTTATATGTTGAAACATTTCCATCATCTAAGTGAATTGTAATAAAGCGCATGTGCATTAGCTTAATAACATTGCAGTTTATTAAAACATGTGCATTAGCTTATTGGCTTATTAATATTACAGCTTATAAAAACATAGCGCTATATAAAATAAATGTCTTATTTACATATGTTTAATTTAATAAGAATGACATATCGTAAATTCTAGAAATTTCACAAGCGTCATTCATTCAGGCATAGTAAAAAGTAATTTAAAGTGATCGATTAACATCTTCATGTTCTCATTTCCAAATACTTAAGATTTCCCCATATATAAACATTTGGGTTGAAAAGATAGACTGATTCATTCTATCTTTTCACAAAGACTTTATCCTGTGTTTGGAAAGTGAGAGTATTCATTTATAGTTAAATCTACAAAGCGCATGTGCATTAGCTTATTGGCTTATTAATATTAAAGAATTTTTAGAAAATTTTAAACTTTATTTATATTTTTCCAGATACATTCAATTGTTAGTAAATATAAAAAACAGGTTTACTTTTTATCTTCAGGTGTTTCTAACCTGACCAATGATACTATAGCATGGAATTGAAATGGTAATTTTTAAAGACAAATACATCTGGGTCTCTTTTTATACAGATTTTTTTTAATGCGATTTTGAAGTTATGCGATTCATGTTTCTTCTTAATATATTTTTACGCAATTTTCTTTTATGCAATAAAGAAGTTCATATTTCACGTAAAATCGGGATTTCCCTGTTTTATATACATGCATTAAATTTTACATACTTTAAATACCTGTTGGAAAAAGGTTCAGCAATAAATTTAGATACCATAAAAGATTTAGAAAAAGATAATGATACAGAAGTGGAACCTGTTCGTTTCACAGCAAAAGTTATTTGAGAAAGTCTTCAACTTTGTAATCAATTGGAAAATCATTTTCTTGTTAATGACATGAATTATGAACGAGCTCTTAAATTCCATATAGAGCTAAATAGTTGTGTGTCTGGATATCGTGAGCACAAACAATTAGTAAATCATTGTGTTGTTTGTGTTTCCTCTTGTGACAAATTTGATTTCTTACCAGTTCACAAATGAACCTGCACATTGTCAAGTAGCGATAATGATTAAAATATGTATGAAAAATGTAAAATAAATTACACATAAAAACATATTGTTTTGAATAAAATTAAATAGTTAATAAATAAAGTAAAAAAATTTTGTCGTCTATCAATTTTTTCAAATATTTGAAATTTTTTATTAGTCATACTTTATTTCATTAATTATTTTATGTGAATTTAAAAGTAATTTTACCTTGTTGCTTTGGTTTTATGCAATTTTTGAAAATTATGGAATATATCCCAAATTTTTCAAAATAAGTTAAGTCTATTTTTGTGCCATTTTTTTTTCTGTGGGTTTTCTGCGGAAGTATCTATCACATAAAAAGAGACCCAGGTGTAGTGAATTTAAAATAATGTTCTAACTAATTCAGCTATTCTGCCAAAAACAACACTTAACAAAAAATTTATATATTTATTGATGTCACTTGAAAGAAAAAAATGGAGAATTCAGGAAGATTCTTTAATTTATAGACTCGTGAATACAAATTTAGAGGAATGTTGTAATTAAGACATTTAACAGAAATTTAATATACTTTCCGATGATTTTAAAAATAATAAAGAATTCAGGACGATCCTTACAATAAGTATATAGAATTTCTACTGACTATTGTCTTTGGCAGAATAGTTGACTTGGTTAAAGTCTTGCATTAAATTCAGTATTCACAAATCTAAAGGTTACCAACACTTTGAAAAAAAAGTAAATAATACTGTTTGAAATGTTGGGTTCCATGGTAACCTGTGTATTATTACTAACAGTTTAAAGTTTTCTGAAAATATTTAATACATTAATTAGATGATGGAAATAGTCCAACATATAACTATATAAAAAGCATTTTACTTTTATATATATATGTTAAAAAATATCATACATAGATAGATCAATACACTGAATAATGTGTTATGAACAAAACATTGTAAACAAAGCATGAGCAATTATCCATTATCTTATAACAAAATAAAGCAGAGATGCTGACATCAATCTATATCTAATTCTATTTAGAATAAAATAATCATCTGTAATATTTGTATAATTAAAATTTGAAAGATATATAAAATTATTGTGTTTTTAAGATTTTTCATTTTAGAATTTGACTTACAGAATTTAAATTTTTATTTGTTTATTTTTTATTTATTAAGATTAGCAAAACCAACAACAACAACAAGATAATAGTAACAGAAGAAAATTGAAAATAATTAAAATTTACACACACACACACACACACAGAGGGGGGAGAGGGGGAGAGAGAGAGAGTGAGAGAGAGAGGGAGGGGAGGGAGAGAGAGAGTTAGCTTTAAATAGTCATCATAGGGTAAAGGTTTTTACAACCAATAGAGGACCAGCGAAGTAGAAAACATTACTGAGAAAGTTGGTTAATTTTTAGATAGTGAAGATTTGAGCAGTTTTCCACACTAATCTCTCTTCTAGTAATATATTAAAATAAAAATTAAAAAAATAATTACTAAAAAATTATGTTCTACATTATCTCCACCATCAATATTTTCAAATTTTCTTTAGGAATTTTTTAAATGAATGATTTTAGAAATGTTTGGTAGGAAGGGAAAAAAACAATAAACAAAAGTAATGTGAAGTTAGAAACCCAATTGCATAGTAAATCTTGACTACACACACACACACGCCAACAACTTACTGTTTTAATCAAGTGGTGCACCTGACGTAGAGAATCAGCTGTACCTATATCACTCTCATCTGGAATAGTACTAAAAGTGATTTTCATCTTCATTCCTAAGTCTGACAATATTTGAAATAATGGTTTTTTGACAGATTCCTCCACTATAACGATGGCTTCTACAAAATAACAATAAAAAATCATAAATTGGATTGATGCAAAAGAAAAAATTGTTTAATAAAACTGACTTATTCTGAATATTATATCAGTAAATAATATTATCCCCAAATAGCACACCTTTAGATAATAATTCAAATATTACATACACATAGATGTATACTTACACACATAAGATGAAGTAAGAAATAATTTTGTGATATATTTTATAATTCAAGATATTATGTTAAGTTTTGCCATCACTTAATACTTATTATAAATTATATAGCTAGAAAATCATTAATCTGATATCAGGTTGTAGGGATTTTTTGAATTTTTCAAATTTCAGCAATAAACCATTTTCCCTCTTATATTTATAAACCTAAATTCCGCTAAAAATTTAATTAAGTTTTAATTTTTTACTTTGTATAGTTTTATATTATAACCTTTGGCTTTGGCCAAAGCTAGCTGAGTTCATGGCAGATGCAGTTTTCACTAAAGAAAACAAAATTTTCTCACAGAAAAAATTTAGTAAATTAAATTATTCAAAAATAATAGTAGTTTAGACTAATCAGGGGGGTGAAAAGCTTATGGTCGACATATAATATATGAAGAAATCGTGTCTGTAGATTATTTAAAGAAAAATTGGTCTATAAGTTGGATTGAAATGTATAAAGGTAATTTAAAGTTTAACACAGTAAATTGCCTAACTCACAGTAAATTTAAAAGTGTTATAACTGTTGAGATTGAGTGTTGTACCAGCAAAAGTAGAAGAGGACTAAGGGTTAAGACCAATAAGCAATATTTACTTGGTAAAATAGTGTAGATAATTAAAAAAAATCGATGCCAGTTTATATCTAATAATATTCAGTCATAAAAATTTAAGTAAAAGTAAAACCATTATTCTAAATTGTAAAAATACCCTTTCAATTTGTTAGATATTTTTTTTATACAATTTAAAACTGGGAAATTCTCAAGGAAACCATGTGATCATTTAGTAGTGTGAATAATTAATATTAAAATTGGGTGTAATAACCAACAAAATTTAATATCAAGGGTCAATCATCAAGGAAGTGGGTTTGAAGATGATTGACAAACAAAGGTTATAAAAGGGTCATACACAATTTGAGAGAGTCTGTTTCTGTTCTGTTCTGGATCCATTCTGGGTCTGTTTCTGTTAATTCTATTTTATTCTGGTGGGTTTTTGTATTCTTTGGCTTGTACTCATCTTCTGACTTAATATTCTATTAAAACTGACAATAAAAATAAAATTTGCACCAAGTTTAATAATTATGTTGACATAAATCTCTAAATCAGGTATGCTTTTCACTCCCGATATCAATCATTAATCAGATTCTAAAGATGGCAAATTTCTGTGTGATCGGTCAACAGATAGTGCATCGGAAACAAACTCTCCAATCTTCCCAATGTGAAATATCTCAGGTAATAACTTTCTTTGATATTTATTCTGTTGCAACTGTTTTATGTGAAATATTTGAATGGTTTTATTTGAGAAAGTGAAAAAAAAGACTGAAATGCAAACATATGGTATAGTTTTGTACTTGTGCTAAAATTATTTAGAATATGGTCCAAGCTTTCCGCAATTGTTATTTTTTTTATTATGAAGGAAAATGTTTTTTTGTGTGTGAGAGAAGTCAAAATATGCCAGAATAACTGCTATTCAACTGGGAAAAGATACTGAATAAATGAATATTATAAGTGAAATCATAAATGTATGGTGATAATAAATGCTGAGCTGGATATGTAAATGGAATTGCTAAACTTATAATACCAGGGAATGACTGAGTTCCTTAACTGCTGCTAAACCCTAATCCCCAACTTTAAATTAAATTATTTTGTTTTAATATGAAATGCTTTATAAAGTATGTGTGAACGATTAAGGATCCTAAGAAATTGTGCAGCTGCTTTGTAAAAAATACGAGCATTCTAAACTTGAAAATATTGTAAGCAAGTATACAATTTTGGATAGTTTTAAATTGAAGAGTTATGGCCATATGTGTGTTTTCGTGTTTAAATACTGTAATGTATGTGCATTCATAATATATGTAGATTAACTTCAAATGATCACCAGGAGGATGATGATTGTGCTAAATTATCGCAGGGAATGAAAAAATCATAAGTGATGGATTGTGCTAAAGACTTTTAAGTATAATATTCTCTTTATTTTATTATGCATTATTTATTGTACGTAGTGAAAGCTTATTTTAATTTAGGGTCTATTACTTCAAAAGTTTTACTGAATATACCTGGTATTAAATTTAAGTAATAGTAGGGTGAAATATGCCTTCTTCATTATAGATCATTATAATTTCATTTTGCTGCTACCATAATATGAATGACTTGTCTGTGTGAAAATTTACGATGTTTACATGAGAGGTTCACAAATCTATAAAATATTTTTATGCTTACAAGTAAACATTGATATTATTAATGCTTTATTTTATTACTTATATAGTTTTAAGATTTTGATATTACTATGTCCTGGATGATGAGAGATTTAAATATAATTATTGTATGTTGAAAAGTGAAGCACATTTCTTATTTCATAATTATTTAGGCGTTGATAATTTTTATTATTATTATTTATTCTAGTCATATTTGACTGTTATAGCATTATTGGTTTTTCTACATCAATATAGTGTTTAGTGAGAGTTCAAACCCTGTTCTCTCAAGATTAAGTGATGTTTGTGAATGACCATGTTTGTTGAAGATATGCTAAGTTACCACTGCCTTAAGGGTGAGGTTGAACGTAGCTCTCTTATGATTATAAGTATTAAGTATTTTAGCAATGTAGTAGAAGATTGAGGGTGTATCCCCAGCTCCATTGTCAATATACTCCGTAAGAGATATATCCTAGGTTAAAGTTGTAGTAGTGATTGGTGCACGCCCAGATTTATAAGTGTAGTGACCGAGTCCTATCATGTCCTAAAGCCCTCAGAGTAGGAGCACCCCAGGTTCATGCCATCACAAATGTAGTGTTTTGTAGTTTTATTTTTCTTATGGATATATATTTTATAGCTATATCTTTATGTGAGAATGTTAATTTAATGGTTGATCATTATGTAATTTTTATTGAAATGTATTACCTACTTCAGGAAACTTTTTAAATTTAAGTGTGAATCAAGAATTGATGTATAATGCTTGGCTGAGTTTTGGTCACCATCCTATGTAAGATCAATAACCATTTCAAATTTAAAGTTAGTGGTGTTAAAAGCCTAAATAAGCAATGTGCATCATAACCATTTACTAATAGAAGCAAGTCACCACTGGAATTGTAAGATTAAGGGTTTATTACTCATGTTGGGATATAGAAAGCATTAAGTGTCTGTAAGTGCATGAGTGTGACCTCTAGAATAGTTAATCAGTTTAGAATTAGAATGTTTCAAACTAACAGACAAGCTACAATTTAAAGGAGTAACTAAAAAATATAAGTTAAACCTGAATGGTTCGTTCGATCAGTGTGATTATTAAAAAAAATTAAGATTTGCAAAGTCACAGTAGCATCAAAAAATGTATATTTCTTTGATAAATAGAATTAATTTAATGATATTTAGAATTTGATCATTTTAAGGGCTATTACAATAAAGAGTTATTTCTGCTGGCCTCCCAGGGAAATGTTTCTAAACCAGCAAAATATGACTGGTTGAGATATATCTTTTTTTATTAGTTTATGTTACTTAAGTCCCTATAAAACTATAATTATGGAGACATACCATATAGAAATGTCTTAGTACTCACGAAAGAAGGATTATATTCTCTGTAGCGACAGTAAATCCATTGTAAATATTTTGTTTGTTAATTGGATTGCTATGATACTATGTTGAATTAAAATTTTGGAGTTTAAATATGAGTTATTAATAAATGTTATGTGTTAATTGAATTTTGGTGTTGTGTCTTAATGTTTTGGTAATCACAAAATCCAGAAATCTTAATCATATGCAAAATTTAGATAAATGTTTTAATGCTTATTCTGGTACAGATACATTGCAAAAGTTTAATTATTAATTGATATTTTTTTCTGAAGTCTGAAATTTGCTTTAAGAAACATTTATAACTTGCTTTACAAATTATTATGGTTACCCTGCAAACATCTAGAAGAAGATTTATTTTAAAGATTAATTATTATTTTCATTCTCATAAATTTATTGTGTTGTGTCTAATATCTTGAATGCTCCTGGTATTTGAATGTGCTCCCAGTTGATAGTAATCTAGTTCAAAATTTAAAATTAGTAGAATATTCTATTTTAGTTAACTGTTTTAATAATTTATAAGATTTAATTATTATTATTGGTTAATGAAAAGTAGATATTAGCTTAGGAATCATTGCTGGAATAACATTCATTGGTCAACAATAAATTCGTAAATCACCTATAAAATTTTTGCATTCCTGATTTGAACCCTGAGACTATAATTTTCCAATTGTGAATTAAGAGCTCATAAACTTATTGTTATAAAATTAATATGATATTATAAATTCATCAAATCAATAAGACTGTTCATTCCATGCATATCTGATCATGATAATACAACAATGTAAAGAAGTTAAAGGTAGTAAAGTTTAGTGGAAGAGGAGAGTGTAGAGAAGTTATTATTGGAAATAGATTAATAGTAATTATGGTGTTGGTGGGTGATTTATATGGGGAGTACAGAGGTCATTAGTGTTAGGATTGTGAGTTGCGATTCTTCCTCCTCTCTTAGCTTATTGGTAATATTTTTAATGTTCATTATTAGTATAATTCTCAGTATTCGCGGCATGATATACCGAAGCAATTATAGAACCCTAAGCATAAGCAACAGGGGATTGGTATTTTATTTGTTCTATGTGAGATATAAAACAGTTGTGTTTGATTCATGTGACTGTTATTTACAATTACATGATAGCCATATCAGTCCAACTCCTTTTGTGAGTTATAATTTGGCTGGCTTGATTTAAAAAACTGTTTAATTTAAGAAGAGAATTAAATCTAGATATTTACAAGTTAAAATTATTTTAGAAGTTAATAAATTGCTTCCTTGTAAATTCATAATTTGTAAATCTATAGCTCCATCTAATTGATGCAGCAGCTGTTCTGTTAAAGTTACAATTTAGCGCCCTGTGATCTCTCTCTCCCTTCCATCTCCAACAAGGGTTACAATATATATACTGTACCAGTCGGATTTGTATGTTCACGTAACAAGATCTAGTATCTAGGCAAAAGTACTCCGAATCCAATCGTGCACAAGATACACAGGTCAGGAACACTCATGAATTCTGCCCTATTTGCCTATTTCCCAGATCTATAACATTATGAACAACAATCCCAATGATATCGATTTAATTTACTTCTCATTGCCGGCATTGCTCATCGGAGACACAAAAAGACTCTAGGCTAAATGTTAATGATAGACTAACTTAAACACTATAATCTGGGAGCAACGAAGGCTCGTGACCTAGCATATTAATTATGTATTTAGCGGAGATCATCTAGTCATTTGGAGCATAAATAATAAATGGACATTAAAATTAAATAAAAGAAAGCAATGATTCAAGTTGATGTATATAGTTTAAGATTTATTAGATTAATAACAAAAATTATGTCGGGTTATTTATCCGACATTAGCCTCATAAGTATTATATATATATTTAATTCATATTTTACAATAACTTGATATTTGCGGCTATGCCAATAATATATGTGTGTGACTTAAGGAATTAGCGCTATTGGAATGCATTACTAAAATACTATTACACCCCCAGTGAGACGAAAAGTGCATTTACTTGATTTAAAAGAAAATAATTTTACAAGCAAATATTACATTTTGTTTTATTCAATATTATTATTATTAATTTGAGTTGTAAATAATTAATGTGCGGGACGGATAATGAATAAATAACTGAGAACAAATTTATCACATTGATACGCATAGTAAACTAATGGGAATATATGTCTGTTTAGAGAAATCATCGCATTATGACTTATGGCTATTTCTGAGTGACTAATAATACACTGAAAGGCGGTGCGTGCATGGCAGCAGATTGGGGTGGTCCAATTATGGATCCTGGAGTGTGCTTCATGAATTTGATTAACGAAATTTACCGATTTCCTCTGCAAATGTAGGCAGGATCGGTGTTGAGATGAAGGGCGGTCGGCAATGTCTTTATTGGGCTGGATTTTCCAGAGCGATTCCCATATAAAGCATGCACATATGACCAAATATGTCCCCAGGGTGGTTTTACAGCCTGGTTCAAGGACATTGAGAAACGATGATGGGGCTCGACTTAGCGAATACCTCCATGAGAGAGAGAAGCACGAATATATATATATATAAGACAAAGTGGCCTATATGCACGCAACACTTAATATACAATATAACTATAACTTTAAAGGTTTTCTAAACTTATTTACTGCCCATAAATTGTGAAATACCTGGCGTAATGGTATGGTTTCTTCATTAAACAAACATGGATAATACTTTTAATTAAATATAAAGCTAAGATCTGAAGACCCCCCCCCCCTTACATTATGTTACTTAAGATTATTCATAACTTCCCACACATTTAATAAATCTCAATCTCAGTTAATAAATGCCCTTATGAAAATATATAAATTAATACAAAATAAATGGGTGGTGGTAATAGCTATGATGGGTTTTACATATATAATATAAATTAATAATAAGAGATAGCACATTATTTAGAGTGGAAAAGATTTATGAAACATAAGTCAATCTGTTTTTCTACAGTAAACATAAAAAATAATTAGTTTGTTTATCTAAAATCGCTATCACCTGGGCAAGTCGAATAAGATTTGTTTTGATTAAGTTATAAGTTAATTACCCGATCAATGATGGGTGGGGAAAACAAAAATAAATTATATGCAGGCGATTTTAGAAATATCATTGGCATTTCTTTTTAAAATATAAATACATAAATCTAAATGATAATTATTTGCCGCTTGGAAATAAAAGAAAACATTTTATAAGAGACTTAATAGTGATTAGTTATATAGGTTACAAGAGTTACATATTTTGAAGACATTAATATATGATTGGAAAATATAATAAATATTACAGAGAAGGCAGAATTTAAGAATTATGAGTGGCCAAAGTTCTTTTTATCTTGCTATCTGGAAGAGCGATTTTAATACGAGTCAGTCCATCGGTATTGGTTCACTAGATCTAGGGTAGCAGTATTATGTGGTAGGCAGCATTTCACTTTTACTGGAAAAATACATATAAAGGTCATCAGTACGGGATCCAGAGCTTCACTTATGGGAAAAGCATATCAGAACGGAGGGAAAGGTGAAATTCCCCTACTCGCTGCACATTGGGTGGAAATTAAAACAGAAGTGGATTATGTATAGCAACATCATAATTTTGTGGTCTCCTCTTCTCTTTGGGTTCAAATCCAGCAGTATTTATACTTTTATTTTGATGATGTAACTTAGCAACTACTGCTGGACCTGAGGCGGTTTAAGCACTTACTGTACATCTGGAATAATTTACCCGGATATTTTCTTATCTGGTAAGACTTTTGAAACAATGCAATTCTGTTATCAGTTTCTCGAACGATTGTTTTAAAATAAATCTTATGATTTTAAAACAAGCTAGCATGGACAAAATTTCCAATAATGGGTTTATTTTATTATTACAAAATTGTAATCTTTTACTTTTATCTAAGGGGATCTTCTGGGTAATTGTTTTCGAGAGACTTTTTAACAAGATTGCATCATTTCTGGCTACAAAATTACATATGAAAAAATAATAAGTTTCATATATGATACTTTATATATAACATAACTTTACTAATTTTTTCGCAATCTCCTACACTGAAATATATATAGATTTATTACTTACGCCCGTATACACATGAGAATATTATTAAATAAAAATATTTTTAGATTAAAATACGTAAGTGTTTACGTGATTTATGTTAAAATACTAAGCAAAAGAAATATACGTATTAGTAGATATGTACATACGTGTGTGAAGGTGGGTTCAAATATAGTTAGATGGTAGGAGATTGGATGTGGGCTGTGAAGTAGGATCTGAGCATCAGATCTGCTTCAATACATAAATATTTTTTGCATACTATAAATTTAGTTTATTAGTAACAATAGTAACAATATAACACAACACAAACTATGCTTATATTTATACAATCACAAATATATATATATATATACAGAGTAATTAAATCAATAAATCAAACAATATATTTTTCTTTATTAATTCCTTTAATCTTTATAGAACAAAGTCTTTAATCTACAATTGCATCAGACCATTTTTCTCCCAGTACAAGATTAAGTTATGTCAAAAAAACATTTCTCTTGACAGTCCCCCCCCCCCAAGATCCTTCATTAAAATATATCAAAAGATAAGCATATGGGTATTAATTTAGAGTGTGCTTTTGGTTTCTAAAGGGCACTCCAAACCCTCTGCTGACACAACTAATAACTAAATTATATCAGATAACACTGCTTATTATTGGTTCCAATTATTTTTTTGAGTTAGAGTTAAAAAATCGCATATGTAAATTTTGTAGAACTACGCTCAATCAAAAAAAAAAATCAAATACCTCTAGAATTCAAAATATCAACATATTAATATTTAGAAAATAATCTTATTAAAAGTAAAAAGCAAAAATCATATGATCAAAGGATCAAATTACTCCGACAATCAAATTTTTTATAACTATGCTCTTTTTAGAAACCAAAATGGTGGAGAGTGCATTCTAAATTAGTACCATGAGGGACAGTGTTATAAAGAAACAAAGAGACTGAACAGATTTAATGCATAAACAAGAGAACAAAATTGTACAGAGGGCCAAAACTTAGAACATTAAGATAAGATTTAATAATTTTTAAAAAATGTACAAAAATATTTAATTTAAACATATTTCATAAATTCTTTGATGATTTTTTAGAAAAGTCTCCTTTCTGTACTTTTGACTAATACAAATCAAATAAAAAAAAAAAAGATTTCTTATACAAAATAAGAGTCTCACTGTAAAAAAGATAGAACATTTGCTGACATTCCTATAATCTGGAATTTTAATCTTAGCTATTCAGATAATTGGACTATGGTAAATTCAGTTAGCCAGCTAATGTTCAGTAAATACATGGTGAGTAAAACAAGAATAAAAAAACCCACTTCAAACTACCATAACCTAGCAATTGTAGTTGATACTTCATTCTACTTCACTGTTCCTCAATGAAGGGTTTTGTTATATAGTTCTTTTGCAATGGCCATTTTTTAAAAAAAGAAGTTTTATATTTTATACCTGTCACGAGGAGAGCACAGTTATATTTGAGTAGATTGATTACGACAGGAGGAGAGTAATAACAAAATTTCCTTCGAGTCAAATGCTTAGTCCATCGCTTGAATGTTTACAGATCATATAATCTGAGTAAAAAAATGGTCCATCTCTTTGCTGTTCGAATGTTATATGATTTCCTTCCAGAGCTTTCGTATTCTTTTTTATTATTTTAATTAGCAATAAAACAGAATCAAAGGAGCTATTTATGAAAACGATAAAATGATAATAACAAATGTGGGAATTTAATAGTGTTTAAATCATTAGTTACTTTTATTAAAACATCATTGTTGTTTTTGATTAATAACAAAAAATGTTTTAATTTCCTAGTAATCTTATGCTGCTACTTATTTTATAAAGCATTTCATTTGAAATGTCATTCTTTCTTAGAAACTGAGCCCTTTTCTTTCATTTCATTTCTTAGCAGAAAACACACCAATGCTTCATAAATTAATACTGCATGATTTGCTAATGCTCGAAAAACCCCTGATGTCGATTCTAGTTTCAGGAAGTCCAAACCTGCCTTAGGATAGATAACTCGCGTTATAATTTTTACTTTTACATCATTCAAACTATGACCGAAGGAAAAGACACACACACACACACATATATATATATATTTTAAACCGAACAAGATATGACAATTTTTCTGAAGTTTGTAGGAGTTTATTTCTAACTTTGATCCTTTTAATCTTTCTTTTTTCTACAGAAGAAATAATCACTAAAATGCTTGTAGGACTATGAAAAATATATCACCTGTCAGTGAAGTGTAGGTGGAGCTTTATGAATAAAAAGATTTTAATCCCTGATTATGTTCTAAAAGCAAAAAGATTCAAACAGATAAAACTAAGAATACTAATATTTGATCTTCAGTAAACAGAGCAATCTAAAGAAATTAGCACTTCTTAAAATTAAATGACAATTCTCTAAGAAATTATCATTTCCCCTCTATTTTAAAGAAGCAAAATATGTCACTTCTCTGTAAAAACTATCAAGTGCCAGTAATAAGAATAATTACAAATCACTTAAAACTTTTTAAGGAGAAAGAGATGATATAAAAATAAGTAATTTACTTAAGAGCACAAAACCAAGACAATTCTATATAAGGAAATTTTTCGTCGTTGTCTTTATTATTGCTTTATTATATACTTTATTATAAATTATAAGATAGATTATATAAATAATAATTAGTGAATAGTTTCTGGAGGCATTATCATCGTAAATATGAAGACTGTTAAGTAAAAAAGTGAGTATTATAGCTTAAAAATATTCGTTATCAGATTTTCGCTCAGGGATAAAATAACTCCTGCCTATATATATATGTATGTTCATGTGTTACATGTTTTGTCTTAAGACAAATTGACATAACTAGGCATTACAGCATTATAACCACGTGATATAAGAATGACAAATCTGATGATTGGTTTCTAAAATTTTTCATATAAAGATCGGGCACTGGGATGACAAAGGTGGCCATAGTCCACCATTAAAGTATGCAAGGCATCATCAATGAAAGTTAGCCAATCTTTCAAAATGAATTTAAATCTAAATTAATGTATTATAATAAAAACTATTTTAATACCTACATACTGCACTCATTAGTCTTGTTAATAAATCAAGAAAAGTCTTCGAAACAAAGATTTAATGGAAATTAAATCTATTATTATACACCCTTAAATTTAAAACATATTTTATCCTAGTCTCTCAAATTCAGTGCCACAGTACAAAATTATGGAGCATTTATATCATATATAAATATATCTACAAACACATATTTGAATATATATAGGGTAACTCCAAAATGTTATCACCTTCACCTAAATCATAAAAACAGATAGGTGCAGATATGGATAACATATTAATCTCTGCCTAAAGCAGAATATAACTTGGTAATTGGATACTATGAGCAAAAGAAAAAAAATTGATCATTGTTAGCCATCCCTTAACACAATTATGAAAAATATATTTTCTCTTGCACTTTTAATCATATTTGTGAACAATAAATTAATTAACCGGGGCTAATTTTGCAAAATTTAATTATTCACACATGCAACCTTCAGTTTGAATAGACTTTTTTGAAGAATAATTATCCATAACATTAATCTTAAACAAAGTCAAATAACAAAAAATATTAAAAGCAATAAATTTATTAAATATAAAAAAAAGATTCCCTTTTAAGATAATTTTTTTTTCTTCTTTCCCATGACAAAAGTTAAATCCTTTTAAAAACATGATATAAATTATAAAAATAAAATACATTTTATATTTATTAAATAAAACAACTTTCAACCAAATAAAATAAACCTTGGAACAAAAAATTATCTCTAGAAACTTTTTTTGCCTTATAAATAAAATATGAACAAATGATACCAATTTCTGCAACATGATTTCTGTATTTTGAACATTGATTCTAAAGTTTTCTCTTCAGGTAATAAGTCCTGACATCTCAATATACAAACAAAAACTAAAATATAAATTCATTATTATTCAGTATTGAAGCAGTTGAGCTTCATGGTGATTCATACTCACCAAATTACTAACCCATGTTTGAACCTTACATTCCCTCCTGCTCCTATATTAATGTATATTTATTTTATATATATGTTTGAGATGTGCACCTAAAAGATTATAAAATTTAGCTCTTAATATTTTTTACGATTTATTATTAATTCTTTTATTAAAATCAAAATATATTAGGTGCAACTCAGTAATATATATATAACGGGAGCAATTACTAACACTATATTAATTTACCCATATATTGTTTTTAAGTTTGTAAAAAAAATAACTTTTGTTTAAATTTGTTAAAAACTACATTTTTCTTTAAAAAATCCAAGATGGAGTATGTAACTGCTAATTGTCCAAAAATAACTGAAAGGGTGGAAATGTTATGTTATCTAATTTTGGGAAAGGATGTTTAATTAAAATGGACTATCCAATTAAGAAGTTATATTTTTGCCATTAACATTTTTTAGCAAATCTATTTCTACTCTGGAAATAAATTTTTGGACAAATTATCTAACAGTTGCATCTCCAAAACAATAGTGAAGGAAATGAAATTTAAAAAAGGAATACTAAAAGCATTCCTCACACACTTGAGGGCTGTATATAATGGGCTGGGTTTTGACTACCTAGGAGAGAACTAATTGGTAGAAAAGCTGTTGCCAAAGGACTCAATGCTATTTGTTTTTTCAAAAATGTTGTACGAGTAGAAACAACTAACTACTGTCCTCACCTTTTTGCTGTTGAATCTCACTTTGAATAATCATCTCACTGATGCCCCAAAACATGATCTAAGAATGGAGGAATGCCAACAGAAGCTTGCTATTAAAATGATTTCAATCCTGTTAATTTTGCCATGCTGGAGTTGAACTGTTAAAATGGACTCTTTCACAAAGCAAGATAATTAACCTAAAAACCGCCTATGAACTTTACATTTTATTCCATCTAAATTAATCTCAACCTCAACTCTCTGAATTTCATTTTTAAATTGTCAAATTAAATGTTTTTTTTTATTAATTATTAACTGTATTTGCTCTCATACTAGTAATTTTTCTTTTCTATATAGTCTCTTATATGCTCTTATTTTATTAATCTTGGTGCGGTTCCTTTCTTAATTTTAAATAGTTTTATTTTATTATTTTCAAGTTGTCAATCTAAACAATCTTGTGAGCCTAATATATAAAGTTATTTTTCCCTATCTACTTAAACCTCCCTGAGTCGAGGTTAATAAAATCCCCTCCCTTTTTTGAATTAGATTTACATACTTTCTTAGTTAGTACGCTCGCAAGATTGTTTCTCAGGTTAACCCAATTACATGATTTTCTTTAAAATGTCTTTAAAAGAAATATATATATTCTTTACATATAATTTTTAAATTACCAAAAAAATTAACGCTATCAAATATTTTTTTTTTATGTCGTGCATTTAATTCTGAAAAAGTGATTTTTTTTTCATTATTGTTTTTGTATCATATATATTATAAAACTATACTCTTAAGATTTCAAAGATTATTCTCAAGCTACAAAATTCGTGAGGGTGGGATTTCAGTCTGTTAAATAACAAGGAAGGAAAAGGGGATAATTTTTAAAACCTATTTAGTACGAATTAAATCATTCCTATATATATATATATTACATAGCATAGTGTTAATTGCCTAAATTATAGCATTCGAGTGAGGTTCATGTGTTTTAAAATAGTGATTTCCATTTCATGTCATTAAAGACAGTATTATGTTGCATTGCTGATATAAGGTTTTGTTTATTAAATATTACATGCTTCTGACTTGGAGTATTACGATAAGTTTGGACCCATAAACTTTCTTCATGCCCTATCCTGCAGGTAGTTGACCTTCCAAGGATCATTTTCGTATAACAGGCCTCTCACGTCGGTCTCCCAGAGAATCCTGGGGACCACGCCAAGCCTAATTAAACTTCTCTAAGCAGTACCTAGAAAAGGGACTCTTAGCCTTTTCGTTATCTTCGTTTGGAAGCACATCACTTCGGATTCTTCTGCCCTTATATCAGCCCCACTGCTTTTCCATTAGTATTAGTTTATTTATTTAATGATCTCATTTCGATGCTGTAATCATAAACTTGCGCTTTGCTTATGTATAAATATGTCTTTCCAACAATAGTCATTAGTTTAATTAATAATATTGTTTTTTCTTATTTTTTGTAAAATTCCATCATCGTAATTCATCCCCTTTATTTAAGAGTACACAGATCTTTAGAAAACAAAGTGATCATTTCTTTTTAAAGTTTCAATTTAAAGAATAGTTAAAATTATTATGTCCGCTAATAAAAGATGCTTGATTTAAATGTATATTACTTTGCTAAATGCTTACTAATGTTGTGCTCCATGATGAAACCATTTTTAAAATATATTTTTGATTTTCATGACCGAAACGGTGTGAAAATAGTTTGTATAAGAGGTCTAATGATTCCTAGAATGCTTCATAATTTTGTACGCTCATCATCACCTTTCAGAACCACCACTAAAGCGTTAATTGAAAATTGTGTAAATTTGTTTTGTGATTAAATGATTGGCACCTTAATCTAATCCACCAAAAATATTTAATGACGTATAATATGTAATTTATTCATAAGAGCACTCAACTAAATATATAAATAATTTACTGTTCATTAAATGTTTTATTGAATATTTTATTATTATTCAAGCCACTTATGTAGTTTGAATTATCTTCTCTCCGCTTCCATACATTCCAACATATATGTGCGTTCTTATTAAATATGTCTCATTGTCTCTTTCGCTCTTCTAGTGGGCCGGACTTAAGAATTAATTCTTGGGTGCCATCATTATTATGTTATTCATTAGGTGTTTGATCTGGGGCTTGTGAAATGGGTTCAAATCTAGGTTGGTCCCTGATCTAAATCTCAGGTTTGACTGGGTTTGAAGTACGTTTCATTGAGTTCCAGGTCATATTAGATGGATCAACATATTTTGACCGGTACAGTATGAAACATTCAACATAAAATTGCAATACAGATAGTAACATACAGTTTATTCAAAAGTGGTTCCAAGTCATATTATAAATCAGAATGGAGCATACAACACAATCCTGAAAGTTCCAGAAAAAGTAAGAAAAGATTAATAATGTTTTTTTTATTATTATTATAAAGATGTTTCTGATTGTTTCAATATTCCAACAGTCTTTTTCAGAGCTCTCCTTTTCCCCCAAAATGTAAATTTATAAAACAATAATTTTTTTATATAAGTATTTTTGAAAAAAACTTTAAAAAAGACTGCTAGGTGGTCAAACTGTCATAAACCAGCTTAAAAATATAAGAGAAAATATATAAATTCAATGTTTTATTTAAAATAAGTAATGCAAAAAGACTGAAAAACTATTAAACCCAATTTATTCTTCCATCTTGATATAAAGAGATAAATTAATGCCAGATAAAACTAAACTTTACCAAGAAGAGGTTGCAGAAGAATGCTTAAGATATCTTTCAATGACTAGTGATTAAGAGTAAGAATATTGTCACTAAAAATGTTCCAAACTATCTATTACTAAAATTAACAGCCAAAACTGGCTACCTAGTTATTCCCATATCTTTTAAAAATCAATCTAGAATGTAAGAATCTCTCTATGGGAAAAGCATGTATTACTTTAGACATCAAGTTGTTCCCTAGTTTTGATCAATAAAAATTATCCAGAAATCATACAGACAAGAGTTTTTTTAGCTTACTGTTATATATGATAGCCAAAGCTAAATGAAGATAAAAACTACTTGTGTCAATGTAAAAGACGATTATCTTGACAATAATGCCCTATGGTCTCAAATTACTGGATCTAGGCAATTGATCTACCTGGATAATATAGAATTAATTCTGAAAAAAAATTTTTTTTAATTGCACTCAATATTTTTTCACATTTCATTACACAAATGCAAATGATGTAATATTAAGCAAAAATATTCAAATGCCACAGAATACCAAACACTGAAGTTACACATAATAATATATGATTCATCTCAATAAATTCATGGAATTTCTCAAAACCTGGAAAATAATACCTATCTTGGAACAGTTTGTAAAAAAGGCCATACAAAAATCTAAACAAATGTTGAGAAAGGTGGACATGTGGAAATGTTTATTGCCACAATGCAACAAAACACTATCCAACTGAAGTACTCATGGATAAACCTCTAAAAATATGTCTATGTTTTTAGCTTCCAAAAACTAATCTACTTTCAGATAAGAACTCAAGTTCAAATTCATGGTAGTTGAGATAACTGGATATTAGATAGTATAAGAATAATATAAGGTAAGAGTAAAATTAATATGCTGTTGCCAAAGGAGATAGCAACAGTTATTACAGAAGATGATTATAAATGCAAACACCATTTCAACTATTTGTGGAAGTTCTTTATGCAGCTAAAGTAGAAACACCAGTATAAGAATGATAAGATCTTGAACTAAGCAGATAATGACCTCGAATGAATTACAAACAATGGAAGTTCAGCAACAATCTTCTGCAAACTTAGTAAGAAGAAGATAAACAGTCAACATGACATCGAATGAAGTAGCAACAACACTTGTAGTAGTTAAACCATTTTTCCAGAACTAAGAACAATGGAGAATTGTTATCTCCATAAATAACAAATGATTACTGATGTACTTGAAAGACTATTAGCTAACAGAAAGCTGTCTGAATACAGGGAACAATCCCATTGGAGTAGTAGATGTACTATGCTATCCAATTTAGTCATATATATGTGTTAATAGCTGCGAGATGGAAACAAATATGCACAAACATGAATCAATATTTTAAAAAAAGTACAATTATATAAAATGCATGTTAAACATGTTTTAATAGAAATAAAATAGTCTACTAAATTATGTACTTAATATGAGGTTAATAGCATTTTCCTAACAACTAGCTATTGAATAAATACAAAGCTAATAAAGGATTGAGGAAAGTTAATCTACTATGATTATAAACCTAAATTTAATCAATTCTATAATCCAATCTTAATAAGTATTTCATGACAAGGGTATAAAATTTTTAAAAAATGAGAAATCAATTTAGGAGAAAAAAGAAATCAATAAAGAAGGCATAACTTTGCCAGACTCTGCTCTCAGAAGATACCACAAATAGCCTAAAGCATGCTACTGCTAATCCTAAACGTTTTATTTTGTGAGCCTTAGAATTAATCGTTTGATTCTAAACTTTTTTATAAGTTTTGTAACTAACCAATTTCTTAATTAAAGATATTTTTATTTTAACGGAAACATTTTCTTTTATATAATAGATTGATGAATATTGGTGTAAATATGTAAAATAAATAAATGAAAATACATACATTCTAGTTTTGGTTTCTTTATAAATTGTAAAAAGCTATATATTGAAACTAATCCTCACACAAACATTCATGACCTTATTATATACGCATAGAGAAATTAAAGTTACGAACACATCAGAATTTTTAATTACGTTTATTTTCTTTCTTTTTTTTTATAATCACAAAATCCCAATTTTCTTCTTTGTAACTGTAGCAATTTCGAAAATCAAGACAACATTCCTGTGCAATGGAAAATCATAATATTGGTCATGATTGCCTGACAGCTAAAACATAAAAATCAACACTATAATAAATAAAATGAAAATATACCAGCAATTAATTATTTTTGCTACACGCAATTAATTTTTTTAATTTATTTCCCTAATAAATGGGACATAATGATACAAAAAATAATATTACTTATAAAATAGATATTAATAATTCTTCAATTATATGCAAATTTTGAAAATTTCCACTTCCACCCTTTTTAAATGATATTTACCACACCGCATTAATAATTACAAAATCAAAAAGATAAAATAGGTGAGCAAAATAAAATTATATAAATATACATTCATATATAATAAACATTTACAATATTTTTCTGTGTTTTAAATGTTTAACATGTATGTACAATCACTAAAGGTATAAAGAAAATAGGTTGATGAAAAAAGTCAAAAAAAAAAAAAAAAGGAAAATAGGTTTGAAGTCTTACAGTCCTAATGAATCTAACATCTGGAAATAACTTTGCACACTTTTCTCATAAAAGATGCTAACCCAAATCAACGCTAATGATTATCCCCAAATGAACTACAAGATGTTGCTTTTTGATGTACGTCTTTCGTATGTCATGGGAAGCACTTCATAAATTAAATATGATAAAATACTATTCCACTGAAATAAATTCTAATCCTATTATCAATTAAATGAGTTTATTAACTAGATCATTAAAAAATATTGTAATGTGTGCCTACTTAATGTGGTAGCAATTAAGTGTTTAGATACTTCAATATATATATATATAATGTGGCATCTACTGGAAAACAAAAGCTAGCATTGTTATCCATCAAATGTGGTTGACTGCTGAATATAACCATTACAAATGATACTAGATAATCCATCCAATATTGTAGCAATGTGTTATGTAATGATGCCACACCACAAAAGAAACTAGCTATATCCTGCATCAATTCTATCACTTTCTGGGCAGACTTTTTTTGTTCATAACAATGTGTGTGTGTGTGTGTGTATTATACAATGAATATTAGTGAAATTATACTTCTCAATACAAACATACTAATTCTCCAATTTTTAAATTATTTTTAATTAATGCCTAGTACAAAATGTGAATCAAGATATCGAAAATATTTTTTATTAACAAGCTATCAATCTCTTCACATCCTACACAGCCCATTGCAGTATAAAGACATCTTTATAATCTTTACACAGAAAGTATATATATATATGTACAAATAAAATGTCCGTTAATCAAAAACTGTTGTAATAACAATAAAAAATATAATGGTAATTAACTATTATATACAATCTTTCAATCCTAAATACTTTCGATAGTTGAGGAGGGTTAAGGAATTAACCATAATAGTTAATTACTGTTACATTTATTATGTAATGTAACATTTTTATGTTTTGATTTAGGTCTTTTATTACTCGCTATAAGTGCTAGTTAGTCAAATTATTTAATGACAATGGTATGTTCGAGGGAGTGTGGATATTTCAAGAATATAATTATATTTCCTAACTGTCCTAATATTTATTATAACTCGAATTGACGACAGAGTTAGTTTAATTTATTTAAGAGGGCATCAGAGGTGAAAACTCACTCTCGTTGTTTTTGTTGAGACTTACAAAGCAAGAGGGCACCAGAGATGTAAACTCCTTACTCTTGTTGCGTTTTTGTTGAGACTTACAAAGCAAATAATTAATAGTATGAGCAGGAATTATGTTTTCCCCGACACTTGATTAATTTCTTATAAGGTTTGGCCCCATGTTTTAATCAAGCATATTGGCAAAGGTAATTTACACAATTCTCTAAACTTAATAAAATCTAAATAGCTAAAATTCATCATGTACAATGAAATGTTTATATTATTAGTAGAAGTTTTATTAACATACACTAAATATTTAAACAATAAGAAATATTTATATTGAAAAGAACACACATACATAATTGGATAATTATATGAATCACTTAATTTAAATAATTCCCTTTCAAGAATAAAATCACAAATGTCTCTCTTTCCTGGCCATTGACTTACCGGTAAGTAATTTTTATGAGGAATTCCTAGGAATTCTTTATGACTTCATTCTGGTAACACTTTTCACTTCTCCAATGCATATTTAGGGCAAGGCTAGATGAAGTTTTTGGTGATTTTTGTGAGAGAAGGTGACGGCGAATGATCTGTTTCTACTCACACATAAAGACTAGATTCAACGTAGTAGTTCTGGGTAGAAGCATTTTATTATGGCTTCAAAAATTCTGCATGCAAGAAACAGAAAACACACAGGTAAAAAGATCAATTCTAAACTTGTATGCTTCTTTTATAATGATGACCATTTTGAGATTTCTGCAGATATCCTCTTATCCTTTGTGTTATTATCATTTGATAATCTTCAACATTCTTTCTTACTTTTAAGATACAAATTTCTATTTTTTTATAACTTATTTCTGCCATATTTAATTATTGTTAAGAGTTTTTACTCTGATAGTAATCTATGTACTTATATTCTTTACAATATTAACATACTTTAATAAAATAAATAATTTTAAATACAAATAACTTTCATTGTACATATCAAAAAATATATATACATTATACTAACTAATAAAAAAAAAAAGTTATGTCCATTGACAATATTTAAATTTTACTTTTTTAAATCCTACTCAATGCCAATATACTTGTACCATAATATGTAAATGGTACAATACATATATATTACTAATCAGGTGTCAATCAATAAAAAAAGTGACATTAATTTGCAGCTTTTCCAAAAATTAGTTCACACATTTATCAGTTAATAACTATATGTCAAGCAGGATTCATGAGAGAATCCCAAGTAAATGACCTGGACATGATACTGAATCAAATAAACTTGAACACTTTTTTCAATAGGCTTTGAATTTTTAAAGTCAAGCTATAACCAAATCAGTTTAATGATCAAACATTGTTTAGTAAACAAACTATCTACATATACTTAGCTAAAAATAAAATAAAGATTAAAAACTATTCAAACTCTCACCAACCAGCAACTTTTTTATAAGGACTGATTGTATACATTCTGGAATGTGCTATTTACAGACCACTTTACCAAACTATATGAATAGTTGGGATAAGAAATTATAAGCTTGCTTGGAAATCATAAGCACCTGAAAAAGTTTTTGAACTCAACCATCTATTTACCATTCCTGGTTTTATTTTATTATTTCTCAAATACTGTCTTAGCATTATTATCCATGCCATAATAAACATTATATAGTTTTATATTATTACTTGTCTCAATTCATTCTTGTCTTAATATGTATACATTCAATCTATACAGAATAATAAACAGAAAAAATATTTACCTCATTCATAATGCACTAAGTGATAGAAAGACAGCATGAATCAGGCCAACTTTCATTATCTTTTTTTCTTTATAATATGCATAAACAAATGCATGAATAAATGGAAGTCATTTAAAAGAAATTGATGTGATTTAATGCAAGATAGAATGGTGGGACTTAATTTATGGATTGAAACTCCACTTTATTACTTTCAATACTAAACTGTCATGTGACATTCGAAATAGCAAAATCATTTGATTTTATTTTAGTGGATTTCCAGAAGAATATACTCAAATTACATTGAAATAAAAAAGCTTAGCAAGTTAATTCACATAATGACAAAATAAAATTTCCTACATTACATTAAATTTACATGTGGATTTATAATACTCTTTTGCCACTCAAAATATTTCAGAAATTAGAATTACGGTTACAAAGCTCTCACTATACTGCCATTACCAAATTAAATAAATAAGCAACAAAGTTTAACACATTATGCTAATTTATCACCAATTATCATCATGCAGTCTCACATGACTATTTATTTTAAAATTCATCAATACATAAAAGTAATACTTGTACTGTCCAGTGTAGTTTCATATTATATTTGCTTAAGTGTTAATTTTAAAACCTATTATATATAATGATGTAAAGATTCATTAAAGCCTTTAGATATGCTACAAAAAAAAAGTATAATGGTAATGGCAAGCTACAGCAAACATTCTCTGATGATCACTTGATTTCAGTATTTTATTGATTAGTTAATATACTTGCCATGAGTCAGATAACTGTGAAGTTGAGTAACCAATGAATATCAGTCACATTCAAATCCCTGGCTTATGCCTTCATCAATGAAACTTGGGATTCAATGTTGGAAAAAATGCAGTTATGCATCCAGCAACCATGTTTAATTCTATTTTACTTTATTAAGCTAAAAATTTGAAATTCATTTCAGTTGATTTTGAACCAAAGTTAACAAGCTTGATCACTTATATAGATCTGAATCCAGTTGCACAACTACATAATTTAATACTTTCAGTACTTCATTAGTTATGAGCAATTTACTCTTCTGGATATGAATGGTAATAATAAACATTTTATATCAATTTATTTTCCATCACAAAATGACTCATTAAAAAGACTTTCAGTCTGTTTTTATTAGGAAACATATAAGAAGATTCTACATAAAGCTGCTCTTTTAGTGTGGACTTCATTATAACACACATGGTCAGAGTTTGATTTAATAAGTTTTATTTTTAAAAAAAAAAAATTATTTACAATTGTTAAAAAACAAATACGTGTAAGAAATATTAAATAAAAGAGAGTATTTAAAATAATAAACATGAAACATTTTCACAGAACATATAATACTTGACATTTTAATTTTATTAGAAAAATTACTTCCACAAATAAGTTTTTCTAATTGATAAAAATTTAGTTTTCTGATTGAGTGACAGGTGAATACCCATGACCTAGGATTTGAATCCAAGTCAAATAAATTTTGGAAGCATTATATTATTCCATATTAATCAGAAATTTTGTATCTAGCTATTATTAGTTAGATAGAACTGTGATTTAAACTATTTAATATTTCTATAACTCCCTTTTTTATACCTGAATATCCATCCCTTGGCACACCATTTTTATAAATTTTAACATTAATGTTAGAAAAATAAATGTCATTGTTATTTCAAATTTCTACATAGTACTTGTAAATAAATAGCCTAATAATGGAATCAAAAAACAATGAAATAATAAAATGAACAGACTATGTATATATATTTATATTCAAAACTCAAAAGATACATTGAAATTAATTCAGATCACCGTTCTGTGAACTTAAGAGTGAAAAATCTATTAATGGTAGGTTAATGTATCATTTCTATAACTAAAATGTTATATATTCATCCAGTGATAAACAATTCAATTATATAATATATTATAGACTACATAAAAAAAGAAAACTACCTTACATTATTTGATAGCAAAGAGTAGAAGAGACCGTAGGTTAATGTATCATTTCTATATCTAAAATGTTATATATTCATCCAATGATAAACAATTCAATTATATAATATATTATAGACTACATAAAAAAAGAAAACTACCTTACATTATTTGATAGCAAAGAATAGAAGAGACCTTCAAGGTGACATAAAATTAAGATCTTTAAAATATATAGAAATTGAACAATCTACACACTTATGGAAACAAATTGGCTTAGTTTAATTAATAAAAAAGGGAAATAAAAGATATCTACTACATGCAAATATACAGTAGTTCAAGTTTCGAATTCTAGCCCTCACTGAAAAAGGCAAAATCCAGAATTTGGTCAGAGGTCAGTGATATTGTAGCATTAAATTATCAGATATCCATTGATTACTCAAGTTTACAGTAAATGGTATCTAAGTAAAGTAAAGAGAACTATTACATATGCATTTCAAACAAGGCAAAACTCCCCATACAGTAGTGCCACCCTGTGCCAAACAGAGTAATCAATGGATGCCAGAAGGCTTGTGCATAAAATCCCTATCTAGTGCCTACTCATCCAATATCCCCAGACTAGTTTTGGGCTTATGGCCTTCGTCAGTGAGGAGCCTTGGATTTGAGAACACTGCACCCAGATCTTAGGATCTAATGCAACCCTCCAGAAGCCACCTTTTATCTCTACTTAACTACAAAACTATGAGAATGAAATTGAAAACACAATAACATTTTCAATCTAAGCTCAATAACTTATATAGTCATATGGTCTGAATTCAGTTCAGCACTCATACATTTTGGTGTCTTTGGCTCTTTACCAATCATAGCCACCACTATCCTATTAGGCAGGATTGGCTTTAAACCACTAAACATCACATCATCACCATCTCTTATACTAACACATAATTGTTATTAAACAAGGCAAAACTTTCCATACAGTAGTGCCACCACACCAAAATGTATGGGTGCTGAACTGAGTTCAGAGCCATATGACTATATAAGCTATTGAGCTTAGATTGAAAATATTGTTTTCAATTTCAATCTCATAGTTTTGTAGCTAAATAGAGATAAAAGATGGCTGCTGGAGGGTTGCATTAGATCCTAAGAACTAGGTGCAGTGCTCTCAGATCCAAGGCTCCCCACTGATGAAGGCCACAAGCCAGAAACTATTCTGGGGATATTGGATGAGTAGGCACTAGATAGGAATTTTATGCACAAGCCTTCTGGCATCCATTGATTACTCTGGTTGGCACAGGGTGGCACTACTGTATGGAGAGTTTTGCCTTGTTAATAACAATGTGCTAGTATAAGAGATGGTGATCATGTGATGTTTACTGGTTTAAAATATGCATTTTCTATCATTATTCAATATTTTACATGTAACCCTAAATGTTCTCAAATATGAGAACACAGATTGAGAATCAGTGAGCTTAATTGTTTGTATGTCTGTCAATGCACTGCTATAAAAATAATGGGACTTCCATCACCAGTGAGTGGGTGTGATGATTCTGTAAGCCCATAACTCATCTTTATCTTTTTATTATCATTCAATTTGAAATTACTGGGGTAATCAAACAAAAAGAAAAAAAAAGATATTAATATCTTATCTAAAACAACATTATGGAAAAGTAAAATATAATTCTAAAATTTTGTTTTTTATAAAATTTTATCTTTTAATTTAAACCCTGTATGATCTGGCATAGGTGGTACAACTTCCAACTTGGATCTGAAGATCTCATGGTTGATTTTCACATTCATAGTTCTGGCACTCAAACTTCATATGAACTCCTGAACAATAAAGCCATTATCCTTTTTATGCAATAAAAAAAAAAAAAAAACTTTCAATGAATTTCAATGTTTTATGTCTACAAATTTGTATGTAATTTCATTCATTATTAAAATATAAAGACATTCAAAGTTATTTTGTTTAGTCCAATTTTTAAAGATGCATAACTGCAAATGTTAAAACAATTTAATAGTTTATCTTCCATTTTCAGAGTTGAATCTTTAATAGTTGCATCAATCTTACATCCCAATACTTATTCCAGATATAAACCATTTCTAACCTAGAAATAATATGTAAACTATTCAAACAATAGTTAAACAAACCGGCCAATTAAATTAGTCTTAACATATTCTTACCACACACATCATACTAAATTAACTACCAATCAGCTCTTCCAGGACAAATGTTTCAGAGCATTAAACTATTATTCAGCTGACTTAAAAATTTATTCAGTTTTGAATTGGTATTTATATGAAAAAGGCTTCATATATTACATTGGAAAGTTAACTATGGGATCTAAATGTCCTTGTTCATATCATTAAGAGATTCCAGAGTGGTCAGGAAGTTGCTATTTCATTATCTGAAAAACAATACAAATTATAATATGGCATGTCAAAACCTGATTAGATGGTCACTTTAGCATAATAACAAAATGGTAGTATATATCATTGGTTTATTTAAACTCTTAGTAATTAATTTATTCAGCTAAAAAGTATTATTGACTTCTATGTCAACTACTCATTTAGCTATCATGTGGTTTCTCTGTTTCCTATTTGCAGATCTACTGTGCCAGCTTACTACTATTTATCATGCACATATTTCACTAAGAAAGTTTTAATAACTGTCATAGGGTTTTCTTTTGTCTTATTTTACTATCAAATTAATATGAAGCTTAATATTACTATTGTTTACAGATATTCTAAGATTTTTGTGATCTTGAGAAACTGCTAATTCATATTATACCTCTTCAGCCAAAATTAGAGTAGAAACTAGAATCTTAATAAATCTTTATTATTTTTAGGCATTAGTGGTGCTTAATTTTACTACTAGCTGGTCAATACTATTTTTCCAATCCTCTGTAAATTTTCCACAAGAGAATGGTCTAAAAACAAAGTTAATGATAGTATGATGAATTGCATAATATTTTTTCAACTTGTACAGTCTAATGGAGCAATAGTGATAGACTCAAGAGCTAAAGATTACAGAATCGAAATCTAACTTGCCATTTTTTACTATTCAGACATCACAAACTTTCCAATCATCAACCTACTCAGTAAAGATAAGTTCCAGCACCAGAGGTAACAGAACCAGAACTGTGATCTATCGATTTTTGAGCTCCAGAATCCACCTTTTCACCATTGCACTAAAGATAGAGGGCAAAAAAATAATCAAACAGAACATGGCTCAGGAGTTCATAAGAACTCCCATCACTGGAATTGACAGGACTAGAATTGCAATCAACTGACATTGAGTTTCAGTTTGCCATTGCTACTGCAATAAATTGTGAAAGAAAAAGCAAACAAAAATATTTTTTTAATTTACTTTTTATTCTTTATAGAAATAATAAACATTTTCTGTTTTATTATTTATTCTTTATACTGTTTAATTTAAAAAAGATGGTGTATTGTCACCACAAACAATAAAATATTGAAGTAATCTAGTTTCTGTATTAGAATGTGAAAGAAATACAATACAGCTTATATCATTTTTAATGCTGCTTTCAAATATATGAAAAAGTTATTGACAGTATTCTGAGTACAGGATGGATTGATCCAGGATTAAATATAATATTTTAATATAGTAAATTATAGCATAGATTTAACATATATATATTGTAATGGGATGGGGGTGAGAAGGTGGCTGAAAGATGGAGTGAGCCTGGGGTAATGGCAAAATCACCATCAATCCCAGTTCAAAATATAAATATAAAATTTACAGTAATGATATTAATATCAAAGTAAAAAATAATGAAGTATTAAAATATGAGATATTATTACAAAATATATAAGTATTATTGGTAAAGATATTAAGTGAGAAGATATTAAGTAATGTTAATATCCCAAAAAAATATAAGCAATTTTATATATTCAAGAGAGCATGAGATCGAAAGATCTCTGAGAGATCAGCCAGCTGGATCAGTTAGAGTAACTAAAAGTATAATTATAAATCAACCAGCATTATAATAAGTCAAAGTAAGTATGAGTAATACTGCATGATCCATCAAAATACATCAATACAATAAATCAACAGTCCATCTTGTGGGTGGATTTGAACAATAAAAAAATATAAATCAACAGTCAATCTGGTGATTGGATTGGAAATGGGTTTTCTGTAGACCAGGATAACTATTTAGCCTTTGCCAGCTTGTAGCATTCATTTAAACATAACTTTGGATGCACCACTTAAGTGCTAATCTATAAGAATACATAACCAGAAAAATCTAAACAATAATGCTAAAATATTAAAAACATGCTGATCATCATCAATGCTCTGTCCACTTATTGCCATTAATAAATTTCATTTGTAAGATTAAACTAAAATAAACTGTAGTGGAGGAACATTGAAGAATATACTCTTTGCACCAAAACAGGACCTTTGTCAACTGAAAATACATTCCCATTTATATATTCAGCCCATTATACTCAAATCTAGCTCAGCGAACATAAGCTCCATAATTGTTGTGGTGACCAAGAAATGATTTAATACAATTTTAACAATGGAATTCAAGTTTATTAATAACAATATTAAATAAATGATATTAGGGTCTGTAAAATATGGCTCTACAATTAGAAGCCTTTTGATTTTGATTAACATGCAATAAAAAAATTTATCACATTTGTGATTTACAAAATTACTATACACAATTCAAGTTATTACTATGGTTTACAATATTTCTTAATGGATTCACACATATATATAATTCGCACAGATGTGCAATATATTAGTTTACAATGAATACATTTGAATTGTCAAAAAGTGATTAAAATTTACATATGACATATTTGACATTCAAGGATATATATATATATATATGCGCACACATACATGTGTGTGCATGTGATTTCTGAACATTATTTAAATTGTCCTACAGTAATACATGATTAAACTTTAACTTATATTTTTAATAATACAAATACTGTATGCTCGGTTTACTTAAATTGCATATATATATATATATATCCAAATGTCAGTGGGATATATTAATTTATTTACCTAACATATTTGAATTGTTATATAAAATACAATAAATGATTAAAATTTACCTATATGTGTTGTTTAATATAAAAACAAAATTCAATTTATTACATAGTGGTTTTCAATACCTTTTAATGGGTTCATTTACAACACATATATATAATCCGTGCACATATGTGAGATACAACTGATTAATTATAAAAATAAATTTCATTTTCTATCATATTTGATAATAGCAAAAACTCATTTTCCTTTTTATAGGATAAGATTTATATATATATATGTGTGTGTGTGTATTTGCATACTGACACTTATCTATTTTAATTTGTTACAATAATAATATTATATTTTTCATAATTATTTTCTTGGTTAAAATACATTAAATTCGCACATACATGGGTGTATCAATAAACTATAGATATAATATAAAATTAGCTATCAAATTCTATCTTTACTGATTACAGTTTCTTTCCTTTTTAAATAGAAATAGTCATTTTTTTTGACAGTTTATCAAAGTTCGTTTCTTGACAGGTCACCCTCGAAATTAATTAGGTAAATGTTTTTCTGAAGGTTTGTGATGATGGTGTTCTAGCTGTATTTTTATATTGGACTATTTCCATCATCTAATATGTGTGTTGAATGTCTTTAGAAAAGTTTAATTTTTAGTTAAATATTCCAAATGCATTCAACTGTTAGTAATATCACAGCAAACAGGTTAGTATATGCACCAACTGTTAGTAATATCACAGCAAACAAATGTTAATAATATCACAGCAAACAGGTTAGTATATGCACTAACTGTTAGTAATATCACAGCAAACAGGTTAGTATATGCACAACGTTTCGAGAGGTATTTTTCTCCCCTCTTCTTCAGGTGTTGCTGGCCTGACCAGTGACAGTACTAGCATGGGATTCGAACCTGGGTCCTTAGATTCTTGATTATTGAAATTTAAGGTAACGCTCTAACCAACTGAGCCATCCTGCCAAAGGCAACAGTATGTAGTAATTTCATATACTTATCTATGAGGTTCCTCCTGATTTCTCCACTTTTTCCTCAGAGCAAAGTTGATTAGTGATTTCCATACATTATGTATAGTCACACTAGGTTGGCTTATGGGATTTTTTGCCATTGTCATGTGAGCAGCTTCTTTAAATTTTCTTCTTTGTACCTTTTCTTTATCCAATATTTTTTGTATTTTCCCAATTGAACGTATGTTCATTGGTCCATACATGGTCTGCTACCTTAGACACATCTGTTTTCTCTCTTCTAATCATCAGTTTATGTTCTTGCAAGCGCTTTTGAATGGGACGGCTGGTCTCACCAATATATGTTCTTCCACATTCACATGGTATTTCATAGATGCAGTTTTTTCTTTGCAGCATTTCAAGTTTAGGCTTTGTAGATGTTAGAATTCCTCGTAGTGTGGTATGGCTCTGAAAAGCTGTTCTGATGTTATACTGATTGCAGATTTTCCTTAATTTGTCTGCTATTTTTGGAATGTATGGATACACTACAGTACCAATAATTGTCTTTTCTCTTGATGGTTCTTTTTGTTGTCTGTTTAATGTTTTCTTAATAACAGCTGATGGATAACCATTTTTCTTAAGAGTTTGTTCTATATAGATCTTTTCTTTTTCCAAATCACCAGTTTCTGAACAAACTTCTTTTGCTCTGTTCCACAGTGATAGTATAACTCCATGTTTTGTGTTTCTGGTGTGATTAGATGTATAGGCTAGGTATTTTCCTGTATGTGTAGGTTTTCGGTAAACTGTAGTTTTGATTTTGCCATGAGGGAGTCTTGTTACAAGAACATCTAAGAATGCCAATTTTTGTTCTTGTTCTGGTTCTATTGTAAATTTAATTGAAGGGGATATGTTGTTGATGTGTGTCCAGAAAGTTTGTAGCAATGCTTCACCATGTGGCCATACAGCAAATGTATCATCCACATAGCGAAGCCAAACTTTAGGTGGATAAGGAGTAGTTTTTATGGCTGTGGTAGAGAAAAGACAATTATTGGTACTGTAGTGTATCCATACATTCCAAAAATAGCAGACAAATTAAGGAAAATCTGCAATCAGTATAACATCAGAACAGCTTTTCAGAGCCATACCACACTACGAGGAATTCTAACATCTACAAAGCCTAAACTTGAAATGCTGCAAAGAAAAAACTGCATCTATGAAATACCATGTGAATGTGGAAGAACATATATTGGTGAGACCAGCCGTCCCATTCAAAAGTGCTTGCAAGAACATAAACTGATGATTAGAAGAGAGAAAACAGATGTGTCTAAGGTAGCAGACCATGTATGGACCAATGAACATACGTTCAATTGGGAAAATACAAAAATATTGGATAAAGAAGAAAAGGTACAAAGAAGAAAATTTAAAGAAGCTGCTCACATGACAATGGCAAAAAATCCCATAAGCCAACCTAGTGTGACTATACATAATGTATGGAAATCACTAATCAACTTTGCTCTGAGGAAAAAGTGGAGAAATCAGGAGGAACCTCATAGATAAGTATATGAAATTACTACATACTGTTGCCTTTGGCAGGATGGCTCAGTTGGTTAGAGCGTTACCTTAAATTTCAATAATCAAGAATCTAAGGACCCAGGTTCGAATCCCATGCTAGTACTGTCACTGGTCAGGCCAGCAACACCTGAAGAAGAGGGGAGAAAAATACCTCTCGAAACGTTGTGCATATACTAACCTGTTTGCTGTGATATTACTAACAGTTAGTGCATATACTAACCTGTTTGCTGTGATATTATTAACATTTGTTTGCTGTGATATTACTAACAGTTGGTGCATATACTAACCTGTTTGCTGTGATATTACTAACAGTTGAATG
This sequence comes from Epiperipatus broadwayi, assembly GCA_028023455.1. Classification (NCBI taxonomy): domain Eukaryota; kingdom Metazoa; phylum Onychophora; class Udeonychophora; order Euonychophora; family Peripatidae; genus Epiperipatus; species Epiperipatus broadwayi. Next base: position 132,472 of record JAQFVV010012657.1, read on the forward strand.
CATTTGGAATATTTAACTAAAAATTAAACTTTTCTAAAGACATTCAACACACATATTAGATGATGGAAATAGTCCAATATAAAAATATAATTAGGTAAATGTTTTAAAAAAAATAAAAAATATACACTTGCAAGTTTATTTTAATTCATGCAAAATTATCTATTTGTTTCACTTTTAAAATGTCTTTTTTTTAGTAAACGAAAACTAAAATTGTTGTATAAATATCTATTTTTAAAATGTCATTTCAGAACAAAAAATATTAAAATAAAATAACTCATTGTATATACACACAATGCATTTATCTGTGGTTCCCTGCATGTATAGATAAACAGCAGCATACATATACCAATTCTTCAAGCTTTCTCTTGGTAAGCTTGGTTTTTGGTCCATCATCAAAATAGGCATAATCCTGGCTATTGTCAGCATCAGGAAAGTATAATTCGGGTATGGTTGGTATGCTCCCTTCTGTCTAGGGCTTGATGAGTTTCAGACCAGCAAACTAATCCTATAACAGCTATAAATGGATACAAAAAAGTTGGGTTTCCCTTCAAAGTATATCTAAACTCCAACATGAATTAGTAGACCACGGCTGAATTTACTGTCCTGAATTCAACTACATCTGATTCATGGTATCTATTCTGCCAACTCTCTACTACAGCTAACAACAAACTGCAGCTATCTATTTTGGTCAGCTAATTGCTACCATTTGCTCCAAAAATTTTACTAGCCAAACTCTTCCAAAACTAAAACCAGATTGTTATTTTCAAAAACTACTATCCAGACTAAAATACATTTTTATCCAACCCTTTTATAGACTTCAATTGGGTGTGATAAACATATTACAAACTATTTTCAAACGGTCTAATCCTTTTTATAGTAACTGTTTTTAGTATATCTTGATTAAGACCAATTTTAATTCCTCCAGAGGTACATTTTGGAAATTTTATCAGTTTAACTAATTAAAAAGATTTCAAAATAGATAATAGAAATTTTTACATAGACAATATATACAAGCATTAAAAGATTTTCAAAGATAGCCTGTTTTTAAATTCAAAACCAGAATTCAATATTAATTATTTATTTAGACCTTTTTTAAAAATATTTATTTTATAATAAAATTCTATTTTAAATTCGGTTATCTAACTCTTTATAATCATTATTATTCCAAATGAAATGTAGAAAATATCTACAAAAATTTATGTCTGTGTTTATTTCTACTTTTCCTTCACTTTATATATATATATACACACATACAACTATATTGCTGTGCGCCATGTAACCCAAGCAATTACAATATATATATATTATAACATAAAAAGTCTCATCTTGCTATTTCTTTATGCTTAATGAATATAATTATAATAATAACAGTTTAAATTAAAACAATTTAATGTTATTTTAAATTTAAATTGCTATTTACTTTAAATTTCAAATTGAAGAAGTTACTCTCAAATAATAGACAAATACTGTAATTTAAATTTTAAATTAATGGTACTTACACTATTTATTATTTTGTTGTTATAATATTTATAATAACCTAGTTAAACTTAAACATATTGGAATAAATCTTACTATTTACAACCATAATCAACAAAAGAATAAATGTGTCACCAACTTTAATCCAGTTTCTCCGATCCATTAACTTCTATTTTTCACATTATCTCAATTGTAGTCTCTTACTCTATATTTTACAATATCTAGGAATCTTAGTTAAAACTTCACTTTTCATCTATAGCAAGTTTTTCTATAAACATATCCAATCCAATTCTATTTCAGCTTCTTAATTCTCTCAGTGATATCAATGACAACCATGAGTTTTCTTTTAATCCCTTTTTCTTAAGTTCAATATGCATCTTCAATGTGTGATCTGAAATCTCTATCTTGCTTTTTTATAAGTATTCAAGTCCTAGATCTATAAATTAATGTTATCACTACAATTAACAAAATTATTTTATTGAAGTTTAATTCTATATGTTTATAATATGACCAAAGTATTTACAGTTGTAAATTTCTAATTCATTGTTATTAATATTCATTTTCTCTTCTTTTGAAAAGACTGTGAACATTAGTCTTTTCAGAAATGTGATTTAATCACTATATTAAGTTCCCATTTAAATCCACAAATTACTTCACAACTTGTGTACAAAATTATATAGAGGTGGACTCACTCTGCCATATACTTTTACCAACATTAATATTCTTAGGGTGCAACTTATGGTCAGATTGTTTTACTTCAAATTTTGATAATATCCTGAAATCTATTTAGAAGTCCATAGCTTTAATTACTGTCAAATGCATATAGACTATACTAAATTCTTTTTTGTAATTTACACATCCAAAGAATATACTAATTTATCTGTTAACTTGTATGAGATCTACTGCACTATACTATTTTTAAATCCAGATTGTTTCAATGTTTTCTACAGATCTTGTATAAAACTGATGGAACATCTGATGTCTCTAATTTCTAATATCTTTCTTTTCAATTTTCTTAAATACCCAAGACAAATACTACAATTTTTCAATCAATTGATACACCTTTATTATTTAAATATCTATAATATAAACTGTGAACTATGTTATATTTTAGGCTAAGCCCCGGATACAAATGTATTTAGCATATATACTCACTGTTAGCTGATAAACAATGATTAGAATAAAATATGTATTGTTTATTGAATTGCAAGTGTACAGTACTTTTCAACATATATATATAACACAGAAACTTTTTTATATGTATAGTATGCATATATAAATTACCATTTAATATAATCAAAATTTTAAAAAATATATAGTTATTAATAATAAAGTGAGGGAACAAATTTATATATCTTTTACTGACTACATGTTCATTCTTGTATTCATTCACATGAAGCAAAAACAATAAGCAAAAAAAAAACTAACTATGCGGGGGTTTTTTTTCATATGTCAAAGCGTTTACTGGGAAGCAAACCCAGGTCAGCTGCTTGGAAGACAGCTATGCTAACCACTAGGCCACCAACGCTTGACGAAAAAACTATGCATTTTTAGTTTTAAAATAATGTAAATAATGAAATGAGACTTTCATCTGCTATTAAATATGCTCTAGGTATTTTTTTCCCCCAATAACTTTTTTTTCTTATAAAAATATAAGTGGTTTTGTTACCAAAAAGTTAGACTCTTTCTTTTTAAATCAATATTTTTTAATATATTCTAAAATTTTAACACTATGCTCAGAAAATATTTTATTATCTAAAATACTGCACACCAAATTCAGAAAAAATAATAATGGAAAAATAAAATATATGTGCTTTCAACGTAAACTGAAAAAATTTTGGTACTAAACTTTTAATAGTGTATATACAGCACTGTGAGGTAAAAAACAACTACTGGCATATTATAAAAATTTATCTACAAACTTTATTTTTAACCATGTCAGCATATGTGAATAAGAGAGAAAAAAATGGCTACTGCAATATCATAAATTTTTGCAAATTTTAATGGGTTTTTTCATTATTTATTTACATTTTTGTTTTATGTAACATATAATTGAAATCATGTAGTTAAATATAGTATAGCTTGCAGCGCCACTATAAGTCCATCTTTTCCTGAAACTTGCATTAACCTAGAATTTAACTGCATATCTCTCTTCTTTATTTCAAACACTTGGCATTTCTAAGACATTTTATTGATTTTTATTATTATGTACAATTCTTCCATATACTTCATGGGAATAATTATAATAGGCTCCCTGAGACTTTTTTTCACACATGGGGGAATCATCAAACCATTACTAACATACTAAATGATAAACTTGAAATAATGGTAAATATGTGAGTAAAATACACCAATAAATATATAAGAATTTTATATTTGAATATGTTTAATATTAACTAAATATAGTAATGGCAAATATATTAGTAAAATATGATATGTGAGTAAAACACCTATAATATTTGGGAGATTTGCAATTTATTCAAGCATTTACCCTCATATATTGTTTTTTTTTTTTCAGTGAATAAAAACAAACCACAAATATACGAGTTTTATATTTTATCTCATGGTTGTTTGAACAATAAATATGTACAGTAATAAAAGAAAATAAGTGATTAGGAAGATTTCTGACCTCATAACCTGTTAAAACATTTTGCAAAGACCAGTTGTCAGAAGTATAATGGTGATACTTGACTTATTTTTTCATGTTTTTTATTAAATAATGTAAACAATAAATACATGAGAATTTTATCTTGTAAGTAGTTGCACAATAATATGTATTTGTTAATTAAAAAGTTTTATGTTTTACTTTGTAGCATTTTTTTCATAGTAAAAGATATAAGGCAGTTGTTAATCTGTGGGTCGTGACTCCTTTGAGGGTCAAATAACCCTTTCACAGGGGTCACCCACAATCAGGTACACCCACATACGAGCATCCAGTGTGATGTCATTATTGTGCCAACTCCATTATATACATTCTGTACAACTACAGTGTATGTGACAGAGTTAACACCATAAAGTACTTATGCAGACCAGTCACATATATGTAGATAGCAGCTACTGTGTTAAAAGCAGCTAATATGTTGAAGGCAGCAGTATTGGAAATAAAAACATTTCATGAATTATAATTACTGACTAAATTTAAAATCATCAACTTCTGCAAAAAAATATCTGTAACATGAAAACTTAATCTGAATGCTGATCGGTTTTTTAATATTCACTTGTGGTTGATGCAAATACTGCCTCCTTATGATAGTAGCAAGTATGAAAAAAAAAAAACAGCACTGAGAATGGTAAATCATAGGAAACTTTAATGAACTGTATTAACTGAACTATACCATATTGTTACACCACTAAACATCACATGATCACCATCTCTATACTAGCACATAATTGTTGTAAACAAAGGCAAAACTCTCCATACAGTAGTGCCACCCTGTTACAAACAGAGTAATCAATGGATGCCAGAACTAGTCTGGGGATATTGGATGAGTAGGAATTTTATGCACAAGCCTTCTGGCATCCATTGATTACTCTGTTTGGCACAGAGTGGCACTACTGTATGGAGAGTTTTGCCTTTGTTTATACCATGTTGTATTATTCAAGTTATTGTTATATATTATTTTCATTAGTAAACCATCCCATGACAATGGATTGTGTAGAGAAGAATGTTAAGAAAATAAAATAAATTGAGGATTTTTTGCAGTATGGTTTTACTTCAATAATTACAGCAGGAATTGAGAAACTGCAATGTGTTATTTGTTGTGAAATTCTATCGATCAAATCTACGAAGCTGAACAAACTAAAATGCCATTTTGATAGCAAGCATCCAAGCTTTGCGGCAAGGATACTGACTATTTTAGAACAAAGCTGATGGACTCATATTTGATACTAGTGGAAAATACTACAAACAAAACATAGTAGCTGTCGAAACTTCATATTTGGTGGCACTTAGAATCGCCAGAGTTATGAAACCTCTCACCATTGCTGAGAATTTACTATTAGCAGTAGCCAAAGATATTGTTTGAGTTATGAACAGAGACAAATTTGTTATGAAATTGAGTGCAATTTCCATATCTAATGACAATGTTCGCAGAAGAATAGATGATATGTTTGCTGATATTCTTGATCAAGTAATCCAGGAAATTAAATCTGCACCACTTCCAATATTTAGTATCTAGCTTGATGAATCTACAGATGTTGCAAATTGTTCACAGTTACTTGTTTATGTGAGGTATATTAATGATGGTGACTTTAAAGATGAGTTTCTTTTTTGCAAACCTCTTGAAATAAAAATTACTGCATGTGATGTATTTGACACAGTTGGTTCATTTCTGAAAGAACATAAGCTCTTGTGGGAAAAAGTTTGTGGTGTTTGCACAGATGGTGCTCCAGCAATGCCAGGATGAAGATCTGGATTTTAACATTTGGTACTGAATAAATTACCAAAAATCATTGGAAGTCACTGTATGATTCATTGGCAAATAATAGCAACAAAGATGCTGCCATAAGAGTTACAAGAAGTAATAATAAGTGTCATAAGTTGTGTCAATTTTATAAAAGTGATCTCTTTACATAGTCGACACCTTTTGCAACTGTGCAATGAGTTGGATGCTCCAAACAATGCTTTGCTATTTCATACTGAAGTAAAATGGTTGTCGTGAGGAAAGGTTTTGAAAAGTGCTTTTGAACTTCATGATGAACTCAAAACGTTTTTTAACCAGAAGGCAAGACCACAGTTCAAAGCACTTTTTGATGACAAAAATGAACTGCAGAAAATAGCTTACTTGGATGACATCTTTGCCATCTTGAATGAGTTAAATTTATCACTGCAAAGACCCAATGCAACATGTCTTGATTTGTCTGAAAAGATCCAATCATACCAAATGAAACTTCAGCGTTGGCAAAAAAAAATTGGATGAAAATAAAGTTTACATATTGCCTACTTTATCTGATTTCCTTGAGAAACATGTCATTGGACCAGACAAAAAGATTACAATGATAATTTCTGTGAAAAAAGCTTACACATGAAATTCCATCGTATTTTCCAAATCTACTTGACACCCCGTTTGCACTTGCCAGAAGCCCAATCACAGTCAAAGTTGAAGATGTTCTTGAGACAGCACAAGAGGAGTTTATTGAACTTTATTAATAATGATGCTGTGAGAACTGATTTTTCTACGATGCCAGTTACAATATTCTGGATCAAGTAGTTGTAATTATATCCTGCTCTGTCTGAAACAGTGTTGTGCCTTCTTCCATTTCCAATAACATATCTTTGTGAAACAGATTTTTCCAGTTTGTTGCTTACAAAGTCTAAATACAAAATAGACTTGTTGTAGAAGATTATCTGTGTTGTGCTCTTGCAAAGACTGCCCCAAGAATTTCTGATCTGGTGAGAAAGAAGCAATCTCAACCTTCACACTGACCTTGGCTTTTTATGCATACCGTCGCAAAATGTAGCAATATGCTTCAAAAAAATTTCATTTATTTATAATTAGAAATATATTTCACAATATATAATTACATATTGTTTTGTGATTAATTATTATGCTTTAATTATGTTCAATTTGTAATAATGAAAATTATGAAGTAGCAACAAAAATAATTTTAAGATTGGGCGTCACCATAACAAAAGGAACTGTATTAAAGGGTTGCAGCATTAGGAAGGTTAAGAACCACTTATGTAAGGAGAAAATAATAGCAATTTGGACCACTAACTAATAATGCCAATGATATTATGCTTAACTTAATATCATGCATATTTATTGTTCATACAAGTACAAAATAAATTATTAAAATTTGCTAATTGAATATTCTTTTCTGCTAAATAAAATACATTATTTGCTAATTAAATACTTTTTCTGCAAGATAAAATATAAAATGTATTAATTAATTTTTTTTTTTCTTGCTTGGTTGAACTATTTGTTTATACTTTGTAGTCTTTATTCTCATGTTCTTTTTATAGTTATTTGTTAATCAGAGGAGATTTGAACCCAGATTTTCAAGCTCCCTTTAGTCATCCACTCCATTTTATTATATAACTGATGCATACTACCACATACTTGTAAAAAAGATAAATGATCTCTAATATATTTATTTCATTTATCTTTTTCACATGTGGTAGTATCAGTTGTATAAAATGGATTGGATGACTAAAAGAAGCTTGAAAATCTGGGTTCAAATCCCTCTGATTACATCTAGTTTAAAAGTATGTATACTATACTTGTATTTAAGTATTAGTTAATTAAAAAAGTTGTATTCTTTTTTATTTTGTATTCTTTATTTTTATATTAAATAATATTTATTATACATATTATTTTAATATTATACATACTTTATTCACATATTTACTTGTTAGGTTTGTGACTCAGAATGTCAGTTGTCATTCAATGGCTCCCCTATGCGTGAAAAAAAAGTCCAAGAGCACAAACTAAAACAATATCCACTTCATGACTTTGATTCCCCCTTTTTTTAATAGGACTATATATTTTTTCTTGTTGATGAAACAATTCTCCTACGAAGATGTTTTTCATTTTTGACTTTTTTCTCTTCTATAGTTTTCTTGCCAATTCATAGTTATATATATATTTTTATATCATCATTAACATCTATCATTTTATAAGTTATATTTTAAAAACATTTTTACATTCCATTTATACTTCATACTTTGAACCTGGTAAAAATTTACTGATGAATTGATTTTGGTATCTTTTTTTGCATCAGCTGTCATATATAAATTCTTAGAATAGTACTCATCGATTTCGATCACATCTGAGTGATTTTTAAAACAATTTGCAAATTCTAATGTTTCTGAACGTTAAGTGGATCTTATCTGTTATAAATTCTTTCAAACCTTTATCTCTCTCCCTTAGCATTAGCACATGTAAATGTTTTCTATTAGACATAACATAATCTAATTCAGCTATTCCTTGTTTAAATGTCTCCATGTCTATTTCAGCTTAACATTTTTCTCAAAAAAATAATATACAATTTTATTTTTCTGAATATAACCTTTTGCCAGTCCAAATATAAATGAACTATATGCAAAAGTACTGAAAAACCTTAGTGAGCTATATGTAAATGAACTGTCAGCAAACGTAAAATGTAGAATCAGTCCAACTACACTTTAGCTTTGATTGCACATAAGCATACAATTTACTGACATATACTAATACCATTTCAAGACAGCTATGAGCCATTCTGAAATCACTATATTCGAGCTGGTAAAACTTTATATTTATATCTATTAACTGAAAATTAATTTAATATCAAGAGATTGCTAAATATATAGCTCAACATTTCCCCTGATTAGTAACAGTGATTTAAGAATGGTTTATACTTTTGAAATTATGCTAGTACATACAAATCGCTAGTATATATAAATCACGTTCTGTAAGTATATTAGTAAATGGTAAGCTTATATATGATAAAAGCTAAAGTTTTAGGTGGGCTCATTGTATATTTAAAGTTTACTGACACTTTACATATAATTCGCTGGGAGTTTTCAATACTTCCGCATTATTTACTTTTCTTTTTCTCTATAAAGTCTGCAAATCTATGTCCTCTTGTTTCCTGATTTCATAACCAAACTTACCCATAGCATTTTCATCTTTCAAGATATTTATTTATAGAGTTATGTGGGGAAATTACTCATTTGAATTATTTTAAAAGATATTTATTTTAAACAAACAGAAACTATCAGTTTTACATTATCCATAATTTCATAGGATAAAGATGAGAGCAAATAATATTATTTGATGTGGATTCATTTTTTTCTCCAGATTAATGAAATATCAAAGACAATAATTCTTGGCATATTGAACTATTAATATTTTTCAATGAAGTTAAAGATAATTTCTTATTCTGAATCACAAATTAAGAATGTAGGAAAATATTTAAAGAAAATTTGAAGAATAATGAAATCTCCAGCCATCTTTTCTTAGAAAATAAATGATACAGAAAAACGATAAAGTAAAATCCTATTAAAAATTATAATTGAATGCAATTTAATTAACAAGATTTTGCAATTTAAAATATTCTATACTTATTATTTGCAAAAAATTATTTTAAGCATAAATGTATGTTAAACATTGAATTAAAACAATGTTTTTCCTGACAAAACTGGTTTATTTCATTCAAAAACTTTTTTTTTTTTTTAAATTTAAAAGTTTAATTGTTTGCCTTTTTTATAATTTAGTCTACTTATAGTTAGTTAATATATAGGGTATATGAACACAGACTTTCACATGACCCACCACTCTCTACACTATCTCATAACACTGATACACCTGAACACATATATGTTGAAAAGATAAATAATCACCAATATACGTATTTCATGCTAAACCAGCAATCATCAGTTGGTCCAGATTACCATCTCATTATATATTACATATATAAACACAGGTATATAATAAGCCTGTGTGTTTCAGTTAGTTGATTTCATTATCAGGAAAGAAAAGTACGATGATATATATATATAAGTTCTTAAAAATGAAGACATTTGAAAAAAAATTATTAGAAAGGAAAATCATAATTATTTTTTTTAAGGAAATTGTTAAGATTAGTTCGTATTTAATTAGAATTTATACAAATTAAATTATTAGAACATTATTCAATAATCAGCAAAAAATTATAATGCATATGAGTGTAAATATATAGTAGTAGTATTCATTAATGATTCGACTATTTATAATATACATATACTTATAATTCATTTCAAAAATAAAAACAAAACAATTCATGCAAATAAATATTGTACCGAGCACTGTTATGATTGTAATAATGAATTGGAAGTAAATCACATATTCATTTTATTTGAGGTTTAGCAGTCTCATTTACAGCAATAGATATATATGTGCATTAAAATTCACCTGTTTCCAAGTATAATTTCAACATCTGTTATTTTATGTATATATGGATGATTATTCCAATAGCATTTAATATTGATATGAATAAGTTGATGGCAACAATACTTTTTAAACCACTAATCATCATATGATCTTAATCTCTTATGCTAGCACATAACTTATTAAACAGGCAAAACTCTCCATACAGTAGTGCCACCCTATGCCAAACAGAGTAATCAATGGATGCCAGAAGGCTTGTGCATAAAATCCCCATCTAGTTAGTGCCTACTCATCCAATATCCCCAGACTAGTTTCTGGTTTGTGGCCTTCATCAATGAGGAGCCTTGGATCTGAGAGCATTTCACCTGGATCTTAGGATCTAATGCAGCCCTCCAGCAGCCACCTTTTATCTCTACTTAACTACAAAACTATGAGAATTTAAATTGAAAACACAATATTTTCAATCTAAGCTCAATAGCTTATATAGTCATATGGGTCTGAACTTAGTTCAGCACCTATACATTTTGGTGTCTTTGGCTTTTTAACAACCATAGCCATCACTATCCTATTAGGAAGGATTGGTGTTAAACCACTAAACATCACATGACCACCATCTCTTATGCTAGCACATAACTGTTATTAAACAGGCAAAACTCTCCATACAGTGATGCCAGAAGGCTTGTGCATAAAATTCCCAAGGTGCAGTGCTCTCAGATCCAAGGCTCCTTTCCCAAGGTGCAGTGCTCTCAGATCCAATGCTCCTCACTGATGAAGGCCACAAGCTAGAAACTAGTCTGGGGTTATTGGATGAGTATGCACTAGATGTGGATTTTATGCATAAACCTTCTGGCATCCATTGATTACTCTAGTTGGCACAGGGTGGCACTACTGTATGGAGAGTTTTGCCTGTTTAATAACAGTTGTGTGCTAGCATAAGAGATGGTGATTATGTGATGTTTAGTGGTTTAACACCAATCCTGCCTAATAAGATAGTGGTGGCTATGGTTCTTAAAAGCCAAAGACACCAAAATGTATGGGTGCTGAACTGAGTTCAGACCACATGACTATATAAGCTATTGAGCTTAGACTGAAAATATTGTGTTTTCAATCTCATTCTCATAGTTTTGTAGTTAAGTAGAGATAAAAGGTTACATCAGATCCTAAGATCTAGGTGCAATGCTCTCAGATCCAAGGCTCCTCACTGATGAAGGCCACAAGCCAGAAACTAGTCTGGAGATATTAGATGAGTAGGCACTAGATGGGGATTTTATGCACAAGCATTCTGGCATCACATGGTGGCACTACTGTATGGAGAGTTTTGCCTGTTTAACAATACTTTTTCCTTGATTAAACTATCACTTATCATAATTTGTTATGTTGAAAAATCCAAATAATGATTTAGGTAACAAAGCCTTTAAAATAATCCTAATATTTATTTTTTTTTTTTCTCAAAGTAACCTTTATTAATAAAAGACCACAAAAATTTTGGGTACACTTACCCATTGAGGATGTTTAAATATACAAATAAAAGCAAGCTATCTGAATCATGCTATTGATATAGCTTCCTTTATATTGATCTGTTTTATATCATGGTGGTTGCCAAAATACAACACTGAATGTCATTTAATGTTATTGCATATTTTATTCATTAGATAAATGAGTTTATTCATATGTCTGTGTTTTAAATCTAATATCAAGTAATGTTTTTAAAGGTATATAAATATTTTATGGAATTCTCTAAATTCTACTGAAAGGTATTGTTAATGATAACTTAAACCCCAATCTTCAGATAATTTCATTCTTCAGTTCATGTATGTGTAGATCATTTACACACTTGAAATGAATTTCAGTAAGTGATAAAATATCAGTCATAATATTTTTTTTCTTGTTTGAATTTGATGGTGGATATGTTAATATATGAAGTACTGAACTGTTTTGCTATGATAATAATAATATCGATATAAAATTGTTTATTATTAATTGTATTGTGAAAGATTATGAATTGATTTTATTCATTTTGAAAAGGAAAATGAATATGTGAATAATAAAACATATAGTTTGGATAAAATTATCGTTTGTTAAAAAAAAACCCGATAGTTCGCAAAACAATGGATGCATATTTCTGTAGCATATATTATTCTATGACTTTAAATTCATGAACAAACAAAAACAGCCAATGGATGCAAAAAAAATGATACACTCATATAATAAATAGTTAATTAACTATACATCAATATCTGAATGCCTACAGTTAAATATTTAGATGACGATATTATAATTTAAAAGATGAACAAAAAAAAAAACATAATATACAAGGTTATAAAAATTGTTTAAATGAATCTAAAATAAATTTAAAAAAGATTTTTTTTAAAAATTCGAATTTATTGGTCAATTAGAAATACAATATGAATACAATATTTTTTTATGGTTATTCAGCATTGCTATCTATGGTTAATCTTGTGTTTAAATCACCAGTGATACCTGATTGAGATTGAGGTTGCAAGGGATTGTTTGTAATTGAGTTCTTGGATTTTTTGGGGGCAGAATATTCAGGTTTTAGGCAACTGATAAATTGCCAAGGTATCATTAAATATTCCCATAGGAACTACTATTCAGTCTCTTGTCTTAATTTTCTCTATTATTATTTTTGAAGATTAATTGACATTGTAATAATCAGATGGCAAAAGCAAGGAAAATTGCTATCCTGGTTACAGGGAAGTGTCCTTTTATTATAGTGGCTTGAACTGAAAAATTTTCCTTACAATTAACATTGGTACAAGCTGTGATGAATTTTCTAATAGGTTCAAATATTGACATGTATGAGGACATGTTCAATTGTCTCTTCTTCATGTTTGCAAAGTTGGCAGGTCGAATCAATTTTGGTTAAGCCTCTCTACGTGACCAAAAGATTTGTGTCTAATTTCCTACAATTTAACAGTCACAAGATGATACCACTCTAATTGTATCAGAATATTAAAATAAAGCAAAAATAACCATGTAAGGACACAAATTTAAAAAATGAAAGAAAAATGAAAAATCACAAAATAAAGTCTATCAAACAAAGATAAAAAGTGTTATGCTTTTTTAATAAGTATGAAGGTTAAAAGCACAATGCAATGCAAAGGCTTCAACAACAGTCTCTCATAGAGGAATATACATAAATGTTTTTGTTTTTATTGGAAACTATTAAGATTTTAGAAACATTCATTCGCCACTTCAGTGTTTATTTTTGAAATTTTTAAACCTACAAAACAGTAAAACCACATTTCTTATAAGTAGCTCAATACAAGTCAAAGGCCTCTCCAACCACTGCCCATGGTAGAATGATGATAAAAAGTCAGTATAGTATTCACTATACTTGCCAAATGCAGGATATTAAGGATCTGAAAATTTTATCTATTTGTTTTACACTCTAAGAGTATTTATGTTAGATGGTTAACTGGTTGGCAAAGGTTCAACTATCTGAAAAAAAAATCTAATCTTCTTGAAAATAATGTCATTTGACAACCATTCGAACCCGAAATTGTAGACATGACTGTCAGCACCACAAGGATTTTAAATATGCATGTTTTTTTTTTAAAAAATATTAATGATCTTACGATTGTTAAACTTTTAATGTCCTAAATTTAAAATATTTATACATTATTTTATTCAATTCTTGTGCATACATATGTGCATATATTTTACGAAGCAGGATTTGTTTTTTTTTTCTTCATTTTATTTAACTGAGTGTAATTTCGCTGATGTTTACTAGTTATTTTTATTGAATGATTTTTGACTTTTTCATTTAGAACATGTCCGTTTAATGAAGAAATTGTTGGTCAAATATTTTAACCAGTCCAGAATATATTATTCAATCAGATATATCGGAAGTAATATTGCCAATTTGAGATTAAACCATTTTGGGATTTGAGGTTCGACCAAGTTAATTAGTATGGAAAAAAAATATCAGTAATTGTATATTTTTGATTTTTTATTATAGCTAAACTACAGCAATATGTATGTTTGTAAAATTATGAGCATGCTAGATACAAGTAATAATATTTGCCAAAAGCATAGATGCATATAGGTTAAAAACACATTGAACTTTAAAATTCACTTGCTGCGATAGGAATCCATTCATAATCTCCCCTGACTTCAACCAAAGTAATTATTTTTATTTATTTTTTGTATTAAATAAATCTTTCATTTTCTTTTGGAGAAAATTCTGGCCATAGTAAACCTAAAATATATAACAGTCTCCAGTTTTTAATGGTCTGTGAAGATAACTGTTTTCTTTATTATTTTATACTCAAAATAATCATGTCAGATAAGAGACAAAAATTTGGTAATATAATACACAGAAAGACATGAAAGAGGCAGTGCAATACAACCAATTCTAGATATATATTGAAAATTATTTTGCATGTGCTATATGTTATCCCTTCCCCTTCATCTTTATTTATTTATTTTTAATCATTGCTCCAAACATTGGAGTTATGTTTACAAAATTTTCTATTGTGAGCCCTGATTTATATAAATGAGGAAAGGATAGATGAAATTAAGCAGAAACCTAATCATCACTTTAAAAAATGTAAAGATCATAAATTCAATTTTCATGTTCTCACTGATCAGGCCAGAAACACTTGAGAAAATAAATATAATTATATACACAACTTTTCACTTCTTCTTATTCATTTTAAATTATAGCTCCAATATATAAAATATACATTCTTCCTTTTGCTTTTTAAAACTTGTTTATTCAAACTATAATTTTATTTTTCCTCCATAACAAAGTTTCAACTACATTCTGTAGTCATTATCAAGTTTCCTTAAACAAAAAATAAAAAACATTAAAATAATAACACAAATAAATAAAATATTAATACATCACAAATATATATAATATTCAAATAAAACCACAATAGTATTACATCTACAAATATAATTATTTACCTCCTTCCCCATATTTAACTATTTCTTTTAAAATACCTTTATAATTTAATATTCTTCTTATATAATTTTATTATCTATTCTCTAAATCTTTATCAATTAACATTCCTTTTAATACATTTTTATTCCTATATTATCTTATTTTTTTATCTTTATTTATTAACATTCTATTTAATACTGGTTTATACTGATCAATATGTGCTTCCTCTTTTTTTATTCTCTCTTTAAATTTTTTAACACATTCCAATTCCCTTATATCAAAATTTTCAAGTTTAAATTCCTTTTTATGAATATATATATAGCAAATTTTTTATCATATAAATGCTGCCTTAATCTAGTCTTCAATTTATTCTTACTTGTTCCTATATAAGTCATATTTATATTACTTTTATAATAATCTATACATTTAACTATATATACTAAATTCTTACATTCTAAAATATCAATATTATCATAATAATTTATTAAGTCACCCAAACATTGTTTCCTTTTATAAACGGGGCAAATTAATGTATTATATCTCTTATTAAAATACCTAAAAAATTTCTTAATTTTAAAAAATAAATACCTCGATACACACACTAAATCCTATATAAATTATTTTCTTATTTTCCCCATTTTTATCCATAATTTTCCTCTTTATATTTTCAATATTATAATTAGATATCAATCTTTTTACAATATATTCAGAATGTAGTTGGAACGTTGTTATGGGGGGGGGGGAAATAAAATTATAGTTTGAATAAACAAGTTTTATAAAGAAAAAAGGAAGAATGTATATTTTATATATTTATTGAAAAAATAAATAAATAAACCACAAGAAATATTGTATTGGAAAAATAAAGTTTAAATTTTTCTAAAAATTATTTAACAATCCACCCAAAACATGAAGATAATTCAATATTCACTACAGCTAGAAAATTTATATTTCATATTTTTTTCAAAAAAATGGAAACAGTTAATAAAACTGCTGACAGAATAAAATTGTCTGAAAATTCACTTAATGGTCTAAAAAAAAATCTACACCAAACAAAGGGAATATAAATATAAAATGCAACCTATCACACCTCCTTCTAAGATTATTTTAAAAATTATTTAACACAGATAATTATCTGATAAGTAAGTTGGTTTCAGGAAAGACTGTCATCAAGAAAGATCAAATTAGAACCAAAAAGCTGAGAAAACAAGATAATTTATTGATGAACTGAAGTATCTTGCTATTGTGATGAGAAATCTATTGGGAATGAAATCTGAAAGATGGTTTCCCACTGCAAAAAAGATTAATTATTTACAAGCTGTCCCCTACCTGACTATGTAAAGAGAAAAGCCAGATTGGATGAAAACAAATATGGAAAATTAGTAGAAGACATACATAAAATATATATTTTAAAAAAAAGTTGAATATTAAATAAAAATAGTAAATTATATAATTAAAGTTGAATATAATTTTTATAATTCACATTAGTAATGGATTAAAAAAATGCTAATGGCTTTATTGCTCAGAAGTTCATAGGAAGTTTGAGTGCCAGACCTGCAAGTGCCATAATCAATCCTGGAACCTCTCAATCCCAAGTCAGACACTCTACTGTTGCACCACATCACATAAAGCTAGCAGATTAATAAAAATATTTAATTAAGACTAGTAATAAAAACAGAATGTAGAACACCTTTTATCATAAAAAAGCCAAAAGTCCAACTGAAACACTTAGTACGTAATAATATCAGAAAGAATCATATGCCAGGAAAGTGATTGTATTTAAAGCCAGCCACATACAAAAAACATTTTCTTAATTGGAAAAGGAATTCTGCACTATCAAAAAAACTTGATGATATTTTATGTTGCCACACTGAAATAAATTAATTACCAGAGTAATTATTCCTGTAAATCAAAAATGTATCTAGAGGCAATGCAGAAAAGTTGTAGTGACTTAGATTAGCATTCATATAAGCCTACAGTTGAATATATGTATGAATATTTAGATAACTATCATTGCTCCTATATTTATTAGTTTAAGAATTTTCAAAGATTTGTACATATAAACATTGTAATATAACAGCATTCTTTTCATGTAATAATCTAAATAAAATTTATGATATAACAGAGTAATAACCAATTAAAACTAGCAAAGGAAACTAAATATATATCTAATAATAGTAATGATAATTGTTTGATCCACATTAAAAAAAAAAGTGGAACTAGTTTAGATTAATATTGCAGGAAATACTGTATAACAATTGTAAGTCAGATATAAATAGTTTATGAGTGCAAATTTGAAGTGGAACAACTTTTTTTAAAATTTTTATAAGCATCTTCCATATAAATAGTTTACAAGTGATTTCAGGTTGCATTGCCAGTTTTAATTGATTGTTGTTTGACTATAAATATGGCTGAAATATTATCTATATTATTACACAAAAAATTTAATCACATTTCAATGTTTACATATATAGATTTCTCCCAGATAGTAAATTCCCGCAAATATTTGAAAATGAAAATATTTGATTTCCTAAGAAAAAAATTTAATTTGACACCTTAAATTCAAAATAAATAACAAGCCTAATTAAAATAATAAAGCTTAAAAATGAAAAAGTAATAACTAATAAATACATTTTATTAATAGAATGCTTATTATTTACCGTATTACATTTCAACATGCATATACACATAGAACAGATGCTTTATGTGTATAACGTGTGTACTGTATATAAACTAAAAGCAGATATACTATACAGAAAAAATGGTAAATTATAAAAAAATAATAATGTAGTTGTTAATAATAAATTGAGATAAGTGCATTTACATGTGCATGTCTTCAATAAATTCATTAAAAAATAATATTGTAATAAAATATTATTTTTTAATAAAATGAATAATAAAAGATTCATTTTATGATAATCTGGTCCACTTCTGAATATGGTTTATTTTATGTTTTTAATAAATCAATAATTTTCATTTTGCTCTTTAACAAAAGCAAAAACACTTTACCGTGTTCTTTGGAATGCTCATTCCTGATTCTTAAAAATTATGGTATTTGATTAAAGATATACAAACTAAAACTTTTTGAAGGGAAAAAAAACTTGGAAAGTGCTTTTAACTATGGTACAGAATTGAATAGAGTATTTAAATTATAACAAAAATGTGATTAGTGTACATAAATTCATATCTGAGCATGTGATATTTAGCAAGGACCAAAAAAATGACTGCTCCCATACTGAAATTCGTAAAATTTAATATGTTTGTAAAATTTGTGTTTTTATTATTTATTTGTTTATATATATATTTTTTGGTTAGCATATAATAGAAGTCATGTACTTTAGTATGGTATAGTTTGCGCTCCACTGTGCTGACCTCCATATAAATGTACTATATATTAAAAATATTTCAGATGGTGTTAATTTTTTTAAAGAAGAAAAATAATTTCTCAAATTGTGGTCTGCCATTTAGCATTTCATTTAAATTGAGAATAATATTCCCCAAACATAATTCATTATTAAATTAAAATAAAGCACATAGAAAAAAAATTAAGTTAACATAATGTAAATTCTAAAATTTATTTTTGGTGGCTATACATTCTAGTGTCAACTTTTTTTATTTTTATAACTTTATTTAATCAATAAAATATTGACTTTTTTTTTTTCACAATACTGGTTTTTTTTCTTATAGTCTTACAATTAGTTATGTTTCTGCAGCAAAGTCTAGTAATGCTTCAGTCTCTTTGGCTTAAATTCACTCTATTGGAGCTATATGTAGCACTTGTTTGCCAATATTACATTGATTTGTGAGAAGAAATTTAATTAAAATAATGATTTATTATTTTTTTTTTAAATCTGAAAATATTATTATCAAAAAATAGAGAACATAACTTAAACCAGCAGACAATGGAACCAATTGGCAAATCTTTCATTCTCAGATCCTGAGAGCATGTGCACGAGCTCTTGAGAGTGATCACTTTTTTTTTATTTTGAAAAGAAATTTTGTCTTTTTCTATAATTTATTTATTTATTTAAAACAGGCAAGAATAAGAAATGGTGATCATGTGATGTGTTATTTATATATTTATGACTATTTTTGCAAACTATTTGTAAATATTTTATTTTAAAACAAAAATATTTATGATTAAATTCAGATTTTATTTAAAAATATTTGATTTGAATAAAATTGTAATAACATAAAACAGCAAGTTATGATTGGCTGAAAAAGAAAAACCAATATCACTATAGTAGTTATTTTTATATTTTAATAATTCTAAGTGAAATTATAAATTCTAAACTACAATTTTGTTGCTATGTAATGTCTTAACTATAATTCATTTGGACTTTAAAAATAGAGTAAATATAAATGTTCTTTTAAAAATAAAAGATTTTTATTGGCAATTGACAAAAAAAAAAACAGCACTATTATTTTGATTATGCACTATATTTTCAATGTTAAAATACTATTTTTAAGAATTTCACTTGTAAACTTATATTAGTAATAAATAAAATAAAAATTATGGAAATACAATATATCATTTTTTTTTTTTTTATAAAACATTGCAAATATAAATCAAATGGCTACTTGGGGCTATGAAAAAAAAAAAAAAAAAGCTCATTGCAAAAATGTTAAAACAACAGTTTACAAATGTATTTATTTTATATTAGTGGAGTCAAATTTTAAATAAAAAGTAGATAAGAAAATATAATGTACAGTTGATTGCTGTAGCTGTATATAAATAATTTTTTTACTTGGTTTTTTGCCAAGCATTGTTTTGCTTTTGTAATAAAAGCCACCATTATCTTGATTATGACATGAAATAAATTATAAGATTACTCATTTAAAATTGAGCAAATAAATGATACTTTCAACTTAAGTTTACTAACCTTTGATTATATAAGTTGATTATTAACTGCATAATGCATGAAATCTTTTTATTATTATTATTATTATTATTATTATTATTATTATTATTGAAAAGAATTTACACTAATGATAATAGCATTTTTGAAATATATTATTTATGAAAATTTTAATCCAAAATTGATTGAATGTTGTTTACCTAATGAAAACACTTTTTATTATCAATACACTTTGTCATTATCTATGACAAAGTATGGGTTTTATTATGCATTGTACAGAATAAATTTTATATTTTTTGTTATTGTAACTCTTAATAATGAAAATGTTCTTTACTTTGGATATGTAACAAATTAAAGCACAAATTGTTTTGTAAGGGTACTGAATGAAAATTAATATACACTCTAATCATATATTATCTAGAATTTTCGAATTTATAATATATGATTTCAGTTTAGAATTGTGGGAAAACTACATGGTCTACACATGTGCATTTCGCATAATCAGATCCATCTTTAACGTACCTTTCGGAAAATATGTTGTATTTTTGTAACTCAAAAATGGACAATTTTATGATAATTTTTGTACTCAAGTAACTATAATTTTTTTTTTTTTTCAGTTTTTTGAATATAACGGAAATTGAGTCACCATAAAAGCTAAAAACAGAAAAATATGCCAGACTTAACCGATTCCAGCAATGACAGCAATTTTTTCATAAGTGAGCCTTGGAACTCTGAGACTTCTTTTTCTTCTTACAGCTCATTTGAAGAATTATCTGAGTCAGATGTGGTACCAAAAGAAAGTGTTTGAATAGAAGTGCTACAGATATGTATACTCCAGGCCCATCTTCCCAACCAGAACTGAATGCATTGCCAATTAACTTTAACATTAGCAGGTCATCAAATTTTATCAAGTCTCGTGGGCTCAAGTTTTCCACCACGAGTGAGTATGCAATTTTAGACTTTTTTCAATTATTATTCGATAAAAAAATTTTTGAAAAAATAATTCTTGAAACGAATATAAAGGCTAAACAAAAAAAAGCTTATGATTTATCTGCATTTTTTGGCATGATAATAGGCATTTCCTCCATATGTCCAGTACATGAATTAGATGACATATGGAGTTCTGATTTGAGAGTTAGACAACCCTATTTTGCAAATATTATGACCCGAAGTCAATTTTATTCAATTTTATCTTGTCTACATTTTAACAACAATAAAACCATGCCAAATAATAAAAATAAAGATTTTTGACAGAATATATAAACTTAGGCCGATTTTAGACTACTGCAATGTAAATTTTAAGGCTGCATATCAAATGCATAGAGAGGTAGCAGATGCTGAAGCTATTACCAACTTTACTCGTCTATTTGCTCGCTCAAAACCGATAAAGCAAGGGTTCAAATAGTGAATGTGTGCAGATAGCCATAATGGGTTTGTATCCCATAGGGAGTTGTATACAGGTAAAAGTACAACTTCAGATGCTGGCCAAGATCTGGATACTTGAGCTGTGCTTTCAGTAGTTTTTTCCCCTAAACTTTCATCATCACTAACTACAATAAATTTAGCATATATTATTTTGGTTTGTTTTTTACCCTTTTATGTATAATTTTAATTTTGTTTGCATTTTTTAATAATTTAATGTATAATTTTAATTTTGTTTGTCTTTTTTTATAATTTTATGTATATGTTTTTTAGTTTATGTATGTTGTTTTTATTGTTTTGTTTTATTATTTTATTTTGTATATATATATATTGATTACTGCATCATTAATAAATAAATAAATTATTTACAATAAAAAAAAATTTATTTTATTTTTCCTCATATTTTCCTCTAATATAAAAATTAATGACTAATTGTATAATAAATTACAAACTTTATTGAAGTTCTTTATTATAATATTCAAATTACACTAATTATTGATCAATATTTAACTACTTGTTATTAGGGATGACATATTCGTTGCAAACCCATATATGAAAAAATACTTTGAGAACTATCAGGAAAAATTGAAAGTTACAATGTGGCTTTATTTCTTGATGTATGGAAGTGATGGATTACCTTAGGTAAGTCATATTATATATTAATCTTTTGGAAATTTAATGAAGAATGCAATGGAGTTATTAACAAAAGCATAGATTTAAACTTTAAGCATGAAAGTTTTGAATTTATGAAATAATATGAAAATAATTTTTAGAAATATTAATTTTTTCCCCTTTTTTATTACTTTGAATATCAATGGCTATAATTTTTCAACTTCATTACATTCTTTTATGTTCTATGTTTCAAATAACATATACTATGTCATTTTCCAACAACACAAAATTAAACAGGCAAAACTCTCCATACAGTAGTGTCACCCTGTTCCAACCATCAGAGTAGTACAGGGTGGCACTACTGTATGGAGAGTTTTGTCTGTTTAATAACAGTTATGTGCTGTCATAAGAGATGGTGATCATGTGATGTTTGGTGGTTTAACGCAAACTTAAGTTATTATAAAATTTGTGGTTTAACATAATTTTTTAAATATTCAATATGGCCACTTCAGCAGTCAATCAGTTAATAAATAAATTGTATTGTCATCAAATAGTATTCAACTACTCAATCTCACAATAGATACCATTAGATAAGGAGATAAATAGGGAGATTAAGTTCTACTACTATTTTTATAATGACTGCTTACTCAAACTTAAAATAGGTGATGCCTGAGCAGCAAAAGAAGGGGGGGGGGATCAAAATATTTTCTACAATTTTTATTTTTTTATTATATATTTTCTATCTGTGAATAAATATGTACGTGAATCAGTGGGTTTTACTTAAATGATTATAGTGGCTTCTTTACAATCGAGATGTCATTCTACAGTTACATATCAATAAAGATTACAAACTGAAGACAAATCACTGAACCTAGTGTAAAAGCAAAAGATAAAAAATCTCATACATCATAAATTCATGTATATGATACTACACATCAAATGCAAATAATCAATATGCCTTATGAAATAAATAATGGTTAATTGGGAATCCATTGTTTTTATAAATATGGCATCTCTCCCAACATGATACAGAATGCATTATATTTCAATCATATTTAGTTTTATTATCAAATATAGTCTATTTAAAAATAATTAGATGATCACATATGAATCAATAACTGAATGAATAGTTAGTTATACTGGCCAGTTATCTGATAAAATTCCTATAACTGCATAATCTCAACATTATGAGGAACTTTTTCTTGTAAAATCCTCAAAATAGCAGTATCTAAATTGTTTGTGTGTGCATATATATATATATACACACACGCATGTATATAAATAATAAAAGATTTTATATACACACATACATAAATAATAAAAGATCTTCGTAAACTTTTAGATGTAAATACTAACAATTTGTTGATCATATAATGGGAAAATTATCAATTAAAAACCAGTAGGAAACTGAAGTCAAGTCATCTGTAATTGTATTTATCTGAACCATTTTTAACCCAAAAATGGAATTGTTTTTATTTTATTATCTTCAAAACCACGACTACATGTAGCCCAGGAGAGAGTGTTCATGCAGTCCCTCTAGAGGTTTTGATTTTTGGGAGTGAAAAAAAATAAAGTAACAATTTGAATAAAATGCTTATTAGATATTTTAATTCTATCACTTAATTAATTAATGGTTAATGTTGATATTATTATCTCCAGTTTTTATATTATTTCATACTCATTTATTTTTCTAATGTGTCAAATAAACTGCTTAGCACTGTTTTAATTCAATCTGCTTGTTCAGATCATGTTAAATGTATACGCCATTAATGTACAATCAGTTCTATATTTATTATTTTGGATACGGGCCCCCAGATAAATTTGTATATATATTTCTAATGTCACCTTTGGATTACTTAAAGTTGGATAGCTTTGTCCTAGATTATATAATGTATTGATGTCTGATCTTCAGCTCTTATATAATCTATGTAATATCAATGGTACCAACTTCTGATTTTCCATCAGTGAATACTGTTATTAAATGGCATTCTTCCAGCTTGTAATGCCCTTTTCAATTGGTAATTTGGTTACATTACAGTTGAAATTGTTTTAAAAAATACAAAAAAAAAAATATCATTAAATTAGAAATAATTGCACACACATTACTGTCACATATAATATGGCCCACCCACATACATAAATTTATATCTATATGTTTGGAAAGTTTATTAATAGCAAAAATAGTAAGAAAATTTACAGTAGTTGTAATAATAGAATTAAAAACAATAAATTACTTCTAATTTTAAAAGATGTAGAGGGAGGTAGAATTGAGTTTAAATATGTTTAAACAAAGCTACAATTAATTGGTAATCTAATATGATGAAAAGTATTAGATAAACTAATAAAGGAATCTTAACAATTTTGATATTCTTTTCCAAGAAGATAATTCAATTTACAACAGCTATATTATTACTTTCATCATGGGGAGAAAAAAAATATATATAATAGATTTTTTTTTAAAAAACTAATGGAATGCAATGTAATTTATTACTATTAATACTTCATATAAATTTTTGTTTTTATAATTTATTTTTAGGTAGAATATCTTTATTCAAAATTGTATCTGCAAAGTCAAAATATGTTGATTATATATATGAGGCTACAACTGTGTATACAAGGAACTCATGACATAATGATATTCACACAACTTCAGATGCAAATACAGGCCAGACAAACTTCGAAATTCCCTCAGGTTCCAAACAAGCTTACATTCATTTTATTTTTTTCAGGCAGCAGCATTCATTCAACCCAGAGAGCCATTCAATAGGGATCAGAAAATAGGTAATCAACTATTTATAGCTAAAGCAAACAGGAGTGAAAAACTATTAAAACACTATTTAAAAGTTGACATAGTTGAATATAGTAATCAAATACTTTATTGCTCAGTTTATATGATGTTTTGCATGCCACAAATTAGAATTGATTAAAGTTATCACGTTTGTTACTTTATCACTGCACTAAACTGATAAAGCCAAAACTGTGATCCACAGACCCTGAACTGGATCCAGACTTCCATTCTACCATTGGAATACACCAGGTTAGACAAAGCAATGAGTATTATTTTCTTATCACAATTCCTCAATGAAGGCTTAATAAAGAGGCTTTTGTTGTACCAATTTATTTGAAAGCCATTTTATCTTTTAATCTATGAAAATTGTAGATGCAATATTTTATTAGTCTAACTCCTATGGATTAATAAGTTTATTGTGATTCCTTTCTTTTCATTAATTTTCCTTTTTTTTTTTTGGGGGGGGGGGGTCAACTATAATTTGAAGTGTATAATATTTGATATTTATTACTATTAAAGATAAATCTATATTTTATATATCTCACAGCACATAAAAGTTGCAATCAGGCCTACATTTTATGAAAATTAATTTGCTTGAAGGATTAATCATATAGTATTAATATTTTGTTTCTCAAAAACTTATAATACTTCTCTAAATACTTAACAGCATTTACGCAGATGTAGAATAATTTATTCATTTCTATAATATAGATAACATGTTAAGCTTAACCTTCCATGGCTTTATTCTGCAGTATTGCATGTTTTGACCAATTCACCCTCTGATGAATTTTTTCCGTATTATATGTTAAAATGCATGTAAAATAGTATATTTTATTATATAAAAGTTTCACTAAAAAAAAAAAAAATTGCGTACAAGGCAGGAAATTCAAAATTCCCATTCTAACAATAGATATAAGCCCTGCCCTGACATGTTCGGCCATTGTCTGTTGACAAGGCTGTAAAACATTCAGTGTTTTACGGCATTGTAGTTCCAATGACCCAAAGACGTGTTTTATTTGCGAATTTATTATGGTTTTAGATTTTTTTTAAAAATAATTTACACTATATTTATTAGATATCAAGAAATATAAATTATTAATAACTTATTTAGACTTGAAATACTTTATTTGCAAAAAATATGTTATATTAGCAGCTAAGGTAAATATGGCTTGAAGCAAATTAAAGATTAGCTTTACATAAACAATCTAATTTATATTTATAAGTAAGAATATTCAAAAAATTTAAACTTTTAAAGCATAATTTATTAGATATAACCAAAAATAAATAATTATTCATTTCAATATTTAAAAATAATAAGAATTAAGAAATATTTCATTGATTTTATAAACTGAAATGATTATGATCTCATTTTTTTAATATTTATAGAAATAAAATGTGAACATTTAAAATTTATTTCAGTAGTAAACAAAAATAATCTATCAAATGAAGTCAAATTTATTATTTTCGGATAAGTAATAATCATTTTATCATATATTTTACGTTGGTGTGTGAGACAAAAAAAAGCATCAGAGTTAAAATATTTAAATCTACACAGCACTAGGAATAGGTTAATTCTCATCTACTGGTGATATTGCATTTAAATCCACACACCCAATCCAGACTTCTGACTTTTGCCTTCAACAATAAAGCCTTGGAATTTTAGGATAAGAATAACTACATATGTAGTAATCACCTTTAATTTCATTTTATAATTCAAACTGAAAGCTGAAATTTAAAAAAAAAACCTTACAGTTTTGAACTCAAGCTCATCTGCTTAAACAATTGTATAGATCTGACCCCAAATCAATAATTATACATTTTAGCAACCATATTTTTTTATAGCTGTAGTCACCATTTTTTTCTTGGCCAGCAATGTTAACACCCCAACACATTTTAGTGTATATAATATGTTATAAAATAAAAATAGATTTTGTGTAAACTGAAGAATTAAATAATTTTCTAGAACTGAATGTATATTTTGTAAATCTTTTGTTGATTTATAAAATGATAAATTAATCCATGAAATATTTATTATATTTTAATTTGCTTTAATATATTTGTATACTAAGCAATATTTTGGTTTGTAAGTCAACATGAAAATTAATAATGACTTTTTCATGTTTGCTTATGTATGACATTCATATTATAGCAGAAATTGTCTTTTCAAGTATTTTAACTTTCATATATGAAGCACAAAGCTATAAGCTTATCAATTCTAGTCTTATATTGATTACTGCAAATGAGATGTAAATATTGGGGTGGGGGGGGTGAAAACAAAAATAATTGAATGGATTTATCATTTGTGATATAATATAATAACCAAAAAGTTTAAGCACTAAAAGTATCACAACTGAATTATGATTAATGGATCTTGCATTAACCTGCCATTCCAACACTTCTCTAAACTATGTAGACTACTTGTGAATAAACTTCATATATATGATTTAGCAGCTGTTATTAGAGGAAGATTTAGCCATGAAACATACCGTTGTCAGCAAAAGTACACTATCATCTAATCAAGTATCATCTATTGTAAGCATGATTAATTAATGAATCCCAAATAAGAATACCAACTAAATCCCAAATTAGTTTTTGGCTTAAAACTTAGGCAATGACAATAATGGATTAAAACAGGGGTCCCCAACCTTTTTGCACTTAAGAGCACATTATATAATACTGGCCAGGTGGCGGGCACCATTTATTTTTTTCAATGTAAATTTATAGTTGGATATTGTTAATAATACACATAATGTACAAAAGAATATTTATTTCAAAAATAAAATTTTGACATATAAATAATGTTTATATTTTTACACTGTAAAAGTATAATATTCCCTACAATATGATTACAATATAATACAATAATTTATAAAAGATTTTAAAAATTAAATTTATTTGCATCAGATAAATAATTTTTTATCGTGTTCGGATAGTGGCAGGCACACGTAAAATGGTCTGCGGGCACCATGATGCCCACGGGCATAGGGTTGGGGACCCCTGGATTAAAACATATATCCAGTATACACCTTTAGGTCTTATATTATCAAAACTAATTATTTAATCTTTCAAGCATTAGGCAGACAAAATACAAGCTAAAGACCTAATCTATTAGATTTGGCAAAAGGATAGTATATAAGATCAAAGCATCACATGACAGTTGACATTTATCTTGTACTTTATTCTAGAGATTTACTTTAAGCATGAATAATATTACTAAATATTTTGCATTAATTTGAATTACTTATTGTGTTCCAATTTGCTCCAGGCAATGTAGGGTAACAAATAACGTAATAATTAGCTTTTGTGAATTTTATTGAGGTATAGTCAGAAAACAATGCTATCTGGTCTTTAATGTGTGTTTACATTGATTGATAACTGCAAACTCAGACTATCGGAGAATATAATTATAAATAATTTTCATTGAAATGAAAATATCCTTTAATATGTATGAACCAGAATAAATTACTTCTTTTAGATTTAGTTTTTACACCATACTGCTAAACTTCAGTTGTTAAAAGAAGGAACTTCCATGCTATCTTTTCTATATAACTATAGCTATGTGTTTTGCTTTTGATAAGAAATAAATTGCAATTAGATGAAATATATACAAAACAATGTTTCAAACAGTTGTTTACATTTAACAACTGCATTAAGAGCAATAATTCACTCTTTATTCTACTTTAGGCTCATTTATGTATGCATTCTAGTGTCAACCAAATCATTTGACTAGTTTCTAGTTATTAGTCTTCTTACAATGAAAAACAGTGGATTGCAGACATCTATTTTGCAAACACCTTAGTATTCCATTAATCATTTGAAATACCTTAAGGTTTTGAATGTAAGCCAACTTACTTTTATAACTACATAAGTATGACCCTAAGTTGGAAATAATACACATCATTGATTTTAGTTAAATGCAGTTAGCACTTTTGACCCTTTGAAAGTCAGATTATCAGCTATTTAGAAACATGTGCGACCAACTCCAGAAGTCAAAAAAAAAAAAACAATATTGAAAGACAAGGAATAAAAAAACAAGTATAACCAGGATCTGTACTAATCTAAATAGTAGAAAACAACAGAATATAAAAAAAAAAAATGGAGGAAAAAAATGTTAATTTAATTACAAATGTTAGGAGTAACTATTTTTGAGTTATATTAAGATGATAACTTATATTCATCCCTTATGCAATTATTTATTTTTCTTATTATGCATTTAATTTCAAAATTGGTCTCTTTTATTTCAATGAAATAATAAAAATTATATTTAGGTGTGTGTGAAAAAATAATTCACTGTCACAAATAAGTCAATGGAAAAACCATATATTAAACAAAGCATCACATGATTCTTCATTCCACAGTTTTCTAAAGCAATGTCACTGACAGATAAAATATTTAGTAATTTCTTGGACTGTAATTAATTCAAATAGGTGAATTTGCAGATGAAATCACAATTTTAAACACAGCGAACTTTAAAACATGGTATAATGGTGAGATGTCAAGAAGCAACTGATAATTCTTCCATTATGTGGATGTGAATCATAATCATACCCATATATTTATTCTTCTCCAAATATTGCTATTTTT
The DNA here is from genome assembly GCA_028023455.1 of Epiperipatus broadwayi. Lineage (NCBI taxonomy): Eukaryota > Metazoa > Onychophora > Udeonychophora > Euonychophora > Peripatidae > Epiperipatus > Epiperipatus broadwayi. Next base: position 161,971 of record JAQFVV010012657.1, read on the forward strand.
TCAAAGTTTCAAATGAGATAATCTAATTTATAAAAGTGAAGTATGGATAACCTCTGTATAACAGTCAATAAGTTCCTAAAAATATCATGTTAAGGAAATTTGTGTTATATGAAACAAAGAACTAGTACAAAAAACAGTGTTAGGTTCAAAAAGTTTTTTAAAAAATATATATTTGCATTTTATGACTAAGAGAAATATGTTCAATAATGGTTTAACAACATGGAATGAGTACTCTTGTATGCAGCTTTAACTTACTCTCTAACCATTATTTTTAATGTTGTTTTGCTGATTTTACAATCATTTTATAAGGAAACCATATTGAATAATGCTGTCATCTTCAAATTTTTTTACTACTAATAAATCAACAATATTTAAATTTGACATTATTACAATGATGTAAACATGTCTTCAAAGGTGTTGATTGGTAGTTTCTTGTTCTCTGAATAGGACAGTGCTATCAATGATTTTGAAAGATTTATCTCTTTATTTTGATTTTGAAAATGAAATTATGTATTCTCTATTCTTTTACACATTTATTACTTTTTCTCAAAATAGTTGTGAAATATTAACTATTTTATAAAAATAATTCAGATACAAGTAAAAAATATTTATTTATACAAGAAGACAAATTGACAAAAAAATCAATGACATATGGAATTGGATGACAAAAATATGTTTTGTGTTGATGGCTATAGATTATTTTTGTCAATTATAAATAGAAACTTACTTTTTAAAAACTTCTGTTTACTTTAATAATTTGACAAATTATTAATTTGCATTTTAGAAACTAAACTAAAAACAAATATAATTTTAAAAGACAAATATATTTTTACTACTGATTCTGTAATTGACTAATCAAAAATTTAAAACTTTAATTCAATCAGCCAATAAGGATTTTTAGAGTAAATTGAACCAAAGTATTACATATTAATAATACATGTTTTCTTCATCATTACTACTATTCACCATTAAATGAGCAAAATGAATTTAAAATTCCAATAAATTCTAAAATTCCATATAAAATCTGATATGAGATACATGCTAAAATGAAAAATATCAACAGAAATTAGTTTGGTGTATTTTTATATTGGACTATTTTCATTATCTAATATAAGTATTGAATGTCTTTAGAAAAATGTAATTTATTACTAACCGTTGAATGTATTTGGAATATTTAAATAAAGTTAATTTTTTCTAAAGACATTCAATACTCATATTAGATGATGGAAATAGTCCAATACAAAAATACAACTAAAACACCATCATCACAAATCTTCAGGAAAACACAAAGATTAGTTTGCTCTTAAAAACTCTTGTCATGTCCCTTGTTATATGGGAATTTCCATAATTGTCAAAACACATTCTATGAATGTCATGTTATAGAGGGATTTTCCCTATTTGTCAAACTGTATGTATTTAAAAAGAATGGGGAAGTATGGAGATATTTATTATATCTATAAAGATATTACATACAGGACAGAGAAAGGTGAATAACTCTGTGTATGTAAATTTTTAAAAAAATCAGATATATTAATCTTTAACTGAGGTTTAAAGTTTATATCTGTGCTAGAGATAATCTCTAGTTTCGAAAATAATTAGTAATAATCATTAGTGTATTTATCTGAAATGGATGGTGTCAAAGTTGTGAGTGAAGGAAGTTTGACAATGGTAAAAGAAAATGTAACAATTTACTCTAGTTAAATACTTTGCATATAATAAAGATTTATATGATTGTGACCTGGGCCAACTGATGAGTGCTGGTTCAACACGAAATACATATTGGGGGGTCATTTGTCTTTTATTATATCTTTGTTTATATGTATTCAAAAAGAATGGGGAAGTATGGAGATGTTTATTATATCTATAAAGTAAAATTGTGTTGCAAAAATGCTGTGTTACACAGGGTCTGCCTGTATTAGAAGAATTCGATTTATATAATTAAAAATTTGCTAAGCTAAAAGCTAAACAAATTATATTGTAACAAAAATATACTAGAAATTTCTTTATAACCATAATTATTTCTCTTGATAATTACTTATTATTTTTGTTATTAAAGCACGTATATCATAAAATTTTGTTATATGTTACTAGAAATATTTTTTTTTCCTTTTTGTATTTCATTAGCTATTATATTAGGGGTGGGGGAGGGGTGTCTAAGGACATAAATTTACAGTTCCATAATTGAAGGAACACCAAAAAGTGACACTTTATAACAGTACTGATCCTATTCATTGCTGATGATCTATCATGCAGATATTTGCTGTCGATTATAAACAGTATCCATACTATATGTGCATATACTCTTTAACAATGCTTATATGAACAAAAAGTCTGATACAAAAAGAAAATGAAATGGAAAATAATCAAACAGTAATAAATAATATTGTGATATGCAAACAAATTCACAGCAATCAAACTATCTAAAAAATTTAAATACAAGTATAGTATATATACTTAAGCTAGATGTAATTAGAGGAGATTTGAACCCCGATTTTCAAGTTCTCTTCAGTCATTCACTCCATCCTATACAATCGATTATCATATAATAAAAACAAATAATATATATCATTATAAAAATAAAACAAAGTAACAATTTTATATTTTGTGTACAAATATTTGTTATTTTTTAAAATATATTCAAATAGAACTGTGACTATAGTGACAATTGAACTGCTGCAAAATAAAATATATATGCATTCTTTCAGAAAATTGTTATCAAAAACTACAATCTTGTCAATTATTCAGTACAATATCATTCAAATTTTATCACATACAAAAAAAAAAAAAAACAATTGATTACTAGACATTAATAATCAGTTATTTAGTTAAACCAGTTTGGCACCTCTAAGCACAAGTAATCAAAGAACAATTGCTGGTCCTACTGACCAAATCTATTATTAGCTTTCATTAGTGAGAAGCGCCATCACCTTTATCTCTAAGTTTCAATTATCCTAAAGTTCTGAATTTAAATCGACTTACTTTTAAAATTACACAAATCTGGTACTAATTCAATATCCATATATATATATATATGCATTTTATATAATAGGAATATATTTTTATTCTTCTTGCACTGCTTATGTTAAATAAATCTTTTAATTTTTTTTCTTTTTTGCACACTTCACAATCATACAACTTAAATTACAATTTTAGCTGTTAAGCAATGAGATTTCAACTGTTTGATAGTTTTCTTCAGGACTATAACTTACAATTGCAGTACATGTATATAATGCAATTGCGAAAGTATAAAGGAGTAAAGATTTTGTTCCAATTTATTTAAATTCTTAATATTTTAATAAAGAGTAAGATTTGTTAATTAGAATTATTATATTTTACATATTTGCTCTATTACTTAATTTCTATACTGGAATGAAATACAGAATCAACAGACCTGATGTGCGGATTGAAGAAATTTAATTCAATTTAGTTTTAAAATACTTATGTCATTGTTATGCTTATAAATAATATTTAAGACATTGTTTTCTATTGTATTTATTCTTGAGATATTAACTATAGGGAGTGAATATTAGAGCATGCAATTTATTGCAAAATTATATCAGTTATTGATTTAGTAATATTTTCATGTAATCTGTCAATCACATCATTTGAATTATCTTCATCTTGGTGTCCTCAATCCATGCAGACTATTTTTCATACTAATGTTTGAATACTTTCTCCTTGCATTTTTTGATTGTCTAAGTCTTTTTCAGATCTGCAAGATTACAATTGTATTATATTATTTCTTGTTTACTTACACAAACTTATATTAACTTTATTTTAATACTTTTATATATACATACATATATAAACACAAACACTATATTTGTATAATTCTTTATTTATATAGTACTTTATTTTTAATATGAATGTCTTTATACATAAATATTGAAAACATATATATATAATTTTATTTATTTAATATTATCCAATTGTATTTTATAGCTCTAAAAAAAACTGTTGGACAATCAAAACGGTCAGACATGTTAATAACAAAACATTGTGCGGTTTGGTGCAGTTGGAAGAGCATCTGGATCGGGAGCTCCAGGAACAATTCTGGCTCTTGCAATTCTGGTATCGCTCGAACTTCTTATGAAATCCTGAGCAATAAAGCCATTAGCGTTTTTTTTTATTATTATTATAAAAAGTATTATGAAAAGTGCAAAAAGGACATGAATTATTTTAAATGAACAATGTAAAATGAATGAAAGAATGTTGGATATTGTAGAATATTTGATTATATAACTGTTTTTCATGAATACCCTACTTTCAATCATCACTTCAAGAATTATCTTTCCCTCTTAAATAGCGAATTCTAAATTATTAAGTGCTTGGCTGAGACGGGCAACAATTTGTGCTCAATTCCTTTGTGAAATAGTTTAATAGCAATTACTACATTGCTTGTCAAACAAAGGCATTTTGTATATTTTCTTTAGGGCTTTGAATCTTTTTAATATTATACTTAATGAGAATGTTGTTCAGATCAGAATCTTATAGTAAATTTAATTATGATTTTTCATTCTTTTCATTCAAACTGATTAAAAATGTAGGATAGCCTACTTCATGCCATTCATAAGATTTTCTAACAAATTCATAAATAATATAAACACTATGTACACGACTACTGTGGAAGGGTAAGACAGTTGCCATCAGCCTTAGAAATATTCAGAAGCATGCCAAATGGAATGGGCTGTCTCTACACTCTCTGCAGACACTTTGGCTCCAGCGCTCCTATAACCTAATTAGAAAATTGTGCACCTTCCCAACAGCATCCCTATTCATCCCAATCAACCTGACAAACACATCTACTCCTGCAGATAGGATCTGGTTAGCTAATATCATTAGTGACATTGCCAAAATAACTCTTCCTCCCCTCCAGCTAAATACTAACAAAGTTAACTACTGGGATGCTTACAGCTCCAGAACAATCTGTCCACACCAAATGCTAATAGCCTCAATATCACCAACTACAGCCTAATTAAAAAATTCAGACGATGGAATCTGGAGTCAAAGTTTTTTGACTTCCTAGTCAAACTAAATTTACGTGCTCTTCCCACAAGCCACTTCTTGGTGATTCACATGGGAACTTAACCTTGGACCCTGTATGTCAGCAGTGTCACATGGAGGATGACACAACTTTCCATATTTTTAACCAATATATGGCACTATAAGGATGCAGAAGTCTCATACAACTAATATACTATCAAAAACAACCCTTAATGGCTGCTCCTAATCGTGTATTGCACTGGGGGAATTTACAGTAGTAAGAAGTGCTACCTTTTTAATATATAATCTCTGGCTCACATGATGTGAAATGCTATTTAATTCGTATAATACAGACCCTCAGCAAACCTTTCTTAGAAAACTCAGGACTACAAGAAATAGAGACCAATGCATTGCACCTCAAATAACATTTGAAACTACATGGAAACTGATAAGTTTAGGTACAATAATCAACAAGGGACCCTGAAACCCTGATCCTGACATTACAAGAACTATTTATAGGTAATTAAGATGTCTTGGTATCCTAAGAATTAATGGAATTGTCCAATGTTTGTAAACCCATCTACACATAATATATAAAAAATTCTTGATAAAAAAAAATATATAAACACTGGCAATGACTTTTCAATTAACATCTATTATTTCAATTCATTCTGATTGCTTTCTTCTCTAAGAAAGTTTTTAACAAAAGCTGGTGGTTTAAATGAGTTGATTAGCTTCTTCCATAAAAATAACATTTTTTTTTTTAACTGAATTTAGACTTCTACATTCTAAAGTCTAAATGACAAAGATATACCAGAAGACTGGGAGAATGAAATGGAAATATTGATATTTAAAAAAAGATGATAAAGAAGTTAAAAATTATAGATTGACTTATCAATCTATCTGTTCTATATAAAATCTTTACCAAAATAACTTGTCTATAACAAACTTTGGATTTTAACCAACCAAAAGAACAAGAGGATTTAAAAGTGGCTTTTTGCACAGTATTATCACATCTAAGTATTGAGAATGGTTATAGAAAGAACCAATAAACATGAATCATTATGCTTTGAATATGTAAATTATTTAAAGATATTTGATTCTATAAGCATTTCTAAATTCAATCATCAAGATATAGACTTTGGATATTGTCATAATATGAGGAATATTTAACAAAATGTACAGCAGCAATTAGATTTATAAAGTGATTCTTTGGATATTGTCATATTATGAAGAATATTTAACAAAATGTACAGCGGCAATTAGATTATAAGGTGATTCCACATCCCCAAAACTTTTTACAGCAATTTTACAGTAACTATTTTGAAGACTAAAATAGAAAATTAAAGGAATAAAAAGTAAATGGAGATTGTTTTGCAGATGACCGTTTTTTTGCAAATCAGGACATGTTTCAAAAGTCATCAGATGAAAATAAGTACAATTAAAAGAGAAATGCTAAAAAAGATTAAAGAAATGTTTAATGGGTTTTCTTAGGAGAAAAAAATAAAAATTGATAATTATAAATTAGAAGAAATTATTAATTACAAATAACTTGATCAGATTATTAATGCAGTTAAAAATATAATGGATGAAATATTGAGAGATTATGTTAAAAGTAACAAATATGAAATTGAAAATGAAATACATGTGAGAGAACAGGTATTAGTCGCACTACTGAAAGAATTAAGATACTGAATTAGAGCAAGACCAGATATATTGTTCGAAGAAATAATAATAAAAGGTGAATTCAAGTCTTAAACTGGATCCCAAAAGATTGTAAAAGACCTAGAAAGAGCCCACATGTGACATGGCAAGATAAAATAAAACGTGTATCAGTTTGTTGTAAAGAAGAGAGACTAGTAATCAGAAAAACTGGATTAAACTTGAAGAGATCTTCATCCTTCGTGGATCAATAAGGTTTAAAATAATAATTAAGGTGATCTTCTAAAGTTAAGCTTTTGTGGATTACTAAATCAAAGTGACAAGAAGTCAGTTCCGTAGAATACTGATTAAAAATATCCAAAAATTGTAATTTCCCTAAATACAAAACAACATGTCTAATTTTTCAATTTCCTTCTACCATAAGGATAGTTGTCATGTTCTTCAAAAATTATTCAATTTTAAGAAGGCTTCTGAACTTTTCATTATTTTGTATTTTTAAATAACTCTCATTCATTTTTCATGCACGATTGTTATATCTGTTTATCATTTATATATATATTATTGTACTTCATAAAAAATTATATTTATTTTCAATAGCTACACTAAAAGGAATTTTTATATTAGTTAATCTGAAGTATGCTTCCGTATACACCTTTATCCCAGTTAGGAAAGAACTTTTATTACAAAGACTTGCTATGGCAATCATCATTTTTGTAATCACTATTTTGATTTATAATAAACATCACATGACCACCTCCTCTTATGCTGGCATCCATTGATTACTCTAGCTTGCTGTGTGTGGCAATATATATATATAGTGAGTTTTGCCTTGATTTACAATCTTATTATATGCTACAATGATCTTTAAAAAAAATTTTAAAACTTTTTTACCCATTTTGTAAGGTTTAATGATAGTTGTGAGTTACGCCCAATGTGGCCACTTAATGGCATTGTTTCTCTGCAAAAACACAGAAATATGCCATTTACACGGCCCAACTTACAGCCTATAGAACACTTCTGTTCATATTAGCCATTAGCAGGCCTAGATGGTGTTGCACACTGTGCTTGGTGTCACTATGAAAATAGCGCACACTTCACAGATAGCTTCCATAAGATGTGAGGGTGTATGGAATTCAACTAGCTATAAGTATTTTTATGTGCATTGGAAATAAAGATCTTACACCTTACTGATGTACTATTACATACTAATAACTGTAAGCCTGTCGCACGTTTCCCTATACATCTTGGAATGTGAAAACAATTGCAAAAGGGTATGTCCCAGAACCATTTCACATAAGCACGCGAAAAGACACATTTGTGGGAGAACAGCTACAAAAGTAATGAAATGGCTGTCATTGTATATTATTTTGGAAATCATCTTTGTTTTCTCAGACTAGTGCATGTATTGGATGATCCTTCAGATCATCCAAACCATCGTACCTCCCCTCCACATTCCAGCACTATGTGCTGAAAGCCTGATTTGCTCAGAGTAGTGCATTTATTGGCAGATTCTTTGGATCTGCAAAACCATCGGACACCCCCTCCACACATTCTGGCACTACGCACTGAAAGCTTGGTTTGCGCTGTGTGCTGAAATGTATAATCTAATTTAAAAATGTAATTTAGAAAATAATATTGGTTCGTAAATTTTTTAAAAATTGTTGTAGAACAGAAAGCGAAAAATTATTGGCCCGGTAATGTTACATTTCATTATGTTTGCAAGCAAATGGCCACATTGGGTGTAAGTCACAATAACCGGTTTAATAATATTATAGGATAGTGACTTCATTAAAGCTACATCAACCAAAAATAAAATGGCAACATTGACATTAAAAATTTATAGTACAGAATTTAGTCATTATATAGTATTCAATATTATGTTTTAATCATAGAATTAAAATATGATTAATGTATTTTATCTCATTTTTCATTCAGTATATTTGTAAAACAATCAATGTTTTCATTTAGGATATATCCAAAATAAAGAAAATTGTTAATGACAGCAAAAGCAAAAAATGAGTTTTATTCAGTATAGCATCCTATACAACAACAAAGTGTATTAAGTTTTAAAATGTTTATATTAGCTAAAATATATTCATTCAATCAATTTTACAGATTTAAATTCCTATGAATATTATTTTGCTTGCGATCAAATATGTAATTGTAAAAGATAGTCATCATAATTGTAAATTATTTTGAAGGAGAAAAAATTAAAAAAATGATTTTGTGCATTTTGCAATTAATAATCAACTTTATATGATCAAAGGTTAGTGAACACAAATTAAAAATATATATTTCCTCTCAATATTAAATCAATAATCTCATGATTTGTTTCCATTATTCAAGATAATGGTGATGTTTAATGTAAATATTAAAAAAATACATCTTTATAGTATTGGCAAAAAAATTATTTACATTATTAAAACTTTGGCAATCAACTGTACATTACATTTCTTTATAAACTTTTATTTAATTTCATTGCATTTATATAAAATAAATAATTCACAAAGTATTGTTTTAAAAATATAAATTAAGTCATGCAAAAAAAAAAATTGGTTTTATTGATTAGATATTACAAAATAAAAATAAAAAACTTTGATGATAGAAAACAAAGAGCCTCAAAAATAAATGTTAAAATCTACATTTTTTTTAAATTCATGCTTAAATTTAGTGAATAGATTCCATTATTTTCTATGCAAGAAAGAAAAATAGCGTCAATGAAAAAATTGCAATTTTTTTTTTTTAAATTATAGCTATTGAAATGTTTTTATAAACATATTTACTTACAGCTTAGTACTTTTTCTTTTTTAATAAAATATTTAGGAATGTGTTTATTTATTACTTATCACGTTTTTTAATTTAAACCTTATTTTTCTAAATAAAATTTTAAGTATTTTGAATTTAAAGTAACAAATTATTTTTTTCCCCATAGAAACTCATTATATATTTTTTTATTTTTTGAGATGTGTTTAAATATGAAAATTGCTTTTATGATTAAATACTGAAAAACGACAGTAGGTTTAGATAAGAGGGCCACTCCTGTCTTTTAAATAAATCTTATGTTAAAGATTTGCAGAGGTCCCTACTGTCGTTTTTTTTTGGCGCATAGTTTTAAGGTTATAGCCTTAATATAGATTAAATAGTTTACTTTCTGATCATTGCATTTATGCCCTGTGTAGTTTAGTGCAATGTTAAAGCATCCAGATTGGGTTCGCAGTTCTGATGCTTGCACTTCTTATGAACTCCTGGGCAATAAAGCCAATAGCCCTTTTTTAATTTTATTTATAACTTTTTCTATTTCAAAATAAATTAGGTCACTGGAGGTTTATTTGGCAATGCATTAGTACATTCTCCAATTACTGCAATGCCAGGTGATTTATTTTATCTTCAAAATTTTAGACATATCTCGTTTCTTTTTATGATTTTCAATTATTTCTTTTGAAACATTCTTACTGAATTATTGTATTTTCAATTACAAATTACAATAAATTTTAATATTTACTAACAGGTTTTTTTCCTATAATTATAGGGTCCTATTCACTCTTAGACATTTCAAGTTTACATCTTTTAAATTGACCATCTCTTCACTATTATCATGCAATAAAATATTGTTTCCTTTGCAAGACCTTTATATTTTCTAAATTTTTTCTGTTTTTATTATAATTTGCTTCATTTTTTTATAACTTTTCCCTTTTTTTATGAATAATCTATCAATCCATTAACCATATCTTTGTTATTATTACTATATACTTTTAAAATAATAAATAACAACACATGTCATATTAGAATAATTGAAAGAAATGCTATTATTACTATAAACATTTTAACAATATTTTAAATAGCTAATTCTTACCTGATTGTATCAATGTTCTTTCTTTGCAAGTTAATTTCTGCTAGTTCAATACATAAATGTATACATTTTGTACAATAGTTGCTAAATTCTTTTGTTTATTAACATATAGTTATATTGGAATAGGCTAATTTATAGAAAATAACTGCAACACCAAATGTTCATATTCTAACAAGTTTATTGACATTAGAATATTTGGTTGTCACACTTACATTTGCAAAAATAATTTGCAGTATTCCAAAGCAGATGATGAATAAAGATCCCTGAAATAAATGCACATTGCAAAATGATTTGCAATTTTTCATATAGTGTGGCCATTATAATACATGTATTATGCATGATGACTGAAACTTAATATCTATTCAGATTTTCTGACATATACATACTTAGAGAATAGTATTTTGTAGCAGTTACTACAGTAGTCTTTTTATGTTGATAATCTGACATTCACATCTGGTTTGGAACCACAAGATTTTTCCATATAAGTGAAGATATCCCAACCAACCTAAAAAATTTTCAGATATCCAGTTCAGACAAACTAAATAGTTGACTAACCAATATTAGTTAACAGGTATTGCGCAAGAACACTGGGTTGGGTGTTGAACATCAATGAGCTGATCATAAAACAAAACAGGATTCAAATTTATACATACTTTGGCATGGATAAAAGATTCTATATAACTATTGAATGCTGATTCTATAGTTTGGATTTAATTACAATGAGTAGTAGCATACTTTTTTGTGGAATGAGTTTATAAATGAATGATACAGATAAATCCCAGAATAGGACAAAAGATAGAGAAATGTCCAGAATTGTTTACATGTGATTTTATCATGATATATAAGAATGATCTTGAGGGAAAAGTATTACAATGTAATAATTTATCTCTACAATATCATAGTCAACATTATTTGAAAGACATAAAAATAAAATATTAGCAAAAAATTATAATATCTACTGATGAAAGCCATAAGATAGAAATTAGTTTGGGGATATTGAATGAGTAGGCATACTAGGTAGGAATTTTATGCACCAATTCTCTTGCAATCATTGAGGTTTGCACTGGATGGCACTACTGTATAGAGAGTTTGCTACTGTTTAAACACTTTGTTGAAGCATAGAATATGGTAATCATGTGACGTTTAAGTGGTTTTATCTTAAAATGCTTACACATTATATCTACATATGTTTAATAATCTTGTGTGAAAGGCAGGTGAGATCTAGATAATAGATTAAGACCAACAATAACACTTGACCATCATTCATGATAGTTTATCAGCAGCTAAAATCTAGATAATATATTATGATGAAGAATACTTAATCATTTGTAATAGCTTATCATTGGTTTTGTTTGCTTAAATACAATTTATTTTTATCATTAGTAGACGCTTAAAAGTAAATTTGATCATTCCTAACTATAAAAAAAAATTATTTTTTTTTAAAAAAAAAGAACAAAAAATCAAAAATGAGATTTGCAATCATTATATAAACGAATCAACCATATATATATATATATATCATATTCTGATTCCTTTGTCTGCTTATTACATATTTTGTTAATGTTTAACTTCTGCAAAAATAGTCCATTCACTAAATAAAGTTCTCCAAGGTATGTTAATAATATAAATCAGTACCGATTCAGAGTGCATTCATGACCATTTTACATTCTCAGGATTGTCCAAAACCACTAATGACACATCCAAGCGATAAATGACATCAAATAATCCACTCGTGGTCATGATATAACCATTTATTGTAAAATTGCAATTTACATCAATAATTAAAAAATTAAAGCACAAATTTCATAAGGACATTGTGATCAGGTGTAGATTCAATTCCACATCAGAAAATCAAATGTGAACAATGCTATTTTTTCTTATCTCCATTTTTTTTTTTCTAACTACATGTAATAAAGGAAGCATGGAACATCAAAGTTTCTTGCTCGTAAGAAAAAATCCGATTAATTATAAAACTAATATGATTTACTTGAACATGTGATTATAGACATATATTATAATAAAATTTTTATTTTAGAAGTTTTTAGTATTTCAAAATTATAAAGTTGGTTTGATCAATTTTACATTATTTTGACATATGGTTATAGATTTATAGTGTTATAAATTCATATTTTAGAAGTTATACACTTTTAGTATAGTGGAATTTTAAGCTTAGTTTTCATCAGACTTCTGCATTTTTTAGAAACTCTGTATCATTGAAAACATCCTTCCCCTTACCTGCATAATTCAGCACTTTGCGCTATCATTATTATAATAAAATTCATATTTTAAAAGTTATAAGCTTTTAGTACTTAGTCTGCACTCACCACCATTTTGAATTTTAAGGATCTCTCAAAACTACTGCTAATATATCCAAGCACCCCATGTGGATTATACAATCTCATTTATCACTTGGATGTGTCAGGGTGCATCTTAGAATTGAAAATGGTGGTGAGTGCAATCTAAATCAGCACCAATAAATCTTATAATGTAAAAAGGCTGCCTAAATAAATTAAATTATAGTACTATTAAATTTTACACTTTGTTATTAACAGATAATAAATTACACGCTAATATGTTTATAGTATATATAGAATAAAAGCAATTAGATATTATCATTATTTAATATTATTATTAATTTACTGCAAGATGAACTCTCAAAGTTTAGTTTCTCAGATTCTTAGACTCTTTTTTCCACATCATACAACAAACTTTCTGGCAGTATTATTCTAAATTATTTACAATCTCTTGAAATCCAATTCAAAACTTCAACAGTCCATCTATTATCAACAGTTCCTGTAATATGTCCAGTTCAACTCCATTTTAAGCTCTTAATTCTTTCAATAATAGTATTGGTACCAGTTTGTTCCTTCATTTATTCTGTTTTTGATTCCTCCATAATTTATTTTGCTTTCAATCTCTTCTTCTTATTACTAATATACATTTCTCTATACTTCATTGAATAATCTGAAGTTTCTGCACTGTTCTGTTAAATGTCCAAGTCTCAGAAATAGAGTAGGAACTGGTAAATCATATACATTAAAAATCTATTTCAAACACATACTTATTTTCTTTTAATACAAAATTATTTCTATCAAAGGTACTCTATCTATCCTAATCAAATTCTATGATTAATTTCATACATTATATCTTAATCTATATTAAGAATCTAATAATAGTACTTGTTATTGATATTTTCTTCTAATTAATGATTGCCAACTTTTATTTTCTTCTGGGAAAATCCTTGAACATTAATTTTAGTCTTTTTAACATTTAACCTTAGTCCTACATTATTATTCTCATTTGATAACTTTTGCAACATTTCCTGAAACTCTAAAACATTAATTGCAAAAACAATCACATCAACCTCAAAATATAAATTATTTAAATAATCTCAATTTACCTCAATTCTCCTAGCTTCCCCTTTTAATTCATAAAATATTTCTTGTAAAACTGCTCTTCCACCCTTTTGGATATAAATCATTTTATCATAAACACATCAATATTAACCTTCTAACATCATGTAATCTAATCATAGCTGTTGCATTTTCACAAATAATACTCAGAATACGACAATATTCCGGGTCTACAATCTGATCATCCAAAGCTTTAATCATAGTGGAAACTTATAGATATTCATAAGACTTTGCATAATATACAAATCCAAAGTATAATAACAACTCATATTCATTGGTCCTTTCCATAACTTCTCTTAATATTACGAAATGATCTACTGCGCTACAACTTTTAAATCCAATTTGTTCTTTTGGGTTAGTTTGAATCCAAAATTCATTATAAACAAATTATAATTACCTGGTTAATAAAACTGACAGAAGACTGTCCGATAGGTCTATAATTTCTAACAGCTTTTTTATCACCTTTCTAGATGCCAATATCATTACTGCATTATTACAATTATCTGGACATCTTCATTAGTTAGCAGTTTGATGTGTAGCTTTATCAACAATTTTATTTCATCTGCTTACTTTAAAATATCAATAATAATTTCATTATTTCCTGGAACTTGTCTCACTTTTTTATTTAAAATCCTTAGCAATTCAGATGTTGTAATTATATGAAATACTTTGGTTTTCTTGTTCTTCATTATTATAAAAAAAATTATAGAACTCTTCTACGCCTTTCATGATCCCATCTCTTTTTTTTTTAGTAATAGTTCAATCTTTTCTTCCTATTTCCAATATCACAATATTATTCTACACTTTCAAGACTTTCATTCTCTTGTATAGTTTTTCTTGCCAATTCACAATTCCTTTTTCTTATTTATAATTATTTTTGATACATTTTATAAAACTCTAGTTATTCAATTCTTCTTACTGGATCATTTTTAAAAAAATGTTATATTCCTTCTTCATACATTATCTTGTCTCAATAAAAAAAATTACTGGCTAATTTCTGTTTTTTATATTAACAATCCTTAATGTAATTCTTAATAAAATATTAATCTTCATACTGGTATCAGGAAAGTTTGAACCAACTTCAAAATCTGTTAAAATGTTAACATGATTTACAAGTTCTAATTTTAATTCATTGGATTGTTTCTGAAGATTACAAATATCAGTTATTAACACTGACTTTTGTAATACTTTTCTTCTGTCTAGTTTTGCCTTCAAACATATCTTACATCTCTCTAACTGATGATCATTACTAGTATTGAATCTATTGAAAACATTAAAGTCTTTAAACATTTTGCTGTTAATCAAAATATAAATCAATTATGCTATATCTTTATTTGAATGCTTCCATGTCCATTTCCATTTAACTTTTTTTTTTCACAAAGAATTCATAACGTAATTTATTTATTTTTTCTGCAAATTCCACAAATCTGTGTTCTCTTTCATTTCTTCCACCATAAGTGAATTTACTCACAGAACTTTCATCTTTCAATTGTTGTTTACTAATTAGAGCATTAAAGTTATTTGTCACAATTTTAAAATATTGATATTTGATCTAATCAAAAACATTTTATACATTCATATAAAAATCATCCTATGCTCTATCACAATAAGAACTTGATATGAACCTAAAACTGAATTATCATCATTTGGTATCTTACACTGTTGTTTTCCATTTTTTATTTGCAATGAATATCACTCCATTTTTGTTCCCAGTATTTGTACCTTTGTAGTAAAATACATGTTCACTTTTCAAATTACTTGTCTCTATCTTTTCTTCTAACTTCACAAAATCAACAATGTCCCATTTAATAAACAGTTTTTCCAAATCATGCAATCCTCATTCACCAGTAAATGATCTGCATTTATATGTTAGCCTATGTCTACAATTAGGGCATTCTTGGCATTCTTTGTTTTTCACCATGATTGTACAGCTTTCAAGAAACAAAGGCTATGATTTAAATTAATCTTATTACGATTGCAAATTTCCACGCAAAAAAAAAAAAAAAATCATTCACACAGACATTAATCCTGCCTTCCTGATAATTCAACTAATATTTCAGTTAAGAATTATTAGGCAACTGTGAAACAAGACCATGATTTTTTTATTGATCTTAAACTCAAGTTAATAAGCTCACCATGCTGTCTAATGTTTGGTGGTGAGCAGTTCATCTATGTTCGTTTACGACATGCAATAATCACATAGTAATAACAGCAGCAGAGAACATATGAAATGGATATCAGGTAGGATTTTGCACTGCTCGGTTCCTTTGAGGCCTGAAAGAGGGGTCTTCTCTCAATTAACAGCAATAGCATATTAAATATCACAACTTCCAGCAAACTTAGAACAAGCATTTCAACTGATCATATGATCTTGCAATCGGATTCCCAAAATCTACAATTTAGTCGAATATTTCGATATTCATTTATATATAAATATGTGTGTGCGTATTTATTTTATTTCAATTTTAGCATATAATTAACTAGCTGTCTTAATCGAATATGTCGATATTCATTTATATACAAATATAGATATAGTATGTGTATGTGTGTTTATTTTATTTCAATTTTAACATATAATTAATTACCTGTCAGTCAAATGTATAAATTCAAAAAAGTTAAATTGTTATTTCTATAGTTTGATTTGTTTACTTAATGTTTTTTTTTAAATAGTAACAAGTAAAATAATCGAAATTTTTTTATTTGAAGATTTTAAAACCAACAAAAGTATTCTCTTTGCCTATAAGAAGAACATGTCATTATTTTTAGAACTATTCACTTCCCAGTGGCAAGGACTCAGATAAAACTATAAAAATAGGGTGAGTGAGAATAGTTTAAATTTATTACATGGCAAAACCCGGATATAAAAGATTGCTCAAGGCTGCTACACTTTTTGAGCTAATAGTCATGATTCACCTGTCTCCCAACACCTACAGATCATATATAGGTAAGTTTGAAACAAAACTACTAATACTCCCCTGCCAGTGGCAAAAGAAATAAGTAGCAGGTTCACTGTGGGTTTAAGAAGAGGGTAGAAACTGAAAGAGTAATTTACTTATGGCCTAAAACTGAAGCACCTGTAATAAAAAAAAAGTCATGAATGTCACGTTGGCTCCAGGGTCTTAACATTGTATTTATTGTTAAAAAGACATTTTAATAGGGTTAAACGTAAAATTTCATTTCATAAGTATTTGCAATAGTGCGTGTGTGTATATTTTTTAATATATTATGCGAATTCATTTGTTAAATTATTTATGACTATATAAATGGAAAAAATAACCAGGAGAATATATATGTAGTGATATATTTTTACCAATTCAAAGAATAAGCTATAAAACCTTTTTCTTACCATGAATGCAGCCTATGAAAAGTATGGTTTAGAAATTAATAATTCAATACATTGAATTTCATATACTGGATAAATATATAATTAATAAAAAGCTCTGCTGCTTTAATAGTTTAGTGATAGAAAATAAATCTTATTGAAATTTTTAGCTTGGATGATTGTCAACTTGAGAAGAAGAATTAACTTCAATATTTAGATAGCTTTTAGGTAAAAGGCTGGACTTACAGATTCTAATGTGCTGCTTTTGCACAAAGCCAATTAAAAGAAAGAATATTTCAACATAACAATATAAATGAAAATGTAGCAATTTGCTCTAGATAAATACTTTACATATAATAAAGATATATATATATATGAGAAATAGTGACCTGGGCCAACTGATGAGTGCTGGTTCAGCACGAAATGCATATTGGGAGTCATTTGTCTTTTATTATATCTTTATTTAAGTGAATTTAAAAAGACTGGGGAAGTGTGGATGTATGTATTATATCTATAAGATATTACACATGGGAAAGAGAAAGGTTACTAACTTCTCGCGAGTGTAAAATAAAAAAATCAGATATATTAATCTTTACCTGAAGTTTAAAGTATATATCTGTGCTAGAGATAATCTCTAGTTTTGAAAATGATTAGTAATAATCATGATTGTATTAATCTGAAATGGAGAGCATCAAAGTTGTGGGTGGAGGAAGTTTGACAATGGTAAATGAAAATGTAGCAATTTACATATAATAAAGATATATATGAGAGATAGTGACCTGGGCCAACTGATGAGAACTGGTTCAGCACGAAATGCATCTTGGGCATCATTTGCCTTTTATTATATCTTTACTTAAGTGAATTTAAAAAGAATGGGGAAGTATGGAGGTGTTTATTATATCTATACAATATAATTGTCTCAACAGAACTAGTTTAGAGAGCTCTAATAATTTAAGATATTCTTAGAATATAGAGCAAAATCTAGACTTTTTGTTAAATAGCATCTTTCTGGCAAATGGGACATCAATCTAGCTTTATCCATTATTATATATAGGCATATGTGTTAATACTGAACATGCATTGTGAATCAAAATATTAAAATGTAGAAAACTTTTTTTTAACATATATATATTTAATTAACTGAAATCTCATATATAGAGATCACCCAAACGAAGAATCGCTGTGTGCATATATAACTATTCACAGAACAACTAAGCAAGCTAGATTCCCATAGAATGACTTTAATAAACTTGCAAATAATGCTACTTTATTGAATCAGCCAATCTATTTGATAGATATATAATGTTTTATCTGATGAAAAGATTAGCATCGCACAAATAAATGGATGTTGTTATTTGAATGTTTAAATAATTTTTTTTTTTTAATCGGCCAAAATATTGCACACAATCTTAGTTGTGCAACAATACATTCCAAAAAATCTTGCTCAGAAGTCAGGTCAATTGCATAAAATTTTGGCCCACAAATAATTCAAAATACTTAAATAGCAATTATCATTTACTGTCTGATCTTTTAGAATAAATTCATAATGGATAATGCTAATGAGAAATGTTTTGATTCAACACTTTTATATTTCCAATTCTTTTTGTTTTTCCTTATTCTGGTAATCTCCATTATTTTGTTGATGGCTCATATCAAAAATAGAATGTCATATCACCCATTATGATGTCTGACAAACATTCCAAATCCATTGTTGTGATTTATTGCATGACCCTGCAATACTCTATTCTTGGCATCTTTTTGGTCATTTATCACCAAGTGAGGCACATAATATATCCATTCCTTATACTTTTTCAAATCTTCCATTAAAATGCAATGGGTAGTTATTTTGGATATGCCAGTGAGCTCTCAATGAGTGACACACACACATAAATCACTTAAGAATTTCTGCAATTCTTTTGCAAATGTTCTTTATTTACAGTTTTGTTAATGCACTTGGTCAAGAAATGTTATCAATGCTCTCGTTGATATCACAAAATCTTGTGAACCTCTTAAAAATCTTTGTGACTTGTGATTTTACTTCTATATACATTTTAAATCATTTCAAATGTTTCATTAGCAGGTCTTCCCAATTTAAAACAAAAATGTAATAATAGCACACTACATCACAGGTTTTTTCATAATTCATGATCCCTCACACTAGTGCCTTAAATTTTTTTATGGTGAATTACTAAACCATGTTGTTATATAGATTCAAAGAAGGCATTGAAGACAGCTTGGAGAAAAACCAATTATCTTTTCATTAATGCACACTATATATATCAGCTTGACTTCCAAAGCACCTTTGACTTCATTAATAAGGACCACCTACTTTCATCATTACCTTAGAAATATAAAAAAAATTACATTGGTAATGTCTAGCAATCTCTTTCAAATGTGAAGTACTCTTTAAGGTTTTCAACTTGCCTTTTCAATTGATGCAGAGTATTTATAATCCACTAACCAAAGACCTGCTGATAATTTTAACTATATCATTTTATAGATAATATACTTTAAATCACCTGAGGTATTATGTTTTGAAAATATTTTTAAAAATTGACTCAATTATCAGTAACTCATTCAGGTGATTCATTATGGAAAAACATATTCTACATCAGTTTCAAATCACTGAGGATAAATTTTAAATAAAAACAATTAAACTGTTGTACAACAGTTAAACTACAAAATAAATTAAAAACTTTCATCCCAATATGTTTCATCAGGTGATCAAAATGTTTAATATCTCCTAACTGGAGTACTGCCTTTTTGTTCTCTCTGGTGCCATATATTAAATTTTGCACTAAATAAAATAAATTATATAGTCAAATGTTGCATAAATGTTCATTCTTCACATCTATATCTTTAAAAATACTTCATGTCTAGCAATTAGCAATGAAGCTGGACTTAACTTGCCTCCAGCTCTATTTGTTCTACATTGTATTTGTTGTACCAACTTCTGTACTTTAGCCAATAATTTCCCAGTCACTTCAACACATTGAGATACATTGAAAAACATGAATTTGGGTTCTCTGAAAAACATTATTTTACTAAGTAAAAGCAATGAAAAGCAAACAGATATAGTTGTGGACTCAAATGCCAATTATTTATATGTTTAATTCATTTCACAAAATATATGCCTCAACCTCAAGTTACTCTTCATTTTATTCCATGATTCTATTTTTACAAAAAAAATCTTATAAAGAATATTTTTAATTTATCAGTGGCACTGTCTCCCAGTTTTATAGTGACAAAATTAAGATCTAAATCAGATATGGCTTTAAATCTTTAGTAAATATGAAATTGCCTTCATATCTATACCTCACATATTGCTATGAACTTGATCCATATATTGAATACTATAATGATATTGTTGTAAATGTTTTTTCCTCTTTAAAACAAGAAATATGGTGTTCTAAAGATGGATCTCAAACAATGATATAAACTTTACATCGATGCTATCAGATATTTTTACCCAGCAAAAATAAAACATTTAAGTATGGCAATCACAAATGTTTATATGTTATTGCTAGAATCACTATGTGATAAAGTATTCCCTAATTTTCAAATAATTATGAATTACCCACTTCTAATGAGAATTGGCAAAAATGTTTCAAAATGTGGTCATTATATGTTGTATTTTATTAAATTACTTGCCTAATAGTCCAACTAATGACTTCACTCAAAAAAACAAATCAAAACACTAAAGGCAACAATATTAATTAAAACCACAATGAGCAACCAAATAATATTTAATGTTTTGACATAAAATTTTGGCTAGTTTGTAAAATAAGGTTATGTTTATATAGTAGTTCTTCCATATCCATTATTTAGTTTCTGACATTTACAAAAATATTAAATAAAGAATATAGAAATTAATAAATAATAATAATAATAATAATTTTCTACATTTTCATTTTTTAGTTCACAGTGGATATTGTTATATACAGAGTTCACAAAACAAACTCTTAACAAGCTTTGAGAATACCCTCAACCCCAGACCGGTTTCTGCATATAGCGTCATCAGTGAGGTATTAGGATATTCATTAGATTAAAAATACTACGACTAGCCCAGCACTTTATCTAATGTATAACCATTGAGAAGAAAATTTGAAACCTTCAGACATCTATATGTTTAAAAATCCAGCTATCTAACTCAAATAGCCATATGGGACTGAACCAAGTTCAGATACACCATATATTAATAGCTCTAGCAATATAAAAATATAAAATCACCAAAGCCTATGACTTAGCTCACTAATCCCCTGGAGTAAAAATAACAATTTAATATGAAAGACAGTGACTCATGATTTCAATTTATACAAGTTAATATACACAAGTATAATATACATAGATACATGAATCAAACGCTATTCTATTTAATATAACCTAACCACACCTACTTAGAAATAAGTCCTTTCATTTTCTAAAGTCTATTTATTAATAATAAATTACTAAAGGCGGTACTTTTACCTTTACTACCATCACCATCCTTTAAGCCTGGTGGACCTTTAGGTATTTTGGCCCTAGTCGGCTTATTGACTTTCAGGAGCTGAGATCCTGGGAATAAGATTCCCTCACTGGTTGCCTTGATGACAACAAAGAAGAGCATGTGTTGCTTTTCCCCAGCTTATATATTTTTAGTCTTTTGTTTTCTGGTGTAATTTAGCTCATTGGAGAAAAATCCGGATAGTAGGTGTATTATCAGTTTAATCTCGTCTCTGTAAATGTAATTTTTTAACTTGTATTAATTAAATTTCTTCCATTATCTGATATTTATTTTTTCCTTCTGATAATAATTACTGTACACAATATGTTTTAATTAAATAGTTTATATTACAACAACTTGATTAATCTGTTTTTGGCTATTTATTATTTATCTATTTTATTTATTTATTTCCTTTCTCTGTAAATTAATCTCCTAACTTATTAATTAAAATACAGAACTTACTTTAAATCTCAACTTATTAATTCTACAACAACTTGTTCAGAAAGAAATGATAAGAAAAGAAAGTACAAAGAGGCTTGGGGAATTGTACAGGATTCACATTTCATCAACAAAAAGAATTTGTGTGTTCTATTGTCTGGAAAATGGAATATATAATGACCTTATTTGCAATTGGGTCTCTTTTAAATATTATATGAGTACCAGTACTGAATAATTTTATTTAGCACTATGATTCTGACAATAATTTGCCAAAAGCTAGCTCAGTGCTATTAATTAGATTATATTATTAATTGGTTATATTTTCAACCAATCTCAAAGTCAATGAATGATTAAGAATAACTTATTTTATTAAAATACATATATTTGAATAATCCTCCCCTTACTCAAAAAAGAAAACAAGTTTCTACATTTTACACATAATCTTGTCATTTTTTAGACCTGGCTTTTATGTTGGGACCTGGGTGGTCTATGTTCTTCTGATGGTTCCATGGTTACCTCATTTTGTATTTCTACTACTACTTCAGCCTCACTACATTCTGAGTGTCTATTGTGCCTCTTGAATTTCTTCATCAGGCATGCATTATGTCAATAATTTCTTGTTTTCTGCAGGTTTTGGTCACTTCTCTATCTGTAACTAGTACCCCTGAAAACTGTATGTCTTCTATGACTCATTGGTGGACATGGTTTATATGTCTCTGATATTCTGTTCCATTCTATATTTAAAGAGTGACAATTTGTTTAGTTTTCCGGTAATATATCTTCAATCCATTACTGTTTGATCAGATTGTGTATCCAAACTTTATTACCTATTTCATGTACGTCGTTGTCTTCACAATCATACTGAAAGTATTTGTCCATTTTGGGAAGTAACATTGCAGTTTATATATAATTTCCTGCCCATCAGCAACTCAGCTGAAAATTTATCTATAATCATCGATGGCATGGAATATTGATATAGCATAGCATCATAAAAAAGCTTGTTTCATGTTCATACTATTAGACTTTCTCAGAACCTTTCTAATTTTGTTGAATGGCTTTCTTAGTCAGGCTGTTTAATTCATGATGGTACAGGGATGAAAAGATGTATTTGATGCCTTTATACTTGAAATAATCTATTTCATGAGCAGTGAATCCAGTGCCATTATCAGAAACAATTCTTTCTGGTAATTCATGGCATAAAAAAACTGCATTTAAGCTTTCACCAGCATTGTATTTTTCATGATGCAATACTCTCCCCATTTAGAAAATGCAATTACGAGTACGTGATATTTTTTTTCCCCCCATTCATTGGACTTATGTGATTCATGTCAAATCTCTGCAATAGTTTAATTGCTAGGCTATGATGTATACTCCTTATGTTTCATACTCATTTTGGATTGATAAGCTGTGAATTTCTTAATTTGTCTCTCAATGTCTATAGTTATCTTTGGCGACCAGACAAGTTATGTGCTAATGCTTGGATGCCCTTCATGCAATAGTCTTAGAATTTTTCTTCTACCCTCTGTTGGTATTACTAATCTATCTCCCATTAACACACAACCCTTACTAACTGATAACTTGCCACAATTTATCAAAACCAGGTGCAAGGCATTGTGATTTCTTAGGTGACCAGGCATTTCGAATCCAATCTATTAGCGGTTATCTTTTACCAACTTTGGTCCATTTTGCTACTGTATTGCTAGATGACTGACTGTAAACTGTATAATTAATTTATATCTCAATAGACTGTGATTCATTTTTGTCTGGATGTCTAGACAAAGCATCAGCATGTGTAATCTCTTTCCTTTTCTTATATAACAACTGGTAATCATATCATGCCAATATATTTCTCCATCACAGTATGTGGGCTCAAATGATCAGGTATAAGCCTATCTTTCAATAATGTTCCCAATAACAGCTTGTGACAGTTACTATATGAAAAAATCTACCAAATATATATACTGATGAAATTATTTTAAGCCGAACATAATAGTCAAGGCCTCTTTATCAATCTGGCTATAGTTTCTCCAGCTTTAGAAAGGATCCTTGATATATAGACTATGGGTCATTCACCATTGTAACATAGATGACATAAAACTCTCCCATGCTTCATTCTGAAGCTTCTATCATTAAGCACACTTCAAGATTATTAACAAAATGAACAAGTAATTTGTCCAAGGATAGCAGGGTTTTAGTTTATATAAAAACTTCCTCTCTTTGTAAATTAATCTCATAACTTATTAATTAAAATACATAACTTATTTTATTAAATATATATACATATGTACACATACATTTGTAATGTGATTATTCAGTATGTACACACATATATGTGTGTATGCGAAAATGCATATTATATTTTGCTACAATTCCAAAATTTTAATGTCATGTTGAAGATTTGCCAGTTTAAACTGGCAAAAAAAAAAAATCCAATCTCTAAAACAAGAAATGTATAAAATAGAAAAAATTAAGTTATTAAATAAGGAACAACACCCAATGCATTAAAACAACATTTTCCAATTCAATTTTAGATTAATTATTCAATGCTGGAATTCCTTTGCACACAGAAGGAAAACAGTAAGTTGCCATTAGTTTGACTTTCCATAACAGCCAGGTATATCTTCAAAACTCAGATTGATAAGATAGCTACTTCTAGATACTTCCTTAGATCATATTTGCAACTATGAATCTATTTACAATTATTTTTAACTATAATTGACTAATTCCATGCTTTCATTTTCAAATGACAGCATCCTCAAAATGTGAGATTATAGCCATTAATTAGAATACCATTAATTTATGAAGTATGTGGTAAAATAAATATAATTGGTTCTAGAATCTTATTTATCAGAAGATCTGTACATTCTTGCATACATAATATTATATAATCAAAGCGTTTGTTGGTGATTAACACATTTGGTTTATTAAATTATAATTTAGAAATAATTCATTTCTGGTCTATAGTCTTTAACTAAATTATCATCCAAGACAAGCATTTAAACAGGAGAAAAAAAATGATGTAAAATTAAAAATATATATGTAAAAAACATTGTAAAATTAATTTAACATTTACACACATCATTCCTATTGAAAACTACAATCTAACTTAATAAACTTTCACACACTTATTTCCCAGCTCATATTTAAAGCTGTTTACGTAGAAAAATATGTAATTAAAAAATAATATTGTACTGTGTTCTTCACCACAAGTACTGCAGATCTGGTAAAGATGAACAGGCAAGCAGAAATAAATATAATACAAACAAGGGATTTGAACAGACTTTCAAGCTCCTTTCAGCTATCCGCTCTATCTTATACAACTGATACACCTGACCATACTCATGAGTAAAAGATAACTGATCTCCAATGTACGTATTTCGTGCTGAACCAGCACTCATCAGTTGATCCAGATCACCATCTCTCACACAAATGATAAGTGCTAGTTCATCACAAAATATATATATTAGAGATCATGTATCTTTTATACGTGTATGATCAGGTGTATAAGTTGTATGAGATAGAGTTGATAGCTGAAGGGAGCTTGAAAGTCTGTATTCAAATCCCTTATATAATTACGCAACTCCAGGTATACAAATTATACTTGTATAATCAAATATTACAAAAACAAAAAGTAATAAAAAATAACACATATATGCAGCTAAAGAAGCTTACAATATAATAATGTCGATGTGGCTTGCAAAAGTCCCTAGGTACACTTTGAAACTTTCAGTTGTGGAAATTCATTGAGTACTCTGTTGGCTTCTTGTACACTGAAACTACAGCCTTGCAGTTGTCCTTACTTCACAACTTGATGCAACTCTTATGATGGAAGCGCGTTTAATCTTTTCGTCTTACCTTGTCCTGTTATCATGTTCCAAATCATTCCCAGATTGCAATACTATAATCTATTAATTATCTTCACATACCATGGAAATTTCTTGCTTCATATTATCAATCTAATTACTTATAATAATAATTCTATTTCTGGAACATGAACAATTCTCTTAATTTTAATCAGTTTAAATGATCTCTAAATATATAGTAATTTATAACTGAATAGATAATTTTTACTAATGAAATATCTAAGCACAGACTTATCTTACCTGAAATTTTTCCTAAACTAATAAAATATATAATTTTTCACTTACATTATTTAACTCATATAAATATTATTTAGTTCTGCTAATGTAAATAATAAAAGTTTCTTTTGTCTTTCATTCACTACAATTAAAACCTCATAGTATTGTTTTTCTTTTGTGATATATATATATGTAAACCTGGTCATTACATATGTTAAAAATTCCTTTTTGTGGTCTCTTTTCTCCCTGATCACCAGGCATACATTAAGAATAAATTCTAGTGAGGTTTGGGAAGTAAGTTGCTTAGTAGCAATCTGGAGAAGTAGGTGAAGTTCGAACCCCCTCTACCTACATCTCTTGGTTAGGTTAATTAAAGCAGCTCTACTTTTCATACCGTTACAATATAGCAATTATTTATCTCACATAAATATTATTTATTTATTTCACAGTATTCTTTATTGATTTTTAAACATAGTACAACTTTTTCCACTTCAGAAATTAGTAATTTTGATGTCTAATTAGGTTCTTTCATAGCTCTTTGTGATCTATGTAAATTGGCACTATTTTCAACCATATTATTTTTCTCTTCTTTGTGCTCTTCACTGGCTTCCATTGTTTATCTCACATATATATTATTTATTTATTTCACAGTATTCTTTATTGATTTTTAAACATAGTACGTTTTCCACTTCAGAAATTAGTAATTTTGATGTCTAATTAGGTTCTTTCATAGCTCTTTGCGATCTATGTAAATTGGCACTATTTTCAACCATATTATTTTTCTCCTCTTTGTGCTCTTCACTGGCTTCCATTGTTTCTGGATTTTCTTGATCTTGTTTGAATATCTGGTATGATTTGGTCAAATTCTTTTCTAAATCACCTGACATGATTTATGTGTTTGCAAATATTTTTTACTGTTTCAATTTCAATGATGACAATTTATCCGATAGGTGTTCTTTGATTACACTTTTCAATCAGTATTTTCCAATGACATCTCTGACCCATACATTTTATCCAACAGAATAATAATTTTCCACAGCATAGTTTATCTCCCAATCAAAACATTCTCCTGCATTAATTAGCTTAAGTTTTGTATGATTTTTTTACTCAAACTTCATCTCAGTAAAGGTATTTATCTCTACAAGTTGAAGGTGTACTGCACTAATATAGAAGAGATATATATATACAAAGTTTCTTGAATATTTGCAGTATCTTCCTTCCATAATATTTGTTTTAATGTTTGTACTACCTTGAGTGTTGGAAATACATGTAATACCCTATTCTTTAAGAAATTCACTGAATCTACACTGAATCTATTTAATGTAAAACTAGTGTCTTTATTTGATTTGAGCATCTTGGGGAAATCATAAAAGGAGCATATTTCTTTAATTTTTTCTCACTACTGATGTTCTACATGATCCTATACTCAGTCCATTTTGAGAATGCATCAATTACTATCAATAAAATGTATCCATGGAATAGTCCAGCATTGTCGATATGAACACAACTCCAAGGTTTTCTGATTAATAGCTATGTTATATATTTTTTTCCATAACATTTATAGTTGCTTGGCATTTATCACAAACTTTGATGAAATGTGTTCTACTGTTTAGTGATATCAGGCCTCCATACATGAGTATGCATAAATGTTTTAACTCATAGGTACAGCAGGATGATATTGAAGAAACAGTTGTAAAAACTGAGAAAGACCACCACTTGGTATTAACATATTCTCATCCATTAACACAAATTCTGTGTTTATAGAGTTTTCTTTGAAATTCTATATAAATTTATGTAGTTCAGTGTGACAACTAAGCCAACTACTATTGATCCTTTTTGATTAGCAGTTTATATTCAGTATCAGTTTTCAGCCAATATGATACTTTTTGTTGTCTATTACTTCAGCATTCCAACCATTTATATAGTTAATGGTTGATAATTTTCCTCTAGTTCTGACTTAATCAGAGCTGGTAAATGCATCTGCATGTTTTAATTCTTTTTCTTTTTTAAAAATTTAATTCAAATCATATTCTGCTGATACATTCATAAATCTGGTATTTTTAGCTTCACAATTTTGCTGATTTACTTGGATGAGCTTTTAAGTTATTTTTCACCTTTAAATTCTCACAAAACCACAGGCTCTACAATGCTCCTTATTCCTTTTACATTTTTGCAGGATGTGACCTTTCTTTCCACAATAACAAACTAATACTTTGGAATTACTTTCAAGAAACTGATTTTTACTCTCAATCTTCTTTATGAATTAAGAAGTTTGAAATTCTTTTGATTGGGCCAATACAATTTCTTTCACTAATATCATTTTAATCATCTCCATGCTAGTTAAATATCTAGAGTTGAACAACTGCTGTCTCAGACTTAACATTGGACACCCCTACCCAAAATAATTGTTTGAATAGTATGTCAATATTTACAATTTTTATCAAGCTCTCAATGTGTGATCATAATCATGTAATCTTTCCCTTTATTTTGCCATCTATTTCTAAAATATAGCCATGCTATATGTTTTGAAGAATGTAGACTAGAGGAATTATTTAATTTTTCCACTAGTATTGTGTATGGCAATTTCCATTGGTCCTCATAATCATACAGCTGATTTGCGATTTTGATTACATTTTGCTCAGCATCATAGCAAAGTGGAAATTTTAATGGGGTCACTTGAAATTCCATTTATATAAAAAAAACTTTTTCTATATTCTTAAGATAAATTGGCCAATCAAAAGAATGATTTATGTTAAGCCCATTTATTATTACTTGCGACATAGATATCGTTTTATTATTCTTCTCAAATATAGCAACTAAATTTAAATTTTTTTTTTCACAATTACCTAGATTCGTTCAATAGTTAACTTACAGTTTTTAAATTATGGGATTGAAAACAACATCACAATTCTAACTATGAAATGGATTCTATCATCGACTACTACAGTTTCAAATTACAGTTTGAATCCTATCCAGTCAATTGCACTAGTCTGCTGTGTATAGACAACATGAGTACTGAGGTCATGGTAAAAGCAAACAGGCATGCAAACAATTTGACTAATTAATAATTGGTATTTATTTGGCCAGCAAGATAACAATATAAAAAGTAATATGAAAAGTAACACATATAAATAACAAATAGACTTACAAAATAGTAATAAGGCTAATATAGTCTGCAAAAGTCCTTAAATCCACTTCGAAATCTTCAGTGGCAGAAATTCACTGGGGTCTCCATTGTCCTTGTTTACATTTGAACTTCAGTCTTGCAATGGTCCTTAATTCACCCATGATGCAACATCCATAATGTAAGTATTTGCATATATATCTTTCCTTTTTATGTTGTGTTTTTATCCTGCTCCAGATAATTCCCAGGAAGCAATACTACAATCTTTTAATTATCTTTCACAAACCATGAAAATTTCTGTATTCATATTATCAATCTAATTACTAGTAATGATACTTCTACTTCTGGACCAGGAACAATTATTTTAATTACCTTAATTGATCACTAAATAAGTACTTTTTTCATTAAAAAAAATATCTAAGCACAAACTTATATATCTGAAATATTTTGTTTAACTACTAAAATAAATAATTTTCGTTTACATTATTTAACTCACATAAATATTTAATTCAAACATTAAAACAGGCAAAACTCTCCATACAGTAGTACCATTCAGTGCAAACCAGAATAATCGATGGATGCCAGAAGGCTTGTGCATAAAATCCCTATCCAATGCCTACTCGTCCAATATCCCCAAACTAGTTTCTTGCTTGAGTCCTTCGTCAGTGAGGAGCCTTGGATACGAGAGTACTGCACCTAGATCTTAGGGTCTAATGCAACCTCCCAGCAGCCACCTTTTATCTCTACTGAATTACAAAACTATGAGAATAAAATTGAAAACAATAATATTTTCAATCTAAGCTCATTAGATAGGTCTGAACTCAGTTCAGTACCTATACATTTTGATGTCTTTGTTCTTTAATAACTATAGCCACCACTATCCTATTAGTCAGGAGTGGTATTAAACCACCAAACTAGTCTGTGAATATTGGATGAGTAGGCACTAGATGTGGATTTTATGCACAAGCCCAACATTTTTGAATGATATTATTATCTCTTCTTGATGTGTTGCTTGATTAATTAGGCATAAGAAACAAAACTTGAAATTTTTAGATTCATGAAGAGTGACTTGCATGTTGTGCATCCTTTTTACACTTGTGATCCCAATATTCAGACTAAAATTTTACATGGCCCATTATATGCCGTTACCATCCTATTATAAACAAATAAGGAAATATGAATCTTGATATAAGATATTTGAAAAAACTGTATATTACCAGAAAAATGTATAATAACACTTTGATTATTAGTAGATCTGTTGATTTATAGCAATTACAACTTTTTTAGCCTGTTTAGAAAATGTGTACACTCAAGAATGTAGTACCACATATCAATATTAGGAGGATACTAGTGTGAAAAATAAAACTCTAAGAACAAGAGAAATGAGAACTATATAAGTGAAGTGCTGTTGTGATGTGCTATTTATACAAAGCAGATGGGAATATAAAGAAGGAAGTGTTCACATACAAAAATGATCAGACACACAATAATGAGTTAAGGAGTTTTAATGTATTTTTTAATGGTGTTTAGTTTATTTATTTTTCCAATTAAAAATTTATCCAACATAAGAACTTCTCAAAATTTTCACTACCCCCAATCAGTTTTCTGTGATCCCTTAAGAGATTGTGACCACTGCTCTAACCAATTATGCTATTCTGTCACAGGCAACAGAATAGAGAAATTTTATATAATTATCTATTAGGATCTTTCCAATTTCATTTCTTCATAAAACGTTTAATCAGTAATTTCCAAATATTATGAATTGCACATTAGGTTAACTTATAGGACTATTTGCCATTCCCATGTAACCAATTTATTTAAATATTTTTCTTAATTTTTCTTCTCTATCCAATATTTTTATTTTCCCCCACTAAAACATATGTTCATTGGTACACGTATAACCTGATACTTTAGGTATATTGTTCTTCTTTAATTATTATATGGGCTCTTTTAATTATTTTTCAATGGTTCTGCTAATTTTAACAACATATGTTATTCACATGTATATCATAGATACAGTTTTCAGCATTTCCAGTTTGATTCTGTAGAGGTTGTGATTCCTTGTAGGGTACTATGGCTTTGAAAAGCTGTTCGGACATTGTACTGATTACATACTTTCTTTAGTTTGTCCACTATTTCTAATATGTATAGATATACATTAAAACCTATCTGTTTATTTTCCTTTTATTGTCTATCTACCTATATATATATATATATATTATATCTTATAATTGGTACAAATAGTTTAGGTAGGATTGGATAAGTAGCTATATTAAAAAGTTTTAAATTTAGGTTATTTTCTAGCATATAATTTGGATGTTATTTAGTAGGTGTTCAAACTCAGTAGATAGGAGCTAAAGATATATTAGATAGTTTAAACTCATTTTGAGATGAATTAAATATAAAATGATACAATACGTTGTTTAAAAGATATTAATTTTTATTTATTATATTTAAAAAATATTACAGAAATAGAATAGCTTAATTATAGCAGTAAATATTTTATATTATAGGTTTAAAGTAATTATTTCTGTTTAAAATATTATTTAAATGATAGTTAATTTAATATTAGTTTAGAATGTGCTGAAAGTATCACATAGTTAGAGGTGATTGTATGAATATGTGAGCTTTCAAAACTTTAATTTTAGTTAACAAAAATTTGATACATAATAAAGTGTAACAAATTTTTAAGTCTAGAAATAATATTAGCAAAGTAATAATTAAAATTATTATCATTTTATTTAAATGTAATATTTTATTTTAACTCAATTTCAGGTTATTTAAATATTAAAAAATTATTTTAATAAAAATATTTAATTTTTTGGATAAAAATATTTAATATTTAAGGTATTAAATAATTTGATATTTAATATTGACGACTCTTAGTTTTAAAACTTAATTTTAAAAATGACATTGATGTACTTATGTAAATTGGCAGATTTTTACCACCAAAATTGACCAAATGAAATCATTGGATTAAGGCCAGTATAAAAAGATCGAAGTCAGTCTAGACAGTGATTTTAGATTTTCATAGATTCTTAGTGATTTGCAGATTCGGATTAAGACAGATTTAGTTTGAAATTTATAATTATATTTTTTTATATTGTGACAATAGTAATTTCTTTTAAATTAATATTATTTTACTTAAACGTGTTTTGAAAAATATAAATTGAATAACTATTTAAATAATAGTTCACTAAAACATCAAATTTCCCTAGTCAGTCTAATTCTTCTCGAAACTTAGCTTAGGACCTCAATAATTCTATGGAACATGATAGTAGCCACTTAAATATCAGGACAATGAATACCAAATATCAAGTATATATTAGAATGAGATCAGAGATTTATCTAAGAGGTTTGAAATTTTTATAAATAATATGTCTGGGTGAATGAACATTTATTTGAAATAACTTTATATTACAATGAAGCTAATTTATTAGAGTTAATTAAGAAGAATGTGACATTTATTAAAAATCTTTATTGTAAAGTTAAATTTAAAAGAAAGAAAAGAAAATTAAAACTCTGCATCTAAGTTTAAAAACTGAATTTAAAATGTTTTATGATATGATGAATAACTGTTTATTATATAATTGATAGTAATAATTCCCACTTAATTTGTCTTTAAAGTAATCAAAATGGAGTTATGTTTAAGAATGATCTATTTAAAGACAAATTTAAGATGACTTTTGAATGTCTTTTATGCTTTTAAAAGATTTGCTATCAATCAAATCAATAAATAAACCATATACTTTAAAAATAACTTTATTTGGAATAAATGAGCACTGACATATATTTTTAAAAGATTGAAATTATATCAGATAATACATGCTTTGAATGATATAGTTGTCTTTTTACCTGGAAAAGAAAAATATTTAGTGAAAAGATATGCATTTAAAAGGATAAAAATTGTAAATTTTTTAAACAAAGAAATATTTATCTTAATTTATAAGTAATAAACAGGGTATGAGCACAGACTTCTACATGACCCACCACTCTCCACACTATCTTATAACACTGATACACCTGAACACACATGTCGAAAAGATAAATAATCACCAATATACGTATTTCATGCTAAACCAGCAATCATCAGTTGGTCCAGATTACCATCTCTACACATATATGCTACAAGTGCTCAGATATATATTAAGATAGCAAATCCTACTTTAATGGACAGGCTTCAATCTACTCCACAATCCAACTCTTCAACTGTCCATCCAATTGAAAATCTGATGATGGATTTATAAGCTACATGTCTGCTGATAAATGTATTAAATAAATAATTTATATTATGTTTGCTACTAATATTTTTGACTGACGGAGACACCAATCTTACTTGTGTTACCATTATCATAATATATCTGTAATATACAGCAGCCGAAATTAACGATGTATATACTGAGGAAAAAAACATATTTTCACATAAAATGAATCTTTGAATTATTACTATATGAAGATATTACATGCCTGGATAAAATTTTCAGAAAGAACTGAAATAAACATTTTATCTTACAGGATGGGTAATATTCATCTTAGATTTTATATTATTTCTACATTTTTTTAAATAGTGCCGAGACAGGAGTATGATTGTGCACAAAGCATTACCTGTAAATAGGCAATGGAAAGATTCCTGTCAAGTGTTCACCTTATGAGCAGGAGAGAAAAAAAAATTTCGTAACTTTAGAACTTTTATCATTTTTTTTTTATATTAGTATAATGTTAATATTTAGAATATTACTTTTTTTTTTAATTTTAAAACCTTTTGTTATTATATTTTAAATTTAATTTTAAAATAGATTAATTTTATTATTATTAGAATGTTAAATAATAAAAATGGGTATTCAGAAAGTAATTTTCTGAACAAGGTAAATTACAATTGTAATTGCTTTTTTTGAATGTATGGACCAAGAATTGGATCACCAGAAATGATCTTAATAATGGTTGAGATCATTGATAATTTCTTTTTATCATTTACATTACATTTTGCTTGATAATTTTTTTTTAAATTATATATCCTAATTAGTATTTTAAATTAGTATTTCATATTGCTTAAATTTAATATTAACAGTGGAATGAACTGTTGATAGAAATTACCGTGTACATTTTTTTTTATAAAAGAATTGATGAATGCATATGAATGTTTTGAAAATACTTAAGGATATTTAAAATATTTATTTAATGTGAATGCATGAATATGTGTATATTAGATAACATCTTTAATTTATTAATGTTTTATCTTTGTGAATGTTATCTGTTGAAATACAGAAAGATCTAATACTGATCTCTAAATTACATACTAACAATAAATAAATGTATAATACTGATGTATATGTTTTATCAAGATCATATGTGCATGAAAACTTTAAAAAAAAAAAAATCTTGACATGAATTTCGATCTTTGTCATTTCTTTAATATTAATATTTTGGGAATTATTTTAGAATGTGATTTGTATATTTTACGATGTTAAGTGAGTTATTCAATATAGAAGATATAGGATGGTGGTCAGGAAAGTAATGTTCATATGAAATCTTAGGTGTTAGGGATGTTGAAATCTATTGTATGTGAACTACATTTCATACTTTAAAGTCATTAAAATATAGATAATATAGGGCTGTATATCATTTTCCATGGACAGTTGTATTTCCTTATCATCAATAAGTGCTATAATAGAGCCATGAGTTGAATCTTAGGTGCCTGATGAATACGGACCTATTATTATTTTGCATGTATTCATATTATCTTACTCATTTGAGTTATTATCATAATTTTTCCATACCCTATTATAATCACCATCTACCACCACAGGAATCATTGTAGAGGATAGTTTTATAAGTTGGTAAAATAATGATTAAACTGCTTGGAGTTGATAATTTGTGAAAGGACAAGATGAAGTGTATAGAAATTGCTTTCATAAATGATGTTTAGATGTTTGATGATTGTCATAGTATATAACATAAAAGAAATAAATGATAATCATACAAATATTAGAGATCACTTAGCTTAAACAGAAGAATATTTAAATTGGAATGGAAGTGAGGATAGTGAAAATGATTTTTGGATGATATGATGAATGTAAGAATATAAAAACAAAAGAAATACAAACATCAAGCAATATAATTTATGGATAGTTCTTTAAATTCTATTATAAATAATTCAAACTCATTTAAGTTACAAAAATTTTTGAAATTATCTCTTAAGTATTTTACATAAATAGTTAATATTATATAGAGGGAGATATTCATATTTAAAATTTTCTGATATTCAAATATCATGATCATATTTTGCTAAACCACAAGGAAATTTTTTTTTGAAAATATTACTTGAATTTTAAAAAGTATATTTTAAATATAAACTTATATTGATGCATTACATCATAAGAAACTTATTTTAAAATAGCATAAGGGTAATATTAAGTTTTCTTAGAAATTGGGAAATTTATTGTAATTAGTCCCAATACAAATAATAGACTATTATTTTACTGAATGACGATTACATATTGTAATTACTGTTGTAAATTTTATTTTATTTGAAATGGAAGGAGTGAAGGCTTATTTTATTTCTTGTCATTTATTGGTAAGATTTACTGTAAATATTTTTTTTTATGTTTAGTAATGTCAATTCTTATATTTTTTGTAAAAAATTTTATTATTAATATTATATTATAACCTTATTGTAATAGTATGATATTGTTAATTCGTAAATAAATCTGTTAACTGTTTTTTGAGATTTATATTTTAATCGAGTTGTGATTTATCTGCATGTTGTTTATTTGATTTTTCATTCTACATGCATGATCCACAGAAATTAATAATTTGAAATATTACTTATTTTGCACACGATCCATAAAGATTTCTTAGATATTACTTCTATTATAGTTGATAGATTAACAAAGTATATTATTATTATTATTGTAGGAGATATGATCATTGGTAATTATTTTTAAATGATACAATACCAATGAGATATATTTGATATTGCCACAAAATTCAAATACCTTATATTTTTTAAGAATGCCACATTAAGTAAAGAGGGATTATACAATGTTTTAATTAAAATTTTATTATATTGTTTTATTGCTAAAATTTAACACCTTCTGTGGTATATACAATTAGCACACATTACTATTTTAATAGGCCGTAATGTTATTTATAAATTTTGGACGTAGCATGCACCATCTCTTGGTCAATTTTGGTCACACTTTCTTCATTTTAGGCTTATTTTATAGGAAATTCAAAATTTAAAATTGTAGTTCTAAAAACGTTTGCATACAGCATTATATTTGGCAAAAAATCAATTTTCTTTGCTAGCTATTGGTGCTTAGACTAGTATCTTTTCTCTGATTGGATGCCTGCCAAATCTGGAAATTGTACTGTAGGCGTTTCTAAATAACAAAGCCAGAAACTAAACCAAAATGTTCTACACATTCATAATTGATTATGAAGTAAATAAATATATTTATTGTAATTTTTTACATTCATAAATAAGATTTTACATTACTTTATCAAAATATAGTTTAATTTGAAAAATTTTAAAATATTACAAAAATAAGCTTGCAAAAATAATCACTGTTCATGACTAGTTGTTGACACCTAACAACTATAATTTGAATAATATGTGTTTCTAAAGAAATTAAAATAAAATCTTTTACGCATTCATATTTTGAAGTAAATAATTCTATCTATTGTAATTTTTTACATTCATAAATAAGATTTTACATTACTTTATCGAAATATAAAGTTTGATTCGGAAAATTTTTAATATTACAAAAAAAATACGTTGGAGAAATGATCAGTAATCAAACAATTATCGTTACTGACCGTAATTAGGCATTTCTAAATGACAAATTCAGAACTGAAAATGAAATGTGGTATGCTTTCATATTTTGAAGTAAATAATTATATCTATCATAATTTTTTACATTCATAAATAAGATTTTACATTACTTTATCGAAATATAAAGTTTGATTCAGAAAATTTTAAATATTACAAGAAAAATATGTTTGGGAAAATGATAGCTCTTCAGAAAAGTAGATTATTTTGACAGCTACAGACTGAATAATGACACCATGAATTGGTTGAAATATAATTATTTTGTTTTACCACTGGCTATTTTTTAAACATTTTTTCTTAATTTTTCTTCAGTTATTAACATTATTTTTAATTTTTCATTACATTTAACCAATCCGAATCTAAAATTATTCAATTTTTAGAAACTGAATTAAAAAATTCTGTGCATTTTTGATTAATATTTTAAAAATAGAAACTGACTGGAAATGAAACTGACGAATAATATTGTTCTCAGATTTAAGTAGTGGACCAATACAAAAATTAGACAAAGATTAAATAAGTTGAAGGAATCAGTTAAAAAGTTAATCATTAAATAGACTTAATGTTGAGAGTCATTAAGTTATTTTAGTTGCTTATTGTTGTATTTATTTTATAAGAATAGTTAAATATCATGTAAAATCCTTTATCATATCTAACTATAAGGTGTTAATTAGTTAATTTATTTTGTTATTAGTTAATAAAGTTATTTTAGTTGCTTATTGTTGTATTTATTTTATACGAGTAATTAAATATCATGTAAAATCCGTCATATTTAACTACAAGGTGTTAATTGGTTAATTTATTTTGTTATTAGTTAGTTAGAAATGAATCTGAGATTACAGTATTAATATTATTTTGGAGAATTGTAAATTTCTTATTGAAAGATGATGAGTAAAATTATTTGTTAATGTTAAATGTCTAATTAATATTTTTTATTAAAGAAATATTAATAATTTATTATTTCTGTAATAAATTCATAAATTATATCTTAGGATCATTAGATGTGTGATTTAAAGGCATGAAAGTATTACATAGTATTTCTGTTATGTGAATTTAGTGGGGTAATATTATTATGCCATTGGGAATATATCTTTAGGGATGTATTCACAATGTTTAAGCCAGTGTACCTTATTGAACATCTCATGTTAAGAGTTTCATAATTATATTTATTTTGATAGAACCATATTTTATTTATAATATTGAGCAAGTTTATAAGTTGAATTTATTATTGAAATGAATGGATTGAGTACTATAGTTGGAACCCTAATTATTTATTGTAAATATAAGTTATATTATATTTATTCTATTAAATTTCTTATATTTAATTATTGGAAGATATTATTTTATTAGATATTGTATCTTAGTAATGTATCTTGAACTAGTCAGAACAGTATTATTTTAATAGTCATTGTTTATGTAATCCAATTGCAGTTTAATATCGTTATATCCTAGTTAACAGGATTCTTTTGTTCAGAGTTGATCGTTTAGGTAAGGGTACAATATATATATATACACACACACATGCACAATAAAAGTATTAAATTTAATTGATCAATATAAATAAAATCTGCAATTATTAATCCATCATTTTGCATAATAAAGTATTGCTTTTTACATATTTTATGAATTTTTATTGGCTATAAAAAGCATCATATAATAATTGTATATTAAATAAATAAATACAATCTATTTTATATAAAATACAATTCAATCTGGTTCTTTATTAGACAATAAGAAATGTGTAAGATCTTATAAAAGTGATTTAAAAAGGTTCTCTTGAAACCAGTCTTGTGAGATTTGTATATCATAGTTTACAATTCATATATATTGTAACGAGCACAGACGTTCGTTACATTGTTTTTTTTTTATATATATTATTAAACAAGTTAAAATAAAAAGTTCGCATTTAAAAACTTTCTTTAAAAATTGAAATTAAAATATCGTCTTAAACTCTTATATATTAAGTCGCACAGATAATGAAAAATTATTAAAATAAAATTTTTATTAAAGAAAAAGGTATTTTTAAAACTAAATTTTAAAAAAGATTTGGAGATAAAATTATATCTTTAAATTTGTCTTGAAATATATTTTTGATTTGGAAAACAGGGTAATTAATTAGAAATGGAAATGATTGTTAATTAGTTAAATTAAAACCAGCCTTGAGCATTTAAATGTAATAACCTCAGTCAGATAGAAAAAAAAACAATAGAAACTGATTAGCCAATGAAAGAAATCCATTTGGGAAATCGGACCTCAGCGAAAGAATCATCACTCCATGACGCAATGTTAATTCAATCCTTGACATTAATATAAAAAGGACAGGTTTTGGAAAGCTTGGTAGTTAGTGAATGAGGAGTGATTGATTATTGACGATGTAACAGCTAGGTGTTAGTGCTGAGGGGATTGGAAAAGACGCACAGCTTCAATCCCTTCAGTTCTGTAAGAAAGGAAGAAAAATGGGCCATCGTTTCTTCATTGAGGACCAATTACACTAAAAAAAAAATAAAAATCTCCAAAGGATAAATAAATCGATCAACCGGATACAAATCTTCGGACGACGTGGGAATTCACGTGCAAACGGCAAGGAATATACGAAGATGAACTATTTCAATAACCGTAAGACTTTAAAATTTATGAACAGTAAATTAAAAACTTTCCAGATTTAAATGATTTCAATATTATTCTACCTGACCAACATTATTTTATTAATTAGTTATAATTTTATTTAATGTATTTAATTTGTAAAATCATTTCCATTTATTTATTTTTTGTTCTTTAAGTTTTATTATGATTTTTGTTTTCCGTTAAATTAATTATAAAAATGTCAAACTTAAGTCGGGCGTGAATGGCTGTATCGATTTGTAAAGATATATTAAGGGAGGGTAATCTTGGGTTGTTCATTTCGTAGTTAAATTGGTTCAATGGATTGGATATATTTATGTAATTAGTAGGTGTAGTATGAGATCCGCCACGGGCAGGATTATAGATATACGCCACACACCCTCTGTTTGCCTATGGATGGGTTTGTAAGTCGGCAGAATACCGCAGCCCATTCCTATGGAGTTTTTAGTTTATTGATCTACTTGCCCACAGATGTCACATCCCTGTGGGTGGAGAGTCAATGTCGTTTCTATTTCTACATATTGTTCAGATGTACATTCCTGACAATATAGTTGTGTTGTCGTATCATGCTACATTGAATACATGAATGTATCAGATGGATTGGCGCCAGTTGA
The DNA here is from genome assembly GCA_028023455.1 of Epiperipatus broadwayi. Lineage (NCBI taxonomy): Eukaryota > Metazoa > Onychophora > Udeonychophora > Euonychophora > Peripatidae > Epiperipatus > Epiperipatus broadwayi. The sequence continues at coordinate 202,389 of JAQFVV010012657.1, forward strand.
TTGCAAAATGTGTTGCCTAAGGTTAAGTAGGGATAGAATATTTTATTTTCAAATGCAAATCTATGTAGTCGATTCAGGCTCGATCCTAAATAAAACTATTAAATTTAAGTTGTTTATGGATGCTTGCATAGATTGGTTATCGGTTAGGTATGTTTTGGGTTTTCATATTTGATCAAAATATATAGACATTCGATAAATAATGATACCTTACGGTGAGTGTCTCTAATGTATTTATTCGGATGTCCTTTAAGTTATTGGTGACGATGCAAGTATCTTACGATGAATACTAGAGGGTTTCTTATAATTCCCTATGCAATTGTCAGTAATCAATAATTTTGTATTTTGATCGTTTATGTTTACTTTGAAATGTTTTTGACCGTTGAAATCTATGTAACCGATCTATAGCAACATATTAAACAGGTTTATAAGCCCATCTGTGCGAACTTGATTAAAAATGTAAATTTATAATATAATAGTAACTCAATGTAAATTAAAGTAAAATCAAAGTTAAAAATAATGTTAAATGTTTAAATGTAAATCACTAAAATAATTTTAAACCTTATATATATGTGCATAAATAAATCTGTTTGTATGATAATTACTGGCAGTGGCTTACTCTATTCTTTTATATACTAGTAAATGATATTATTAAATCTCTGCTATTTCACTGAGCTAGTGACATGGGCTAACGACCGGAATCAAAATTTAAAAAAAAAATATATATATATATTTTTTTTTGACTCACGTATCTGCCTACTCTATAAATTTTTCTAGGTTCAAATGCCTAGATGGCGCCCCGTAGTGCAGTGTACGTAAGTCGCTTTCTCCGGATCGGTACAATATAATATCTTATTTCCTAAAGAGTTTTATAAAGGAAAGACTAACTTAAAACTTTTTGATATAACTGATTATACTATGTGCATGTTTAATTCAATCGATTAAGTTTATATAATAAATGTAGATTGATATATCAATGGTATAATTTCTGATAATGTAAAAAAAAAAAAACATTAATGTTTGTAAATTTCATTTATTACCGTCATTAATGCAAATAACATTTGTGTATATGTGCATATATATTTATATTTATGACACTAATGTAATAAAAATGTACTTGGTTTTTAAATTACTTTTATATTATCAACATATTAAATAACCTTAATATTACCACATATTTTTTTAAATTCACATAAATAAAGATACAATAAAAGACAAATGAACCCAAAGATGCATTTCGTGCTGAACCAGTACTCATCAGTTGGTCCAGATCACTATCTTGCATAAATATCTTTATTATATGAAAAATATTTATCTATATTAAATAATTACATTTTGAATGACAAGTGTCAAATTAACTCAACTCACATCTGTGCTAGAGATCATCTCTAGTTTAGTAAAGGATTAATAATAATCATTACTATATTTATTTAAAGTGGATGGTGTCAAAGATATGGGTTGAGTTAATTTGAAACTTGTAATTCAAAATATAATAATTTTAAATTGTATTCTCTGCTATAGTGTTTTTATATTATTTACAATAATATTATAAATTCAATCTATTATATACATATTGTTATGGTAAAATTAATTTAAAAAATGGAAATGATTATAATTTTTATTTGGACAAAAGATAATTGTGATTTCTGAAGATATAAACCATCATGTTAAATAACAATGTAGATTTCATTTTCGGCACTTCCAAACAAATAAAATAAAAGTTACTTTATATAAAATTCTAACCTATTCTAATTTATAGTTGGTGCTGTATTAAAGTTGTCACACATAACTTAGAAGAGTCCCCTGCCATCAGTCACTTAAACTTGGTATTGTCATAATTCAGAAATTTGATATTATAATTTTTTTTTATCATTTATGTCAGCAATTCATTGGCATTTCATTGTAAATATTATTTGACCCATTGACCATACATATATGTGTGTGCATGTTTAAACGACACATGCATCGTATTTGTAATTGCTTATACATTTACTCATTTATGTTATCCCATCCTGCAAATATATATATAATTCATTTTTAAAATGATACATCATTACATTTAAATTGTTGACTGAATATTCAACTAATTTTGTTATTGTTGTTTTCATTCTTTTAATTTTTCAGTTCAATAATAGTTAGAATTGTATGTAGATTAGTTTTTTAAACAACATTTTTAAATTTATAACCCCTAGATTTGCTATTAGTTCACAAAAATATTTAAAAACATATTTCTGTAATATATATTTAAAATAAAATTACTGCTATCTTAATTTTAAAAAAAAAAAAAAAATCAACTATTTAGAGAAATTGAAAACTTCATTTAACATTCAAATAAAAAATAATCTGAAAACTACGATTTAAAAAACACATTAAATATAATGGCATATTTTAAAAAAAAGGAAAGAATTTGATAATTCTATACATTAGCTTATAATAATAATCAATCAACAAAATAGGATGAAATTAGACTGGATTTAGTAATTAAACAATGAAAAACATTAGGTTACCAACAGAACCAATTTTTATAAGAATAGGTTTAAGACTAATTTCAAAAATATAAAAAATGTTTTATAAAAAATGCTTTTATTTCATTTGATGACCAATTCTTGACCTACAATTTTAGTTGTTATATTTAACATTCAACAAAAACATGGTGTGTCCTTAAATTGATTAATTTGAAATTTTTGGGGATATTTGTATCCAATTAAATGCTCTACTATTATTAATTAATTTATAGTGTACCACAATTTTATTGAATGTTACATATAATAATCAAAATTGTGATTCAATAAAAAAAAATATTTTTGCTTTTTAGTGGAATCATCAAATGAAATGAAAGTGTTTTACAAAAAAAATATTTTATATATAAATATTATTTTTATATTTTAATATTCAGGAATTTTGCAACTGACTTGCCTTTGAAAACTCTACATCTATATTATTTCAATGCCTCAAAATCATTTATCATAAGTAGAAAAGCTATTCATATACAAATTTAATAATACCTAAAAAAATGTCATTGTATTTCCAGTATTTGAAATTAAAGTATAACCTGCCATTATTTAAATGGACAATCCTATATTGCATTATCATTTATACTTAAACACACATAAAATATCTGAAAAAAAAATTTATTTCAGTAGAAGTCGGTTAAAAATAAGTTACAAGATATTTGGTTTTTATTAAGGTAATAGTTTAAAAAAAACAAGTTTTATGTAAACAATCTTCTTTTTTTTTCTTTCTATTTTACTTAACTACCTCCAAAATTTCTTCCTCATATTAAATCAAAGCATTTGCTTAAAAAATATAGCACCATCCATTGCACAACTTGAAACTTTTACCAAACTAATTTTAATGTCATTTAAAATGTAGCCACCAATACTGTTAGGCTGGATAACTCTGAAACATTGCATTGTCATTCAAACCAAACACATGTACAAAGTTTTGAAGAAAGCCTGTTCAGTAGAAGTAGGTTAAAATCAATTACAAGATTTGATCCAAACAAACAGAAACTTTAAGTTAAATAAAACATTTTATTTCTGAGAAGAGAAAAAGACATTTGATAATACAGAATAAGTAATAAATAAATTTTAATGTAAGAAGTAGTTCTCTCAAGAATAGTCAATTATAATATTTTTCATTACAAAACAATATTTAAAATATTTAATAAAATTAAAAGATAACCGTGTTCAAACAGAAATAAACTTTATATTAATAAATAATCAGTCATATTTCTCACTCCATATTTTCATTATTCACTCAATTCATATATATATAAATAATTATTTTTTTATTTTTCTACATTGTGGCCATTTATATGGGCATTATTAAAGAATCTAAAATATACAAAATTAAAAAATAAAATTAATAAAAAAATGTTTACTTTTTCAATTTGGTGTATTTTAAATTATCCCAAAAATGAGCTTATGATGGAACGGTAGAAAATAATAAAGTACTTACTTTCTCATACATGTAAATTCAGTAAAAACAAAATAAGATTTATAAAAATAAAAATAAAAAAAGTCTATTTTGAATTGTTATAATTATTTATTTAAAAAAAAAAAAACCAGTTTAGATTTGGGAAAAAAATGAATTTTGCATTTTCAATTCTAAATTTAAGTATGGTAAAATGCCATAATCACAGTCAATCATTTATTTTTAATGCATTCTGGCATCTGATCTTAAAGGTAAGTTTTAAAATCTTTTGTCCATATCATTGTAATATATGCATAGATTTCAATATGGATGGAACAAAGCATGTCATTTTAAATCAATGAAATAATTATTTCTCTTTCATTGGTGGCAAAGATCCATGAACCTTGTACTCACGTAATATCTAGAGAGAAAGGAAAGAAAACTAAAACTAATCATATGGTCGGTATATTTGGGAAGTCATATGACATTCAAATATCTAAGTGACAAATTGATTTTTTTTTTTTTTTTCACAATCAGCAATCAATCTAGGAATTTTAATTCTTGAATCTGTTACTCTACACTACATCAAGAACAAAGAATAATGTAAAAGAACTTAAATCTAAGAATAAGAAAGATTTTGAATAAAACAGTAATATAAAAAAGTTTGAAAATAAACTTTAGATAGGCCTGGGAAGCACATATGTTGAGAGATTTATGGAAGTATAATTTCATCTAAATGTTGCTTTCTTATATTTTCATGAAGTCTTTAATAACTAAACCTATCTAATTCTAAATACAGATCAAACTCAGATGATAATTATAAGAAAAGTTACTATCATCATATAAAACAGGAAAGAAATATTAAAAATATAAGTAGCAAAGTATTTTTATCCACGAGCAGCAAAAATATTTGTTATCCACAAATATTTCTACATAGAGATCAAAGCAAGATTCTTGCCTGTGATCTAAAGTTCAAAACTAGAGCATATAAATCTTAGAAACTTTTTCAGAGCAAACTTGCATTATTTTGAGTAATTAGTCCATAATCAATCTAATTAGCCATTCATTATACACTCAATAAATGGGTAATTGCTACTATTAATTAGAAAATAAAAAAGTTACTTAATTGAGAATTTTTGTGCTGATTTAAAAAAAAAAAAGTGATTGTAATAAGATTTTGTATTTACTACATATGAGAAAGAAGTTACCTTCCATGAGCAATAGATCTGTGATTTACTTATTTTTTATATTATTATTAAAAAGGTTATTTGATTTTAAAAAAATTATCTTTCAGCAAAGTGAATACACTTTCTGGCAATTATTTCTTTATTGTTATTATTTTAAATAAAGGTTTGATATAGCCTAATTGATTGCAAATACTTAAAAAGTTACTATAATTTTAAGACAAATATCCTCAAAAATTAATTTTCCCTACTTTAAATACTTTATTTTCATTTCAAGAGAAAATACAATGGGTCCCTTGCTTGGAAGTAAATAATATATCTTCAAATATCAAAAAAGATTTAAATAAAGACTAAGTATTTTCTTATAGATAGTAACAGTATCTATATGTATTTACTACTATAGAATTAAATATAAATCAACTTGAATAATCTTTACCCTGGCTAGCGATGGATTTTATGCAACGATTCACCATAACCATCATTAATTTGTAACCATTATTTTGATTTATAATCAATTATTTGCTATTGCAATTTTTTTTAAAAAATTTAAATTTTTTTTGAAAAACAACTGCCATTTTTTTCCCAACATGGCAGCATTTTGGAAAATTGATGACCTCATAGAATAGTGACTTCCCTAAATCTATGTCACCCAAAAGTAAAATAATGACTGTAATGCTAAAAATTTACAATGCATTTATACCTTATTCTTTATGAAATATCCAGTTTTAGGTTTTTGTTATGAAATTTAAATACAATTAATGTATTTCATCTGCTTTTGATTCAGTGTTTCTTGCAAGTGTTTCATTTGTGATATCCAAAGTAAAGATTCTCATCATTAATGATTATAAAAGCAAAAAAAAAAAAAATGTCAGTTTTATTCAATAGAGTAAATACTCAAAATTTACTTTAATTATGTATAATAAGTGAATAATATTAACTTTTAAAATGAGCACATTAGATAAAATATATTCACTCAATCAATATGGATAATAATTCTTATGTTATTTTGTCTGTGCCAAAAAGTAATAATTGTGCTCATCATAATTATAAATTATTTTGAAAATAAAAAAAATTAAATACGATTTTGTGCATTATGTAGTTAATAATTAACATTATATGATCAAAGGTTAACTAAACATAAGTTAAAAACCTCCCCTCTAGACATGTCTCCAAGTTACATTTCCATGACTGTTGCCAAGGTAGGGTGAAAAGTATTAAAGATTTCAATTGGTCACTTCAGAATCTAACAAAGAACTACATATACGATTCATTTTTAGATGACCCTCTCCTGGAACAGTTCCTTGGAGGCAGTAACAGTGACAACTTATGTCGACAATTACTGTCAGTCATGAATTTTGACTACAGTGAAGCCATAAAGCATAGTACAGCTTACAAACTCATCCTGGATCAATCAAAAAAATTACGCAGAGTTCAATTGGAATGGAAAAAAGCAAATAGAAGTTTGTAAAATGTTTAACTCAATTGAAAACAAAGTCAGAAACAGTAAGAGAAAAATAGTAACAGCAAAAATACATTTATACACTTTTGCTGCAGGAAAAATGGCTACAAAACCAGTAACTGTTATCACAGATATGAAAGCTGGAGATGCTGCAACAAGAGGGCATAGGGAAATTATGTGCAAAAAAGAGTTCAGCTTAGCTAGAAATGATACTAATAATAGTAACCATATAATAGAGGATCGGGAAAACTATTAAGATTAAAAATATGGTAACAATGGATGATAAATTCATGATCAAAATTAAAATGTGATCAGCCTATAATTATGGAGATTGATAGTGGGAGCGGCATATCACTGATATCAGTCTGCGATTGGTATACTGTTATTTTCAAGAGTAAGAAAAGCCCAATTATATAATTACTACCACTATATGTAATACAGGTCACAATCAACCCCATATTAGGTTGAGACTGGTTCAGTGAAATGAAAATAAAAATAACAATTATTAAAAAAATTAATAGCCCCAAAAGAAAAAAATTTTCCAGGGGTGTCAAGGGGAATTGGGGTAAAGTAGATATACTCATAAAGAAAAAAACATTCCAGTAGCCAATACTTAACAAAAGCGGGCCAAAGAAGGTCTATGATGACCAAAAACAGAAAGAAACTTAAGTATAAAGATGTACTGAAATCAAGAGTAAAAAATAAAATTGTAGCTTGTTGGACAGAGGAGAACAATGGCTACCAATGAGTATTAAACAGATTAGAGAAGGCTAGCCAAAGCAATGTCCCAGTTTTCTTCACAAAGAACAATGGATCGCCTGGAAGCAACTATTGTTATTCAAAGATTGCATTATGAAAAGTGAGTGTATGCTGATACCAGTCAAGGGTAGCAGCGTGGCAGCATATAGTACGGGCTGCATGATAGTCAATGAGACATCGGAAGAGCAAAAGCTCTTGTCCTTAATGATATCTGGTGGCCAGACATTAACGTAGACATGAGAAAAAATAAAAAGAATGATACTGATTTACAAACAAGTATATTTTCAGAAAATGCACCATATGAGTTGAAACCTAATTCTCAACAGCATGCTAAAAGGAAGATAAAATCCTCCAGATATCATAATGACTACGTATTGGGTTCAAAGATTAAAACCTAATCTCTGAATTTGGGGGATGTTTATAGATGCTCAAATGCACATACATATAAAGGTATAATTTATAAATGAAATAAATAAATTATAAAGGAATTATAGAATTTTAAAAGACTGGTCCTTTTAAATGAGGCAAATAAAAGTTATTTATAACTTTGTAAGGTTAGAAAAAATATTATTTTCTAAAAGTAAAAACAATTAAATTAATGAGACTGAATGATATATGTCTAGATTGGCACAGCCAGATGATTTATGAATACATGACCATTAAAAAAATACACATCCCAAAGATGATACAATCTTTATAAATGGTGAGGGGTTCACACACTATCCCCAAAGTTTAGTTTACTATAGATTTGTTTATATTTATCATACAGATAAATACTATTTAATTTATTTATTAATGTATCTTAAATTATTAATATATCTTAAATATAAAGCTAATCCATAAAGATGGTATTGTATTTACTTACAGGAAAAAAATCCTTTAAAAATATGGCATATTTATTATATGTGATTCCATCTCTATTAGCTTTAATTTTTAAGTTTTCTAGAAGTTTAGACTTATTTTAATTTAAGAATGCTTTATTAATCATTCATTTAAAAAATCATTACCCAGCAAGAGTTATATAAATCGTTGTCCCAGTATTTACGATCTGATTGGCTATTAATAATCACAAGCGCTGAGAGACTTGCACTCTCTCGTAAGTTAATTTCAAATCATCTGCGCTTTGAAAATAAATATTATTTACATATATTTCTGCAATTTATAACATCGATAATCTACTGCATAGTGAATCTAAAGATTTCATGCTGTATGTTTGTAATTTGAAGTCAGTGAGTAGTGTGTGAAGGTATTTAATATTCACACTTTCAGATATAAGTACTTTGGACTGGCTTGGATATATAGACAGACAAGTTAAGAGTGGTAACCACTCTTTTCTTGTTAAATCGTTGTCCCAGTATTTACGATCTGATTGGCTATTAATAATCACAAGCGCTGAGAGACTTGCACTCTCTCGTAAGTTAATTTCAAATCATCTGCGCTTTGAAAATAAATATTATTTACATATATTTCTGCAATTTATAACATCGATAATCTACTGCATAGTGAATCTAAAGATTTCATGCTGTATGTTTGTAATTTGAAGTCAGTGAGTAGTGTGTGAAGGTATTTAATATTCACACTTTCAGATATAAGTACTTTGGACTGGCTTGGATATATAGACAGACAAGTAAAGTTAAGAGTGGTTACCACTCTTTTCTTGTTAAATCGTTGTCCCAGTATTTACGATCTGATTGGCTATTAATAATCACAACGCTAGAGACTTGCACTCTCTCGTAAGTTAATTTCAAATCATCTGGCTTTGAAAATAAATATTATTTACATATATTTCTGCAATTTATAAATGATAATTTACTGCATAGTGAATCTAAAGATTTCATGTGTATGTTTGTAATTTGAAGTCAGTGAGTAGTGTGTGAAGGTATTTAATATTCACACTTTCAGATATAAGTACTTTGGACTGGCTTGGATATATAGACAGACAAGTAAATTAAGAGTTTAACTTTTTCTTGTTAAATCGTTGTCCCAGTATTTACATCTGATTGGCTATTAATAATCAAGAGATTGCACTCTCTCGTAAGTTAATTTCAAATCATCTGCGCTTTGAAAATAAATATTATTTACATACAGTATTTATATATTTGTGATGTCAGTTTAAGTTCTCTAATAAAAGGCAAGGGGAGTAACTAAATAAAAATGCAGTATTAAGACTATGTGACTTCATTTGATCATTATTAGTGACTTTTCCATTACTTTAATCGTCTTAGCAGTTATATTATAATCTTTAATAAGACTTTTTTCATAAATGATTATGTTGATCAAACGTTTTCTAAATAATAAATTGTTAATTTTTCAAATTATTTTATTCACACGTTATATCACATGATGTTCTATTGTATTTTAACAAATTTACTTAATACATTATTAGCCATTTCAGAATATAATAGAATTTGGAATGGAAAATATTTAATACATTTGTATGTAGATCATTAAAAAATAAAATCATAACTCATACATCAAATATTACTATGTTTATAGATTGTACATCAATTTTTTAAATAAAAAAAAACATATAATATCAGTATTTCAACTAGTTTTCACTTACTGCAACACTAAAAAAAAATCATCACTTTTCTTTAAAATATTTAAAATTTTTGTTTGTTTTACTACATAAATTGCCCTCATGGGGTCTAGAGTCCAGTATAAAAGTATAAAGAACAAGAAACGTCTTCATCATCAGCATTAATATTAATACTAATAGTAATAATATTAATAAAAGCAAAAGCATCTATTCTGAAGATTTTATGTATACCATGCAATGTCATTACACAAATTTCCATATTTTATTCGATCAAAAACAAATAATCAAATGCTTTGTTTACGAGAAGATCATATGACATTTGAGCACCGGAAGTTAGGAAAGCTGGGTTGCAATACGAACTTTTAAATGTCAAATCTGCAATTTTACCACTGCATTAAACTTTAGGGTAATATATCTTGATATACTTCTGCATTCAGAAAATTGGAATCATGTTTCCTTAAGTTCTCTAAGAGTTGAGATTTATATGAATATCATTTACAAGATATTATTATTTTAGGGGATGAACCATAGTTTTTTGAAAGTATGACTACAACTGATTTTTGATCTCGCAAATATTCACAACTTGGATCTAATATGAATGAATCTTAATTTCTCAAATTTTGCAACAAATCTATTAACTTTGTATTATTAAATTGTGACATAAATGCAATTTATTACATTCTGCAAAGACTTCTCTTTGGCTTTGAAAACCTATGACTATTTTATTCTTCCTCATTAGGATATATCATAGCTGGTAAAATATAAAATAGACATTAAACTCTACAATGTAGAACTTATGGAATATTATTTTAGCATTTATACAGATGTTGTCAATAATACTGAATGCAAAAGTAGATAAAGAAAATATTCATCATTTCAATTCAATAAAATTTACAGCCTCTAATGAAAGGCCTTATGATATGGAAGTAGCACATCTATCTGCCAACTTATTTTTCTGGAGTTCAAATCTGCACTCAATACACTTAGAATTTTCTTACAGGTAGTTGCCTGGAAACAATCCAGATAATCATCTAACATTGGTAAATGGATATCTAGTCATTCTTAGACCATGTGCACGTTTGATACAGTTGGAAGAGCATCTGACTTAAGATCAAGAGCTCCTAGGATCAATTCTTGTGCTCGCAGTTCTGGAGCTTAAACGTTTTATGAACACCCAAGTTATAAAGTCATAAGTCTTTTTTTTTAGTTATTCTTAACTGGAGGGGAAAACAAAGACGGAAAGCTGCTCAAGTTCTCACTATTGGAAATTAGTTAGCCTGAAGAGATCTCCAGGAAAAGCTGTTAAAGAAGTCTTTCCCCTTCAGCAATCTATTTATAAAAAAAAAAAAGGCAGTATTATTTTTTATTTTACTATCTTAATATCAAAATCATCAATGAATTTTCATTTTCATTGTAAAAAGTATTTCAATATTACATAAACACACAGACACAAATATTTTTACATTTTATTCTAAGGTTGCAAACAAAATCATTTTTTAACTGGAAGTAAATATTGCAAAAAAATAATCTATAAAACCTGTACAATCTTTGATGTAAAGTGAAGAAAAAAATTAATAATATCAAATCAGACATCTAAATATAGAATTCAAAGATTTAGCTTGTGAAAAAAATATTCCAATGATTTTTATCAATTACGCAAAAGAAAAAAAAAATTGATTGCTAAAAGGCAAAAATAACAGATTAAAATATTTACGAGACTTAAAATTAATCATTTACGTGTGTGTTATATATATATCCATACATTTCAAAAGATCTCTGACATTTAACAAGATTATCTACGAGTTTTTGTTTTCCAAGATTTTCTCAATAAGTGTGATTTTGATTATAAGATTCATTTATGTGAAAATATATGTTTAATCAAATATATATATAACAGTAAAGAAAGATTGAACAATTAATTAACTTACGATCAAATTACTGATACTATCAAGAAAGTCATAGAAGATTGAGAAAGGTAGTAGGTTTTATTAAAAGAAAAAAGATATTTTGTGAACTTGGAAGAGAGAATTAAGAAAAAGATTAAAATAAATGCTATGTGTGGAGTGTACTGTTGTATGGTTAAATAAATGCTATGTGTGGAGTGTACTGTTGTATGGTTGTGAAACGTGGACAATGAGTAATAAAATTTGGAACAGATTGGAAGACTTTGAGAAGTGAACATGGAGAAGAATGAAAAAAAGTGGTAGAATGAATAAAATAACAAATGAAGTTTTGAAAAAAATAAATGAAAAAAGAAGATTGATTGAGGAAATTGGAAGCACAGCTGCCTTACAGTTTTCTTGGGTTTGCAAGTTCGCTTCCCAGCAGATACTTTGACACATGAAAAAAAAGAAGATTGATTGAGAAAATTAGAAATAGAAAGAGAAAACTGATTTGGACATTTATTAAGAAGAAAATATAGTTTAATGAAAGATATTTTTGTGGGAATGGTGAGTGGAAGCAAAAAGAAAGAATAGAAAAGATTGACACTGTTGGATAATATAAGAGATTGGAAGAATTATGTGGAATTAAAGTGCAGAGCAATGAAAAAAATAGTATGGAAAAATAGATGATTTGGTGATGTGACTACTATGGACCTGTCCATGGGACAGAACACTAACGATGATGACTAGATTTTATAATTAGTTTGAGCAAGTCAGGATTGACAAATCCAGATCTTCATAGTTTTTAGAAGTTCACATTAAACTGATACTAAAAAATTGTACAATAACCTGTTAAACAACATTAAACTGTTGCACATGCGCTTTGGATTTTAAATATAAAATGAATGAATACTAACACTTCAACCACATGATAAAGTCTTTGGAAAAGATAGAATGGCCATCTATCTTTTCGAACCCAAACGCTTTTGTATGGGCGAATCTTAAGTGTTTGAAAGTGAAAGCGTGAAGTTATTAAATAATCACTTTAAATTATCTTTACATGCTTGAATGAATGACGCTGGTGAAATTTATTAGAATTTATTTACATACATTTAATTTCAAATAAGAATGACGTATCGTAAATTCTAATAAATTTCACTAGCGTCATTCATTCAAGCATGTAAAAGCAATTTAAAGTGATTATTTAATAACTTTGCGCTTTCACTTTCAAACACTTAAGATTTGCCCATACAAAAGCGTTTGGGTTCGAAAAAATAGATGGCCATTCTATCTTTTCCAAAGACTTTATCATGTGGTTGAAGTGTTAGTATTCATTCATTTTATATTTAAAATCCAAAGCACATGTGCAACAGTTTAATGCTGTTTAAATATTATTGTTTATAAAAAACATCGTGCTATATAAAATAATTGACTTATTTACATACATTTAATTTCAAATAAGAATGACATATCATAAATTCTAATAAATTTCACCAGTGTCATTCATTCAAGCATGTAAAAGTAATTTAAAGTGATTATTTAATAACTTCACGCTTTCACTTTCAAACACTTAAGATTCGCCCATACAAAAGCGTTTGGGTTTGAAAAGATAGATGGCCATTCTATCTTTTCCAAAGACTTTATCATGTGGTTGAAGTGTTAGTATTCATTCATTTTATATTTAAAATCCAAAGCGCATGTGCAACAGTTTAATGCTGTTTAAATATTATTGTTTATAAAAAACATCGCACTATATAAAATAATTGACTTAATAACCTGCTCTATAAATTGAACATGCCTTGCAAGATTCAATCCAGTGATAAAGTTAGTAAATCCTGAAGCTCAAGATCCATGGATACTAATTCTAGTTCTCACTTCTAGTGTAACTTTTTCACATTTTTAATCTTGATTTTAATTATTTCATGCAGTTCTTAAAAAATATTTCAAAATTTTAAAAATTACTTTATAAAACTTTCTACTGAACTTGAATTTTGAGAAATGAAATCAAAGCAATGGTAAAAAAAATTATTGGATTAACTTTAAAATCCAAAATATTCTTCATTAAATTATTCTTTCTTCTTTTTTTTCCATGCTATATTCCTCAATCAATCTTCTTTTTCCCACTAACTCAATCAATTGGAATGTGATACTAATAATGCCATGATTAAGTATTCATTCTTTATATTGACTAACTTAGACTTAAAAGAGTTTCATAATATAATGGATAAAATACATATGTGCCAATTTTCTGAAACTGTAATTTGAATCTGGCCTAAGTAAACCTTAAATTTTAAGAAACATGCAGGCCTAAACTTTAATCATTCAGGTAGCATGTCCAAGCCAACACATTTAATATTCAATAATAATCTGAATGGTCAATTAGCTATTATTAACTAAAGAATAAAAGCTAAACATTAATATTAATTGGTAAGATGTCAGTGCATTAAGACATAAATAGAAAAATATAATTATAATATGACAAAATCTTCACTACTGGTGCAAAATGTTATATATTTTCCAGGCTCTTAGCCAAAAGTTTTCCTTAGATTTCTTGCATACTTAAAAGAAGAACCAGATATGTATATTAAATATTCTTATTAAAGGTGGGTTGATCTAACAAGATAAAAATGTTAATACAATTCTCTACTATAAATATCACCTAGCATAAACTTAAGTAATCAATGATAATTAGGTGCATATAGAATCCTTATTCTTACTATTTAAATTCCTATATTTAAATCAATTTCGGCTTTGGCCTTTATCACTGAGCTCTGAAATTCAAAGTTGGAAAAAATGCAGATATTCATTAAGCAAACCCTTTTAACTCCATTTTACCCATCAAGCTGAAAATGTAAAATTCAAATCATCCTAAGGTTCTGCATCCAAATCAATCTTATGAATAATTTCACTGATCTAAAATCAGTAACTAAATATTTTAAATACCTTCAGTTACTTAATAACTACACACAGATTATTCTCCTGTCTAAGAATGTTAATAACAACAACAAATCATAAAAACAAGTTTAAAACTATAAGACAAAGAACAGCTCTCCACAATAGTGGTACATAGCATATACTTGCATAATTAATAATGACCATCAGAGGCATACAAAATCTCTATCCTTCAGATCAGTTTATCTTTATCAATGAAGTTTAGTATTCAAATTTCAGGCTTTTTGTTGAAGTCTATAACTGAGATTTAAATAATAAGGATAAAGATTTTATATGTGTCTACTGGTTACTCAAATTTGTATTAAATGGCACTTCATTGGGGTGGAAGCTAATAGTGTAGTTTGTTGAAGTCTATGGTTGAGATTTAAATAATAAGGATAAAACTTTTATATGTGTCTACTGGTTACATCAAATTTGTATTAAATGGCACTCTATTGGGGTGGAAGCTAATAGTGTAGTGACTTGTTTTTATTGTGTCTATCCAAGTGAATAAGATCCCTACAGTTATTAAGATACTTAGTATTAGTTCTGCAATGTAGGAGAGATGGTATACCTTTTCACATCCGTGATAAATGTCTAACCTTGCGATCCCATCAAATAAACTCTGCGATCTCTTCTGATCTCGTCCAATACCATGACAAATTTACACTTTCATTTATTGTCTAGATTTCGTTCGGACAAGTTCTTCTTAAAATGTTTTTTATTTCAGTGCTGATTTATTTTTTTCCAATTTTCTGATTAATAGTACTTTTTTTTTTCTTTTTTAAAAAACAGTACAAAATAATGAACATTTGGACTTTACGCACTACTGAGATCAATGTGGTCAAGTACATCAATATTTCGGACACTCAATGGCATTGTAACATTCAAGGATATAATAATTAAAATATGCCTTTGTAAGGGAACATGGCTGAATAATTCCAGAATTCCATTTTTGATGGCGATCCGATTTATTTACAGCTGAACTCGCAAATTGGAGACCCTAACAAAATTGTTGAAATTAATGAGAGCCTCTTGCACAAAAAAAAAACAAAACAAACCAGACGTATTCTTCTGGAACAGTGGATGTTTGATGGCTTGTGCAGGGAGTGGCATGTTTCATTATGAGAATTCATAGTGGAACAGCGGCAACTTTGATGAAAGCCATTAAACAAAATGTGGATGAAGAATCGACAATTTATTCAGACTGTTGGAAAGTCTATAAAACTGCTTTACAAGCTGCCAGTTACCGACCATTTTTGTGTGAATCATACTGGATATCAAAAAAATTAACACACTGAGGAAATAATAAAAGTGTAGTAATTTAATTTTTTTTTTTTGGTTTTGAAAAAAATACATTTTCTACTTATTAACATTTCTGGTGAAGATTCCGTGTGAGCATTATATTGAACAATCACGGGTTATGTAAGTCTTCATTTTCGAAAAAAAAAAAAAATTATTTTTATCCATTTAAAATAAAGTAGATAACAGACAAATTGGATTGTTTCATTGTGACAATTCCTGTTATATATTACATGGTAAGTATGGTATGTTTATATTTTAAGTATTTTGTAATTTAGTGATTGTTTTGTCCGTATTTAAGTAACATTTGGGAATTGCATAAAACTTTTTCGGATTTTTTTTTTTTTTCACGATAAAAATTAACTTTTTCAGATTTATTTCATATTTTTTAATATTGTTAAAAAATATTTTTCAGATTTATTTTTGTATGAAATTCATATTTTTAGTAGTGTTAGATTTAGTCTGGTACAATTACTGTCATGTATTAGAATTTTTTCACATACATATTCAGACTGCCGATAACTTTGTGAATCTTGCGAAAATATCATGTACACATACGTGATCCATTTTGATAAATTTATCATTTTAAGTTTGTTCAAGAGCCAAGTGTACACACTATTTGCTCAGATCACAAGATTATAAAATTATCTGCAAATTAATATGAATGTGAAAAGACCTAACAGGTCAATAAGTTACAGGTCTAATATGTAAGTACCATTATTAATTAACTAAAGATACTAAAATATCTAGTTACTAAACTAATTTAGTATTACATAATTATTTCAAGCAGGTTGACAATTTCAAATCCTTAGGGTGATTTGAATTTCAAGTTTTGTATTATCATATTAAACTGAAAGTTTAATGATTTGTTGCTATAAATAAAAACTGTGTTATATTTATTAGTTACAAAACGGTAGAAGTTTATCATATGTGCTTTCATATTTTTTAAAAGAATTTTCAAATTTATTCACTCCATTATTATCTTGGATATTGTCTTCACTGTGCTATTCAATATCATTTTATTAATAATATTTATATGATTTCAAATAATAGTTTCATTTTTTTCTAATGAAAAAAGACATTATATTCCATATATTAGATTATACTTTTTATGACCTAGTGAGTTTTTTAAAACAGAAATGATACAAAAATATTTTTAAATGATTTATAACAACGAATTTTCATAAATAAACTCGTATTTAATGAATATAATTCAGGTGAGCTTATCTATCAACATTTTAAATTTTTTAAAAAACAATAATTTTTTATAAATATTTTAAATAAGATTCAAGTCTATTCAGGTTTGTGGTTACAGATCTTGGCAAAAATGATGAAGAAAATTCCTTTGAAACTGATGCTGAATTATATAAATATTCTTAATACTTAAAATTCAAAATTTGGCTATTCTGTAACATCTATCTTAATTAATCGACAATGGCTATAAGGTGGTTTTATGATGAAAATGCTACAAAGCAGTATTTGATACTGTTTCAAGAAGTTGTTTTGTGATGTAATTAGAGTTCCAAATTTTGGATTTTTTAAGTATAAGCATTAGTTACAATAAGTAGAATAATATTTGTATAAAAAAGTAGAAAAAATATAAGCATAGATAATACGAGAAATAAAATTACTTACATTTAGATTACATAGCAGTATGACATACCTACTGTACATGAAAAAAATAGCATAAAATTTATAGAATATGAGCAAAATTCAAACTAATTTAATTTTTGTAAAATGCAAATAATCACAGAAAGATACTGAGATAGAGATAGTTGTTCAATTTATAAAATTCTGCAAAATTAAGATCTATATTTCTAGTGATATGATATTTCACTTATACCCACTGAGTGCAAAATAATGAGCTAATAGTACCGTTTTCTGCCTAGTCTATTTTATTATATGAAAACGGCTGTATGATTACGTTTGTATATCTGTTAAGAATATATCCATTACCTACCACGCACATACTTCATCTACATTATTGCATATAACCATTAAAGATTTAGCATAAGCATTGTACATTTCCAGGTAATAAAGTCCTAATTATAACAAACTAACTCATACATTCTTGTAAAACCCACCAGTAATGGTATGTGGTGGTTAGCATTATCCATCTACTACTTAACGTAAGAAAGGGCAATTTGACTTACTAAAAATAGGTGCTAACTTTCCTTCACATTAAAATTATTTTGTTTTATTAGGCACCAGGATTCTACTTAGACATCCCTATTAAACCGACAATGGAAGTGATATATATATATATATCTTAATACCCTGAATAATAAACCTGAAATACAATAAAGTGCGTTGTCATCAACAGTTGAATTTTTTAAAGATTGCCGAGAAATATATTTATGAGGCTTAAACAAATGACCCATTGCAATTCTTTTTAATATTATTATTATTGAGAACATACTTATTTCAATTTACTGAATAAAAAAAAACAAAGGTAATATAATAATTATAACGATACTTTGACCATATTTATAGTTTACATGACATGGATAATATCTTCAAAAGTTATTTCAATACTTATTATGAGTTCAAAGTTTAATTTCTTATCGGTAAGATTGTCCAGAAAAATAGTTCCTTGGTAATAAATATAATTCTCGGCTTTTACTCTGCGATATGTATGTTAAGTTCCAGCTTTAACAGTGTGCTTCTATTTCAGGCAGGTGACGACTTCATTCTTCTAAATCAGTATAATGATATCCAAGGGAAAGGAAAAATGGCAATATACAGACATTCTAGCCACTCATTTGAATATTGGCAACTTTCATGGGATAATTCTGCATTTTGCGGTGTATCCAAAAGAAGGCTCCTTTATTCCTGTCCATCCCTTTTATATCCCTCTGAAAATTCATCATGCAGGGTACATTGTCGAACACGTCCCAAATTTCTTCTTCAATCTTTTATCTTTCATTAGATTTTTGTTCTCAAAGTTCTCTTTCTTGTAACTATCGCAGCCATATTTAATTACCAATGTCACGCTTTGCAGAACTTTTATCAATATTTAAAATCAGTAGTCGCTTTTATTATTTAAAATTTGCCCTTTTCCCTTTTTCTTTCTTTTTATTAAAAATCAAAAAAAAAAAAATACAATGTGTATTGCCTCAAGGAAACAAATTTTCTAAGTTTAATCAAATAAAAGATTTATTTTATATATAATTTTATATATATACAAACTTCATCTAACATATATTTTTCCTTTTCTTTTGTATTCCATTCTCAGCAAAATATTCAAATTCAACTGCCAACACACCTTGCATGGTTGCAATACCCTCTGTGGTTAATCATAAAAATAAACCTTGTGTCTCAA
The DNA here is from genome assembly GCA_028023455.1 of Epiperipatus broadwayi. Lineage (NCBI taxonomy): Eukaryota > Metazoa > Onychophora > Udeonychophora > Euonychophora > Peripatidae > Epiperipatus > Epiperipatus broadwayi. Next base: position 221,680 of record JAQFVV010012657.1, read on the forward strand.
CTAGTTTATTCTACTTAACACTACTGTTATGCTTCTATACTGCAATAGCCCACCATCTTTTTATGGGCAGGAGACCCGGTGTACCGGGCCCCGCGGCCTTGGTCATTGTTTTTTTTTTTTTAAACTGAAAGAAATTAAAAGTTGTTTGGAAATTTCTTTAAAAATAAAATTGAAATTAAATATCTCTTAACTCTTATATATTAAATCGCAGATAATGAAAAATTTAAAATAAACTTTTTAAAGAAAAAGTATTTTAAAACTAAATTAAAAGATTTGGGATGAAATTTCTTTAAATTTTCTTTAAATATATTTTTGATTTGGAAAACGGTTAATTACAGAAATGGAAAAGTAAAGTAAACACCTGGACATAAACAAAAACATCGTAAAAAAAAAAAAAAAATAAAAAAAAATCCTTTAAACAAAAAACTTAATAAACCCATTAATAAAAAAAGGAAAGTTGGAAAATTAGTTAGTTAATGATTATTACGATGTGACTATATTTATTAGTACAGAGTTGGAGGTGAAGGGATTGAAAGAGGCGCTTTCAATTCCTTCAGCTGTTAAAGAAAAGGGAGTGAAACATCGTTTTCTACATTGAGGACCAGTTAAAACAAAAACCTCCGGATGGATAAATAAATCGGCCAACAGAATATCAATCTTAGAAGGGTGGGAATTCACGTTCATGGCAAGAACGGATAAAGAGGAACTGTTTTAAAGTAAGAACTTTATAAATAATGAACATTAAATTAAACTTTCCAGAGTTAAATGATTGAATATTATCCTATCTGACCAACTTAATTTATTAATAATGTTATTTGATGTATTTCCTTTTTTTTATATATATATTTTAAAATCATTTCCATTTATTTATTTATTTTTTGTTCTTTAAGTTTTATTGTGATTTCTGTTTTCCGTTAAGGTAAATTATATAAATGTTAAACTTAAGTCGGGCGTGAATGGTTGTATAGATTTGTAAAGTTATATCAGGGGAGGGTAATCTTAGGTTATTTGTTTCGTTGTTGAATTGGGTATGGATTGGATACATTGATGTAGTTAGTAGATGTAGTCGGAGATTCGCTACTGGAGAATCGTTCATACGGATCTCTCGTTTGCTAGGGAAGGATTATAAGAGAGGGATTCTTTCTATGGAGTTTTTTTATTGTTCTTCTCGTTGGATAGAAGTAATATTCCTATCTAATGAAAGTCAATATCTTCTCTTAATCTTTTTGGTGCTGGTATTGTATTACATTGAATAATCGATGTATCAGATGAATTGATGCGGTTTGACTGGAATTTTAGCCTAAGGTTAAATAGGGATAGAATATTTTATTTTCAAATGCAAATTATATGGTCTATTCATACTTGACCCTAAATAAAATGATTAAATTTAAGTTGTTTATAGACGTGATGGATTGGTTATCGGTTAAATATGTTTTGGGTTTCATATTTGATCAAATATATAGAATTGATATATAATGATACCTTCTGGTGAGTATCTAAAATGTATTTATTCGGATGTCTTTTAAGTTATTGGTGAAATGAAGTATCTTATGGTGAATACTATTGGGTTGTATAAATTTCCCTCCGAATTGTCAGTAATAATAATTTTGTATTTCGATCGTTTATGTTTATTTTGAAATGTTTTTGGTGAAATCTAGGTAAGATCTATATTCAACATTATAAACAAGTTTCATAAATTTATCTGTGCGAACTTAATTAAAAATGTGAAATTAGAATATAATAGTAAGTAAATGTGAATTAAAGTCAAAAATCAAAGTTAAAAATGTAGGTTAAATGTGGAAATGTAAACTAATACTAAAATAATTTTAAATCTTATATATATGTGCGTAAATAAATTTTTGTATGTTAATTACTGGCAGTGGCTCATTTTATTCTTTTTTTACATATACTATTAGATTATATTATTAAATCTCTGCTATTCCACTGAGCTAGTGACATGGGCTAACGACCGGATGCAAAAAAAGGAAAGAAAAAAAATTTTTTTTTTCTTACGTATCTGCCTACTCTATAAATTTTCTAGGTTCAAATGCCTAGATGGCGCCCTGTAGTGCAGATTACGTGAAGTCGCCTTCTCCGGATCGTTACACCGGGCATACACATATGTTAGACTACTTTCCTAATGGAATGGGATATCTAATTTTCCCAGACTAGTATAGACATATCTTGGCAGTAGTTCACTATCCTACATGTGGACCTAGCTCTGTCACTTATTGAAAATTGTAGGTATGCAGCAGCAAGCTCCACCCCCCATCCATCTGGGACCTTGCTCTCTGAAGACTTACAGGAATTAAGATGATCCTATTGCCCTATTGGGTACAGTGTTGAGATATGGTATACCTGGACCATTATTTCATCCAACCTCCTTACCCATATTACAGCTTCCTGGCATACTGTCAATAATACCTATTTCTCTCTACCTATATTTATTACGAGCTCATTAATGTGTAATCAATTTCATTTTATCCAGAGATAAATCCAAAATCATTCCCATGAAATCCGTCCTAATTTAAATTATTATTATGTTAGTGTAAATCAATGCTGCTTGTGAAGATTTCTCCATGTACTGCTCACACCAGTCCTTCCACTTAATGTCTAGATCTCTTTCGGGATGCCATCCCAATTTCTACATTTCCACTGGAGATGGAGATCTTGACAGCATTACTATTTTTTTCATTTTAGTTAAGGATCCCATTCCTTTATTCCTAGGCCCTGGGTTATCTATTAATATAATGGTATTTAAATGAGGCTCATCTCTTAGATATGTATTTATTATTACATTTATTGCTATCAAATTCACCCAGAAAGTCTGCCACTTGTTCTACTGTCTCACACCCATTTCCAATTAATAGCTGTCCCACCGGAGTAGAGAAAGTTTCTTTGCATTAACTTGATTTGCTTTTCTGTCATCGGATATTCTGTTAAAGCCCTCATCTAAGGCACTTGCTTTTGCAAGAAAACATATACGGCTCTTCCATCCTATATTTTTCTAATGATACTTTGAACTTTTATTCTTTCCTGGTAGTCCTCATTCCAATAGCTTTTCGTTAGCGCTCACTTATATTGTATAAAGTTTGCTGGCCTCACAAATAAGGACTCCCACCACACTTGAGCCGGTCCCTGATCTACTGGTGACTAACTATCTTGTCCGTAGAACATTTTTACTTTCAAGAATTGTTTTACCACCATGAGTATATTTTCCTCTTGTATGATGACCTTCTCTTTGATTTCCTCCTGTTTTTGTCTCAACCAGGTTGTCTTCTGCTTGCCCTCCTGACTCTAATTCTGTCTTACCTACTTTTATTCTCTTTCCCTAGTACCTTCTCTACCCTTTCATTAATCTGCCTTCCATTTCTTTGAAGTCTGTTTTTATTTTCCTTATTTCTTCCCCTATGAAATTTTTTAATTTCCACCATCAATTCTGTTTTAATTTCTTTTTTCCATTCCAATATGAACTCCTAAAAAAATAACTTTCTCATTATTGGCTTGATGCTGTTCTTTCTTTCTCTTTCCTTATCGTAAGAATAAGGGCAGGAATAACAGACTGTCATAACTATAGAGAAATACAATGAGTTTTTTTTTATCTCTATTGGGACGGGTGCAGGGGTGATGTGGAGAAGAGAGGCTAGAGATGGGAGATGGATTGAACTTGGAGACCATCTTGCAGTGGACTGATAATAGTTGACAATAATGATGATGACCTCAAATTTAAAAAATAATTTGATATTTGACAAGACATTTAATTATAGTATATTAATATCTAGAGATCAGAGGAGTTTGAGAAATTGATAACTAAATCTTATAAAATGTGTCAAATAAGTTCAATACTTTAGCCAAAGTGGGAAAGCTTTGAAATATCTTATTCACGGACATGTTACATCAGCCAATGTTCTTTCATTTTATACATATAGTAAAATCATAATTTAAATAAAAGCATATGCTATACATTTTATGTCACATAAATCACAGATTGTATGGGTCCCTGTAGTTTACATGAATCAGAATATCTCTAATCTTAAAAAATTTATTTTACCTAAATAAAATTTTGATTTATTATTTTAATTAGTGCTGTATAAAATTTCTGACATATTTTAAAATACCATATTGTTATTAATAAAATAAATTTATAACTCCTACAAAAAGTATTTATATATTGCACTATATACAATTAAGGTAGTAAAAATTTCAACAGAGTTTGGGTTTATAATGAAGAGATCAAGTTTATTGCTGAAATGATATTAAATTTCAAAATCCAAAAGAACTCTAGAATTAGGATTTTCAGTTAAGAGTAATTTACCTATATCAGATAAAAAGCAATTTTTTTTTCAAAATAAATCTAAAAAATTTAAATCAAATCTTGTGTACCAAATGTTAGTTTAGTGATCAAAATATTTTAATACTAAACAAAAGTATTTTGAGGTAACATCAAAATGTGTACAATTCAGCTTAAAACATCAGGCACATAATAGGTTCAAGCGCTGAATTATGCGTGGTCAGTAAAGGTTGCCTTATATAAAAATGATTCATTTGTGTTTTTAAAACTCTTGATGGTCAGTGCGCATAATTTAAAACTAAATTTGAACACTGCATATTTGAAGGTTAATTTCCTTCTATGTGATTACAAATAGTATTTTGTAAATTCTTTTTTAATATTTGTTTTTTTTTTTACAAATTATAAATAAATGTAAGCAAAAATACATAATAATAGTAAAATAATGAATATTTATTTTTGTTTTAGTTGAAACACTAAGCAAAGATATATAATCCATAGATTATTGACAATTTATCTATTAACTATAAAATTTATTTTTATTTGTCTAGATCTTGACAAAGATCATCAGAATATCAGAATATATTAGAAGTTACTCAGATAAATTTTACCAGAAATTTCCAACAAACAATTGTATCAGAAGTTTCTTGCAAACCTTAGTAAGTTTAATATAGATATGAAATATATACATTAGATAATAGGTTGTGCATTCATTCTACTTTTCAGGACATTTCAATTCTACTTGGGGTTATAGTAGCTTCACGCTCGCAGATCTAACCGCTTCAGCTTCACCTATTTAAATAGAAAGTAGGTTGAAGTAAAGAAGGTTTCCCTCTTTTCTTCCATAGCGTAAGCTTGTGGTTAAAACATCTGTAGAGGTCCCTGCTATTGCATTTTATATGCATATTATCGAGGTTATAGCCTCAGTAAATATTACTTACGTAATCAATGTGCGTTTAATAAATTTATAATTACAACTTTAAATTATTGTTAAAAAAGTGATTTTAAAATAATTTTTGTCTTGCGTTGTTAGCCGAGAGGTATTGCAGCCGCCATGCAAGCAAGCAGTTGGTTGCAAACGGTTGTGGGTTCGCGTCCCGGCCGATGCTATGACATATGAAAAAAATAATAATAATAATAATAATAATTTTTCAATGCCATTGTAAAATAAAAACAAATATAATGAGTACTCAATCTTTCTGAAGATAAGTTAAAAACTTACTACAAGATATACTGTATTACTTCAAATATAAATCCACACTTTAAATTCAAATTTTGGAACTATAAAAATGGAGTGCATCTTAAATTCAAAACAAACATTTTAACATCTTATTTCTGCTGATTTCACATTCCCAAATGATTGTCTTTGCTTTACACTCTATGCAACTACATAGTATTTATTCATAATTCTCCATTTGCATTTTTCTGAGTTCATCCAGTTGCTATTTGATAGCAACACTGTATAGAATCACGTCGTAGTTGGTCATATTTTAATTTTGAGATTTTTTTATTACCCATACTAATTCGAAGAAAATATTTTAACATCTTATTTTTACTAATCTTGCATTCCCTAATAAATTGTGTCTTTGCTTTACTTTATACACATGCACACAGTATTACCATTGTTGATAGCAGGTATGTAGAATCATGTGGTATCCGAATGTATTTTAATTTTGAGTTTTTTTATTATCGATACTCACTAATGATGGAAAAATGAACATATGTTGCTGAATTCAGAAGACAAGTTATATTAGTTCCTATTAGAGTAAATAAAATGTTTCTTACTTTTCAATACTGTATCTATTATAAAATTATTTTTAGATTTTTTTCCAATTTTCCAAGCTTAAAATCCTGCTGTGGCTTAAATTTGGGAGCAGCTTCGATTTGAATTAATATGGTTATAAAATCTGTAATAATGTTTAATTTTAAAAAAATATTTTGTACATAATCTCTCAATTCCCCTCCATTTTTCATATTAAATATATATATATTGTAACGGTATGGGAAAGATAGGATATATTATGGTGGTTGTCCCTAGGGTGATGGCAAATCATTATCAACCCCAAGTTAACAAATATTAATTAATGAAATTTACATGAGATAAAATATTTAAATAATTAAGTAGGATATTAAAGTATAAGATTTAATATCACAGAAATATACAATTAAAGTTATATATTCTAGAGCACGAGATCTAAAATCTCTATGAGAGATCAGCCAGTTACTCCTCAGAGCAATTATGATTAACTATATATCAACCAGCATTATCAAGTAAAAGTAAATACTAGTAATTCTAAAAAGTAAAAGAAATGACTATTCATCATCATCAATGATCAATCAAAATAAATCAACAGAATAAATCAGAATAAAATCAACAGTCCATCTTGTGGCTGGATTTGAACAATAAAAAATATAAATCAACAGACAATCTGGTGACTAGATTGGAAATGAATCTTCTGTAGACCAGGCTAATTATTGAGCCTTTGCCAGCTTGGGCAATTATTTAAACATAACTTGGATGCACCACTTAAGTGCTAATTCATCAGAATACATAACCAGAAAAATCTAAACAATAATTCTGGAATATTAAAATATACTAATCATCATCAATGCTCTGGCCATTTAGTGCCATTAATGCACTGGCCAACTATAAAATAAAATTCTAATAAAGACTAAATTACATAAAATATAGTGCTGGGACTTTAAAGAATATATTCTTTGCACCAAAACAGGACCCTTGGCAACTGAATGCCCCTAAAGCACTAAATACATCCCCATTTATTTATCAGCCATTATACATGAAACTCTATACCTGTTATGATGACCAAGAAATGATGAAATACTATTTTTAACAATTGAATACAAGTTTATTAATAAAAACAAAAAATGATATTAAGATCTGTAGAATTAAGCTACACATATAAGCCTTCTGATTTTGATTAACATAAAATAGTAAAAAAATTATCACATTGTGATTTACATGTATGTGACTTACAATATTCAAGTCATTAATTATGATTTACATTATTAATATACAAAATTTATGTTACTATGGTAGTTTATATATAAGTTTCACTACATTTATCTAAAACCCATTCAGCACATGGACATGTGACTTGATATAAAATGAACATGTTTGAATTGACATTTAATAATAAAATAAATGATTAAAATTTACATGTGTCTACTTGACACATATTGGTATTTGCAATATAATTGACATATACGCACACACATACATGTATGTGCATGTAATTTCTGAACACATTTTAGTTGCCATAAAATAAACCTTTATAGTTGTCACTTACAAATTAATAAATGGCATTAATTTTTATAGTATGTAATAACATATTTAACATACATGTGTGTGCATATTGAATTGCAGGCATATACTAACATTTACCTATTTAATTTATTACAATAACATTTTTCTAATTAATTCACTACTGAAAGTATATAAAATTCACATGTATACATGTGTACACAAAAATATAGATATGAATCAAGTTCTATCATAATAGTTTAGTTTATTTTACTTCCTAAAAAAAAATATCAGTTTATAAGTTCCTTTTTTTTTCTCTTTAAAATATAAGTCAATCTTGACTGAATTATTGTTGATTGAATATTTAGAAATGTCTTTAAATTTAAAAATGTAGATTTTAAATATTTACACTTATTCTCTTGAAAAAAAAACAAATATAACAATATCTATCAATTAAATCTTCATTTTTAGACATTTAACTTAAACAAAATTATTTACTTATTCTTTAAAATGTCATTTTTAACATGTAATGTTACTCACCATCTACTGTATATATGCTTATCTCGGCATATAGACCCAGCAGCATACATATAATTACTTCTTCAGCAATTGATGGGGTTTTTTTTGGTAAGCTTAGTTTTTTGTCCAGGTAAGGGTTATTCTGTAGTTGGTTCCACTTAGATTAGGATTTGGTAAGCTTCAGGCCAGAAACCTATTTGTCCTCAATTGTTCAAGCTAATTATTCAGAAAGTGACCTAGCTTCATGTAAATCAAAACTGCAAAGGAAAATAGTAGCAGCTCCTGGATCTACTGTCCTGCCTTCAATTATTTCATGTTCATTCTCTAACTCTGCAAAACCAATTTCAGCAGTACTGCAAACTACAGCAAAACTTCTAGACAACTGTTCCTCACAAATTTAAACCAGACTGTTATTTTCAAGAACTATTATCCAGACTTTGCAGTCAACCTATTTGGCCACTGCTTCTCAGAATATTAAAACCAGACTCTTCTGGCCAGGTCTTACAAAATTACAAGCTAAACAACTAATATTTTTTATCAGTCCTTTTTATAAATCTAGGTGATAAAAACACTTTAATTGAAAATAAATTTTTCTGTCTAATCCTTATCTCAATTAAAATCAATTTTAATCTTTTCAAATCACTTTTAATTACAAGTTATTTTCTGTAGCAACTTTGAAATTCTATCAAAGGCGTGATCTACATGTTTTTATTTTAATCCTTTGAAATTTTTAATCTACAACAATTTTTAAAAATAGATAAAGAAATGTATACAAGCATTAATAATAATAAAAAACAACCATACTTGTTTTGGAAATTCAAAATCAGAATAATAATAATTTATTTAGATCTTTTTAAATGTTTTAATTAATAATAAAATTCTATTTTAAATTGAGAATTATTTAACACTTTATAGTCATTGTTATTCCAAATGAAATGTAGAAAATATCTACAAAAATGTATGTCTGTGTTTATTTCTACTTTACCTTTCAACTTTATATACATATTTGTGCACACATTATGTTGCTTTCTGCCATTATAACAGACCTGTTATAATATATTTTTCCTTCCAAGAAGCTATCTTAATTTTTGCTTAGACAATCCATATTCTTTATTTAATCTATATAAATATACTTTACATATTCGTCACCCATTTCTGTTATGAAAAAATTTTGTACTAATATAAGTGTATTCTGTATTTTAAAATGTTATATTATTAATAAAATAAAATTATACCATTTACAAAAAAAATAGTGAGTATAACAATTTTTCTTCCCAATATCCAGCCTTCTTGTTCAGTGGCAAGAGAATTCACTATGCAATATGTGTTAGTAAATAGATATCTAGTTATTAATAGCTAGAATAATAAGATCCTAGATTAATGATTAATCAGATAATTCCAAGGCATATTTTTACATTTACAAAAAGTATTAAAAAATACTCATGATATATGACAAGTGCATATGCCATTAAAACCATTATCTGAAAATTTTCTAAATTCTTTACAAGCTTAGGATTTAATCAACCAAGAGATTTTTATCTCACAATGGGCTATTTAAACACTAAACTTATCATTTAGCCTCTATAAAATTAAAACATACAAGTTTAAATTTTTTTTATGAATATACTTATATAAAAATATGAAATACAAAGAATATGTTTTTTATATTGTACTTGACCCATTTAATCATTAAGAATGCCTAGGAATGCATTCAATATTGATATTAGATATTTATGACATAGTATGGCTCTATGCAATAATTGAATGTTGAATCATTATATGACATTTAAGCACAGGAATTGACATGGCTAAGCTACAATCCATGAATTTTTAGTAATTGAGTCTGTCATTACAATATTACACTAAACCATAGAGAACATTCTCAGATACTTTCAAGACAAACAATATATTCATGGGTATAATTTTTTGCAGTCAGGCTATAAAATAATACACAAATACTAAAAATATACTACATATACTAGTGACAAATGCTTTATTAAAAAAATTCAAAAAATTCATTATGTGCTTATTAGAAATTTCTCTTATCATCAATTTTATATTATTTTTATAAAATACATACACACTCATATATACAATAAAACCTACACTTTTTCTTTTTAATAATAAAAAAAGATAAAATACTATCATTCATTTAAATGGAACAATGTAATAACATCAAAATGAAATCCAATCTCCACCTTCTCATCTTAATAAAAATGCTGAACGATGAAATATATATATATATTAATTCTAGTAATAATAATATATTGGAAAGCAAGTTTAAACAGGTTTAATAAAATAATGAAAAAATTAAAATTAGGACAGAGAAAAGCACATACATACACATTCACATTCAAGACAGACAAACTGGTAAATAAACAAATAAAAAAAATTATGTACTGTGAAGAACAGTTGAAATAAATCATAAATTTATGACATAACTGGATCATGACTAAACATTTTTAAACATCAAAAGATCAATAATTTTTAATTAAGAAAAAAAGAAAAACAAGATTTCAATTTTTTTATAATTACAGAGTGGTAAAAATAAAGCAAAGAAGATGAGAAACAGATAAAGAGCAATGAACTAATCTTTTTATTAATGATAAATAATTAAATTAATAATTTTCAACAGAAATGTTATATACTATCAAACTATTAGTATTAATATGTCAAATGCAGTTAATGTGTGTGTATACATGTATATAATATATACATGGTCTTGTTATTCAACAATTCTATTGAGAGATTTTTCCAGTCATGGATGAGCAGTAACCAAAAACTGAATGATTTTAGTGAATCAAAAGGCATATTAAGGTTTTAGTTGTCAAGCTACAAAATTAGGGGTCAACCAACCGATGTTTGAAATTAACTGTTTGTCTTCTGAAGTTTATTCCCATTTATATATTTCTAAATAGCATAAAACATCACTGCAAACTTTAAGCAGATGGTTACAGATATATATAAATGATTTCCAAAATAAATTTATCATGAATCATATCTTCTTCTTAGCTCTCATTATAAAATTATATATGGTATCATAAAAGGAAGTGCTACTCTGCATGGTTTTAATGCAGCAGCAGTGGAACTCAAAAGACCATAGATTGTATTTCTAGTTTTAACACTACCAGTACTTGATCTTTTTATGAACTCTGGAACTATAAACCAGTCGATTATTTATTTTAATGAAATAGTGGAAAATCTGAAGCATATGAAATAAAATACTTCAGATTTTCCAACACCAGTTACACTAATATTAAACAGAAACTGGTCAAAAATTGAAAAACTTTATTTTTTACAATAATATATTTTACAATGGATTGCTTTATAAAGCAGGTATCAAGATGTGATATAGGTTTGATGAAATATTTCACAACTTGAACTAAATAAAAGTAAAAACAAAAACTTGATGACTTCTAAGTGATTAATTTATCATAATGTTAAGGATGACTTATAAAATATTCTTAATATTTTTAGTGCACCCTATAAAAACTATCTTTATTAAGTAGTATTCAAAAATAGAGATGGTTGATCAAACAATAAAAAAAAAATGACTTTAACAATTTTAGCTTGGGTAGTAATAAGCTTCAGAATATCTATTTTCTTGACAATATTTTAAGCAGATTTCAATGAATTAAAGATGGCTATAACCTGCACAACTATATTAGTTTCAGCTTCACATCCCAAATTCTCATTGAAAAAGGTAAACCTCTAGAAACAAGTCTGAGGACTGGGTTAAAATTGCACTATCATCTAGCAACCCTTATAACCCAAACTTACCATAGATGGCACTGAAATATTGAGAAAATAAATGCTCTTGTAAACACTACCATAAACTTGATTTTGTTTTTTTTATCCAACTGAATAATGACTTTATCCCTCTCTATAATATTTACAAATTTCTATTACATATATATTGTAACCCACCCCCCGCCGGCTTCCTTACCGAAAGCCCAGTAAAGTCACGTCCTTTATATCTGGATGCTTTTGCCGTATTCCTACGGTGACATTCTCGTGTTTTGGTTGATGGTTCACTTCTATGAACCTGCTGTGTTCTTGCGTCTGGGGGATTACATAATGTTCTGTGAAGATAATTTCAAACACATATACACGTACGCTTTATTTATTTTATACGTAAATTCGGATTGAATCCAAGTAGTAGGCGCCAGGAGAACTTTTATAAGAGTCCGCCACGTATGTGCATAAGCTCACTCAACTATATCACAAAACATGCCCGTGCATCACTCCAGTCGGAAGCAAGAAACGAACACAGCCTATATCGCCTTTCAAATTACATCGTATATGTGATCTTTCACTCACGATCAATCAGACTTATCATATTAGGGCCCGCCCTATATCCCACAGAATAAATTAATCAACACTTAATATTAATCTAAGAAAGCATAATAAACATAAATATAATCAAATCCCAACACCAAAAATATCAAATGCATTCATTCATATACAAACAAATTTGATCGCTCCAGCACTCATTCCCTATTATATAAATTTATGTTGAAATTCCAAGCAATTAATAACAAAAAATACTAGTTAAATAAATGTTTTATTTTAATCTGTTTAATAACAATTCATGCAGGTATATGACCGGCAAGCCGAGATAATTTAAATATAGATTTAAAGGTGACTTTGCACATATTTTAAAGAATGTTAATCTGTAGACAAACTTATTTGGTTAGGTTCTCTAATCGTTCATTAATGGTCATGAGTAACTTTATCATTTTAGCTTAATGTTTTAATAGTTCTTGTTTTTAAAGTTATTTTACTTTGGTGCATAAATAAATACGATAATTTAAAGGTAGCTACCTGTGGAACGTAGAAAGACTGTAAGAGGGATCCTGAGCGATGATTTTTTCTTTAACGAAGCATTCTGGCAATTTGCAAGGTCTCAAAAGCGTGTGTGGTCCTTAAGTGAAGTTTCTCCGGTGTTACGAGCATCCTAGGGGCAATCAGCTGAGCTGGATGTGAAGGTCCGCGGTTAAGCCGCGAATTTTAGGTTCAGCAACGCATCTCCGTTATAAATATTTCTACACGAAAGTTAGATTTTATTTCTTTTCTAGTTCTAATTTTAATAATCATTAAAAGCGCTGTCCGGCCTTTTTGATCTCTTCCTTCCCGCCCTCACACCTTGAATTTTTTTCACCCAATCACTCCCATGCACCTGTGAGTCCCTTCATCTTATAAGTCCATCGAGTATTAACTCAATTCAGTGATTTCTGGGATCGTTTGCACCACTTTGGAATCTCACTCAATTTGACCATTTTTTCAGGTATTGTTTCGCTGGAGACAGAAGTCTGAGTTGTACAATAGCAGTGTACACTTTTTCTCACCTCTGTTTCTAAATTCGGCTTATTTTATCTAGGCGTACCAACGCATATCCTGCCTATTGTTTCAATTTCTCTAATTTTACATTTACTAATTACCCCCATTTAAAATAATTTTAGATCGCTTGGAATTTCAGAACATATTGCAAATTAATTAATTCATTTTCCCCTTTTGTTCAAAATGATTCAAATGATTTAATAAAAATGTCAAACTTGCGTTCAATCATTCATCTTTATTTAACTAAAAAATGCAAAAAAAACTTACAACTAAGGATTACAGATTTATTCTTTAAAAAAAAAACAAAATAATAAAAAAAACTCTTTTACTTTTTTATTTCAATAAATTTGACAGGTACTCTTATATAGCTGCGATCATGCTTTAGAAACGGCTGTTTCTCGTTTATTATTAAAGCAAGACCGCTTTTTTAAAAGTTTTGTTCCTGTCATTCATTTCGTCAATTACATATATGTTTAATATAACCTCATATGCCTGGGTTCAAATCCCATGTAACGCTATTCCGTTACAATATTATCACTTATTTTCTGTTGAATCTAATGCTTTATTTGTTATTTTTTTAAATATAAAATCCTAATATCTTACTATCTAAATATTAGACTTTTCCACTCATAAAATATAAGCAACACAAAAATAATATATAAATTCTCATTTTTCTTTTAAATCTCCACATTATCTGCGTTATTGGAGTTCTCTCTTATTTTTTAACTACTATTACTTTTTCAAAATAATTTTTAACTTATTAATTTTTAAGATTAAATACAAAACAAATTACATATTCATTTCATATAAAATAAAAGAATTTATTTTAGTAAAAAATATAATATTACAATTCTATCACTTGTAGATATGAATACTATTACTTTTTAGGCAACTATGGAGAGATTCCATTACTCAATGCTTACATAGTTGAGTAAACTGAAAAAGAGAGATTACGAATATCTAATTAAATAACATTTTTATTGTTCATTTAAAAACTACAATTTGGTGTTTGAGTACTAAAGACTGCTTTAGAAAGCACATAGGCAAATTATACATGGATCTAGCCAATTAAATGTTCTATTTTAAAAATTTCACTAAATTAGGAAGACTTAATTGTCATATAAAATTTAAAAAATCCTGTTTCTCAAAATTGGATGTTTGGAAGTAAGATCAATTATTTAACTTCTAGCTTTGATTGCAAGGATTTATCATGTAAGGACAGTATTAGCATATCATACCACTTACACCTTTCTTAAACACTTTATCAATACTTTTATTTATATCAAACTAACAGTTCTGAATGTCCTGCAGTCATCATCAGAGCTCTTGTTAATTCTATTTCCAAAACCCACTTAACAAGAGCTCTGATGTTGACTGCAGGATAGTCGAAACTGTTAGTTTGATATAAATAAAAGTATTGATAAAGTGTTTAAGAAAGGTGTAAATGGTATGATATGTTAAGTAGAAATCAATATATAGGAAAAGGAGAAGTAGAAAAAAGGACTGCATTGTGGTTGAGGAATTCCCTTTGAATTCCAAGGCTAATAAATTTGGTCAATCACAATCTTCTAATGTATTTTTAACAATGAAGTAATTAATGCAAAGAATAATTCTGGAATTAATGAATTTGAGATATATATATATATATCTGTTGGGAAAGTTGGTTTACAGGATGGTAATGATATGCAAGTGAGAGAGATGATGTGCACAGAAATTAAAAAAAAAAAAAAATGTTTTACTGAGAGATTTAGTGGCTAGGAAATGTGGAAATATAATTAACTAAAATGAATAGAGAAAACAGTGTAAGGATGTTTCTACCAGATGCTGGAATTTTAGATATTGTTGTGGTATTAAAAAAAATAATAATAAACCTAATAATGTGGAAATATTGATGGGACAAATAGTATTATAAATAGAGATATTGAAGAAACAATGAAGTATTTTAAGAATAAGATTTTTAATTTGAAGGAAAGAAATGAACAGATAGAGATGGTGGAATTATTATGAAGGCTTGATAATAATATATTAAACAAGGTTTATAGAGTTAACAGGTGGCTAAAACGGTTCAGTGAAATTTTATTTAGATATGTAGGGCATGATTCTTAAAAATAGTTGAATTTAAAAAGAATAATTTACATTTATTATAACGAGGAGGGGAGATATTAGATGAATTAATTTATAATAAATTTTACTTTTACTATCCCTTAAACTAAAGAAAGGAAATGAGAATATATATATAAATTCATAGATAAGAATAAAGATCCAATGTTGGAATTAGATATGAAAAGGAAGAATATATTTTTATTTTGTGCTTGGTAATAACATAGATAATTAATCCTGATAAAACAAGAATGGTAGAAGACGTATAAAAATATTTTCGCCCACTAATAAAAGTTGCCTGGGAATAAAAAGAAAAAAGACAAAGGTTATTAATACAAAAAAATGGTTTCATAAGTATGCAAGAAGACAGAGATATAAATAAATGAAGAAATGGAAAAGAATTTTATAGAAGAAAAATCAGATGCAATGGTAGATATTATATATAATAGATGAACAACAACAGCTTCTCAAAAATAGTGAATAGAAAGGATTAAATAAACATGAGAATAAAAAAGAATGATATCCTAGAAAAAATTATAAAGGATTACAAAGATCAGACTGAAATTGGATAAAAGAAAAATAGATGTGTGGCATAGCATACTTAGCTTTTGGAAATAGAGAAGATATGAACAATTGGAATGACAGTATTTAAGAATGTTTATATATAAAAAAACAAATGTTTAGAAAAAGTAATTGCAAAATATTGACTGTATATGCTTTGAAGATGGGGTATTATAGTGTGACAAAGGTGGAGTTTACTTGCTTGAGGCAGAATCTGAAGTATAATGTTAAAAAGAAATTGGAAAAGTTTAAAAGAATTAATGTTTGACAAGGAAAAATAAAGGATGTAATGATGATAATTTTATATTGATAGAATAATAATAAAATTTATAGAAATATTGACAGGAAAAAATAAACAATAAAGTTAAATTGAATAGATTTAAGAATATTATAAAAAATGGCTGTTTTAAAAATTATAAAAAGTGGACAGACAAGGTTAAAAAGACAAGATTAATAAAATAAATATTTTAGAAAATGTAAAAGAAAATACGGAAGCATATAGAGATTTTAAAGAGGCTATTAAAAAACATCAAGAGAAGAAATAAAGGTTAGATGAATACAAAAATAAAATAGAATAAAATTAAGATGAAATTGGCATTACCTTAATAAGAAGTTAATGGATAAAATCAGCAGAGTGATATGGGAAAGAGCAAAAATGATATTACATTGTTAATGCAGTGAAGAGAATGTGAGGATAGACAAAAACTTGAAAAATACGCAATGAACATGTAATAAAATTTTGAATGGAGAAGAATAATTAACTGAATATGATTCACTAGAGAGCTTGATTTATACAATTGATAGAGAATTGAATTGAGCAATAGAACGATTGAAAGAAAGCCAAACCAAGAGGACTTAGGGGCTGTGTGAGCTGAAATGGTGATAGATCTGAGATGTGCAAACTTTAAAAAAAAATTAATAAAATTATAACTAATAAGGTAATACATTACTACTTAAAGATCATGGGTAGATGTAGTAGTTAATAGCAACTCTCAATATAAAAATGACAAATTTAACTTTTACTGCCATTATCAATCAAAAATGACAACTACTAAACAGGAAATCAAAACTATCAGTTCATGAAAGCAGAGAGTATGTAAAAAATAAAAGCTAAATGTGCCTTCATCCTGCAGGAATCATAGTTTATAATTGCTGCTAATAGTAAATTAGCAATAAAGAACATGAGTCAAATTGACATCTTAAAATAAAAATCACAAAAAACAGAAAAGTAGAAACATAAATATGAATATTCAATGACCAATCTATAATTAAAGATAGCAAAAAAGTTGTGAAAAAAATATAATCACCGAGTATTAGAAATAACATATTGTTAATGA
The DNA here is from genome assembly GCA_028023455.1 of Epiperipatus broadwayi. Taxonomy (NCBI): domain Eukaryota; kingdom Metazoa; phylum Onychophora; class Udeonychophora; order Euonychophora; family Peripatidae; genus Epiperipatus; species Epiperipatus broadwayi. The sequence continues at coordinate 239,087 of JAQFVV010012657.1, forward strand.
AATACATTTCCCAAATATTGAAAACTAACAATTGCAAAAATAAATATTAGACAGCTAACATGTCCAATACAGAAAACACCTGCAAAAAATCATATCGGCAAGAAACACAAATCCAAAATTATTCCCAAATAACATGCATAACATCTTAATAATCAATGTATGGAGTCTTAATTCATATCAAAGAATAGTACAGTTAAAAGCATTTCATGAATATTCATCTGGGTGACATAGAAATAAAGATTTCCTTTTTATTAAAACAACTCATTGATATTCAAACTTTAGGACAGAATCATATACTAACAAATAAACCAGATCAAGATATTGAAGTAGCTGTAAGAGTAAAAATTCCATTGAAAAATAAAAATGTGATCATAATATCCTTTTCTCTATGAATCAGAGCAATTCTACATCATAGATATATACTGAAAACATTAAGCAAAAATCATGACTCAAACACTGCATATAGAATGACATAAAATGTTACTTCAATTCAAGCAGTCATATACTGTGATGACTTCAACTGTACATATGACACTATGGACAAACTTTAAAAATTAAATTTGATCATTTGATTGTATCCATATTCATATGCAATATTCAGAAGTGCACATAAATCATCATTCTTTGCATCTTCATCCAGTAATAAATTTGTCAGTGACAGTTTAGGATTTTTTGATCATGCATGTATAAGACTTAAATTGACTAAACCTCATTGATGTACGCCCAATTCACTAGAATATGATGAACCATTTCCTGGAATATAAACTTGGCAGCAGATAATGCTTACAAAATCATTGTTGCATCTAATTTTTATTATAAAACAGAGGATACGAAATTCATTAAAAGAGATTATTCTAAAAATTTATTTAGGCTACAATTGAATGGCATAAATGCCTCATTAAATATGATTTTCATTATTAGAGCAACAGATCCTTTGCCTCAAATACTATAAAAGAGATTGTATATAGATTAAATAAGTCCATACCATACATATTCACGTTTCTAAAGTCACTATTTCATTATGCAAAGCCTTTTACTACATATCAATCTAGAACTCCTATCCTACTTAATACAATCATTCTCATTTTACAATAAATGTGGGTAATGGAGTTATTGAGAAAATAAAAATAAAACTCATCAGTATTGATAACAATTCATTTTTTGAGCAACACGAAAATATTTAAACCAAGATAAATATATAACAAACAATAAAATTGTCCATAAAATAAGGAGATTGAAAGATCATAGTATTTTGATGGCAGATACAATTTCAGCTGTAATATATAAAAATTTGGTCTACATCATAATACTATTATTGCACAAATGCTTTAATCAACTTGATCCATACATAGTCATTCTTTCTAATTTATCTATAAATATGATATTCTGTTGTATCAAATAAGAAATTGATAAGAGATAAGATATGTAAGGATTATTCTTTAAAAAAATTGATACATGTTATTCAAACTATTCACATCATACTAAGCAGCAAAAGATTATGAACTATTTCATGATATAATAATAATACAGAAAACCATACTATTTAAAATTAATATGTGTAACCTTCCAAAGTGATTTCAGAGCTGTCTGACTTAATCAATGCTCAATATTTATTTTCCATCCTGCATCAATTGTGATATTACCACACTAATACCTAGTCACAGTTATTGGAAATTATATTCAAAATACATTCAACAAATTTTAAAAAGTGACTACCAACCGGCTTCAAACTTAATGTAGGGATTCTATAAGGTTCACTGGTAACAACATTCGCTTTTGCCAACTACACTGATCCATTAGTTAGGCATGTGGAGGAAATCATAGAAAATCTTTGTCTGCCTCATCTTAAAATCAAATGTGAAATCAATCACATTTGTAAATGACATCATAATAATTTTTAGAGTTCTAATAGTCCATTAGGCTTTGACTTAACAAATTTCCAAACAATAACAGAATCCACACTATAGCATAACAATCTATGTGACAGATTTCCACAAGTAAATTACCCCCAACAGACTTTTCAGATGTGCCTATAGCAATTTTAGAAATAACATTCAATTTATTTAAATTGAAATTAAATTATTAAATAAATAAACTAGTGCTCACCAATTTTAGCAACAAAATTAAACCAGTTCCACCAAATGATTGGTTACTGCATTCCTAGGCATTCCAATCATGTTTTATAGCTTTAGAATGTATCTCTGTTAAATGTTACATTCAATAATATAAATTCACTTATTAAATTTATGTGCATGAGAATCATCTTCTCATCTCCTGTCAATTAAAATCATTTTCTTCTCCATCTCATAAGAAAGTCTAACCTTAATCTGTGACAAATCATGTACAATATATATATATATATATAAACCAATATGCATAAGGCTATACTAAATAATAAATGCATTACCATATTCAAATAGAACTTTCCTCACTGATTATGCCATTCAACATGCAGACTAAATTACATCAATTGCTGAAATCTATTATAAAACACTAAATTAATGTGTGTACTCTCACATTCATCTTTGGACTATATTACCAGTTGCTGAGACTTTATCCAGATTTCAAATCTTTATGTGTCCTAAACTTGGTTAAAATTCTCATCCAACTAACAGAAATTATCAACTAAACAATACTTAATTAGCTATTTTAAGTTCAGTTCTGATTTTATATATAATTTCTGAAATGATAAATCAATACATGAAGACAAGAATAGCATGCCATGAAAATATTTTGAATAATTTGCTTTGTAACAGTATTGCTAATTAATATGCTTTAAAATAATCTTAAGAGTAACTACTTTTAGTCATGAACGTCATTTTAAAATCAGCACTCGATTAAAGTACATGAAAATGCTTTTATAACATAGATGATCCAGAAGGAAATGGAAAAATATTTTTGTACCATGTATTAATTCAAAAAAATTGATTTAAAAAACATTAGTTGTTGCAATAGCCTAGACTTTTAACAAGCAGAACCTTGCTTTTCACATGGGTAGGTTTATACAGGATGTTCCAGTGCTATTAATTCTTTTTTTTTTTTTAAATTGAAGTGAAAAAACACAACTGCACAGAGAAGTTAATTAAACAAAAGAAACTGTCACACAGAACATTCTGTATGTACCATGAAACTGTTTCACAAATTCCATATTCACATTTTTTTTCTAATTTTAAATCAATTTTAAAACTAAATCTAAAATACTTTTTCTTTTCATAAATATTAAATAATTAAAGCCAAGTAAAGAAATTCAGCTATTTATAAATCTACAAAAATTAAAAAATACTATTTAGGAACCCTAGTAGAACATCTTTCAATCATATTCTGACTTTGCACATTTAAGAAAGTATATTTTTTAAAGTTGTAATGACACTCTCAGGCAACACCTCTATAAACTTATAAAAAATTTAAAACTATACAATAAGTCAATTATAATTCATAGATTCAGGACAATGTGTTTAACTCAATGCTCCTGTTTGCAGTGCAATTATGGAGCACTGCAGTTGCAAAGGGTCAAAAGTAAAATGACTGTAGCTATTTTTTTTGGCTAAGTAAAATATCTTGAATTTTCAAATTAATAGACTTTACATTTCCATTTCATTATAACAAAAATAAAAAAGGATAAAAAAATTTGTTTCATAGTTTTTGAAACAGAGTGATATTTTAATAAATATAATTTTCAAAAACATTTGTATTGTACAAATTTTAATAATGTGAGAGGATAAAATTACTCAGCTTTGGATAATTTTATTTAGTAGCCTTTAACAAGAAAAAGGAGAAAAGCATTAAATAATTTTATTAATCTGTTTAAAAGATTGAGGGAAGAGATATTCTATTAATTAATAAGGAGAAAGTATTTAATTGTTATAAAATTGTTAATTGAAGTTTATTTGTTTATTTGTTATTATACTTTATTTCTTTATTAATTATTTTTTTGATGTCTTAATGTGTATAATTTAAAAATAAAATTATGTAGAAAATATCTATACTATTGTAAATGTGCATTTAAAATGTGTTATATATAGTTCACTATTATCCAAGAATTTCAGACTTACAAGCAAATGATATGGACAAGGAGTCTTACTATATTAAAATAATATAAATGAAAACCATTCATAACAATGTAGAATCTAAATTGATATACATGATATTAGATAATATAATAGGCAATTGAAAGGTTATATAATTTTATGAAAGTGAAGTTAAAGCTTATATTATGAAAATATATATATATAAAATCATTGAAACATCACATGATCACCATTTCTTATCCTTAAACAAGTTATTAAAACAGTAGCAACTCTCTCCATAGGTGGCTAAATGTCTTAAAGAATAATATTGTTAGCAAAAAAAATATTCAATTAATGTAACTTAATCACTAAATATTGTTTTAAATAAATAAATAAATATATTTGAATTGTACAATTTAAATATTTGATGTCAATAAATTATACTTTATAAAACTAAACCAGAATATATTTAGCAATATCTAAGGAATTTATCATTTTGGGAAATTTTGCGATACATAATTAATGATAATATCTATTCATAAAAATTATTAACAGTGTTAAAATGAATGAAAATGGAGCTATGAGTTGAGAATTGTAAAAAGGACAAAAATAAAAAATTAGACACACAAAAGTGGCAAAACCTGTAAAAAAAAAAATGAAAAAAGAAAAAATTTTAACTTCTAATTGATATGAACTTGGACTAATAATATACAACTATGAACATTCTAAACTAACAAAAGATTAAGTAAATAAAGAACAATTCCTAATAGGATTTTCAAAAAATTACACCTGGGTCTCATTTTATGCGGATTATTTTAATGCAATTTTAAAGTTATGCGATTCATATTTCTTCTTAATATGTTTCATATTTCACTACATTTATTAGATATCAAGAAATTTAAATTATTAATAACTCATTTTGACTTGAAATACTTTTTTTTTTTTCCAAAAATATAACGTTATATTAGCAGCTAACGTGAATATGGCCTAAGCTGTATTTAGAACTTAGCTTCTATGTAAATAACCTATTTATTCTAATGAGTAAATAATAGTAGATTTATACTTACATATAAAAATATTGCAATAAATATTCAAAAAATTTAAACTTTTAAAACGGATTATGTTATATATAACAGAAATAAATAATCTTTTAGATTTTTAAAATAAAAAACAAAGATTTTATAAACTGAAAATAATCTTTCTAATCATAATGTTTTGATTGTGATCTCATTTTTTTAATATAGAAACAGAAAACCATTAACACAGCACAAGACTGAAAATGGTGCTAGTTGTACATCACATCATGAATAAAAATAAAGTGGCTTAACAGGTTTCTCTGTGCATAATTGCTGAGAGATTCTTGACTTCGTTTAAGGAAAAGCCACAATACATCACATCGAATCTGATTTCTTACCAGTTTACAAACAAACGCTAGGGGTAATGATTAAAATATGTATGAAAAATGTAAAATTAAATACTGTAATAATAAAAAAAGTTTGTCTTGTATTAATATTTTTCAAGTATTTGAAATTTTTTATTAGTCATATTTTGCTTATTTTTTTAATGCGCATTTTAAAGTAATTTTTCTTTGTTGCTTTGCTTTTATGCAAATTCTGAAAATTACTGCACCTATCCCCCATTTTTCAAGGTAAATTAAGTCTATTTTTGTGCAATTTTTTTTAATGCAGGCTTTCTGTGGAACCTATCTACTGCATAAAATAAGACCCAGGTGTATATTATTTTAAGAAGGTAATTAATGGTAAGCCTATAGGACTATGAAATTTCACCTTTCAGAGGTGAAAGCCGCATCATACTATAATCATGATTTTTTTTAACTTTTACATTCAGCAAATCAATAGACATGTGAACAAAATAACTTCAGATCTTTAACGATCAGAAAATAATTGCTAGATATCAATTTACTCATCAATTCTGATTGGCTAACTGAATTGCTTCAGAGTATCTAATTAAAAATAAACATCCTATTCCTAATTTTGATCAAAAATATTTTCCAAAAGTTTCTTCCTAAACCTAGATATGAACCCATATTATTGGCATGTCAAGCATCACTATGTCATGAGTATACATTTTGTCAAAACTTAGAAATGGTGGAGACATCATTTAAATGAACATCACTTAAGTGAATTATTCATTATCTTATCATTACCTTCTCCATTGCTCCGCTGAACAATGCATGCAGTATGCATGAGTAAGTCAATGAACATTAGTTGGTTATCAATCTCAATGGATTTCATTGTCAAACATTTTTTCTATTATTCTATTTAAGCTAATGACTTGAATATTTCAAATAAAGAAAAGTTTTAATCTAATTACTTGTGTATATAATATGCTATTAGATCAGCATCTATAGATCTCAGTTATGTAATAACTGTAGACACTTTTGCCAAAAGAATGTCATATACTAAAACAAAGGACTGCTAATATACATATAAAAAAACAGCTTGGGGAACTGCCACTAAAATCTAGTGTCTACAGTTTATTTATACTTATATAGATAGCTGTAGACTAAAGTGACAAAAATAAATTAATGCTGTTAGTACTGATTTTAAATATAACCTAGAAGTCATGTGATTTCCCATCTCTTACCACAAATATGATAGAAGAAAAGATATGCCACCTGCATTCTTTTACTGTTTGTAATATAAGCATTCCAAATTACTAAATAATAATTTATTTTTAACTCAAAAAATATTAAATTAAAAAAAAAAAAACAATATACAGCATCTATGTGCATGTATTAGCATGTGTGTTTTAAAATGCGTACTAAATAGTTGACTACTGTTAATGAATTTTGTTATCCAGAAGTTTGGAACCTAATATCATTAATATAGAAACAACGATTGTACTAAATATTGAGTTGAGAGAATTTTATACCATTAAGTATTATCTTATTCCAGAGCCTTTTATTAATAATAATTAGCTATTATAAGATGGATCATAAATAAGAGAATATAAAATGGTTTACTGTTATTAAATACAGATTAAATAAAAGACATCAAGATTATATTACTCTGTTTTGGCATAGTCTGAAATTTACTTGCGCTGAATGTATAATTAAATTCAATACAATATATAAAAAATTCATTGGAATATATTATTAATAAAAAATAATTATTTTTTTTTATTAAGTTTCAGACACAAACATCCTTAAAATTGTCTATTAGTGCTTACTTAAATGTATGACTTCAATTTGTAATCAATAAGAAATAATGAAAATTTTTAATAGATAAAAAAAAAAAAAATTACCTTCAAATCCAGATTTCTCTAATAAATGTAAAGAATACCAAACCATGGGTTTATTACCAACAGGAAGTAGTGTTTTGGGAATACTATTAGTGAGATCAGTCATTCTGGACCCCTTACCAGCTGCCAAAACAACTGGCAGAAATTCCATTGTAATCTATTATATATGTATAAATTAACATATAACAAAATCACAAATTAATAATCTTAATATATCAACAGTTATGTGCATTTTAATACCATTCATTTCCCATAATTATGGCTTCAAACTATTTTGTTGGCTGCTATATAAAATCATATTTTTAATAACCACACATTCTTAAAACACATGAATAAAAACATTAAAACACAAATGATTCCAAAACATATTTGGCATTGAACCAGCATTCATCAGTTGGCTCAGTTCACCATCTCTCACATATATCTTTATCATATGTTCAGCATTTATCAATAGTAAATTGTTCAGTATGAAATGCATCTTGGAAGTCATAGGTCTTTTACAGTGTCTTTATTTATGTGTTTCAAGAATGTGTGCTGATGGAGAGATTATTAAGAACATTTATAAAAGATAACACTCGTGGAAAAAGAGAAATGCAGTTGAATTATTTACTATATGTGTGTTTAATTAAAAAAAAACAAAAACATATGCTAATCTTTAAGTGAGATTTAAAGTTTATATCTGGGCTAGAGATAATCTCTAATTTAATAAATAATTAGTGATAATCATTACTATATTTAGCTAGAGTAGATCATATCATAGTTGTGGATGAAGTAAGTTTGATATCTGTAAATCAAAATGTAACAATTTAAAAATCATATTTATAAATGAAGTTCCAGTGCATACTATATTGAATACTATCAAATTTTTGACGAATAGGTTTTGTGAAATTTGAAATAAACCAAGTCTCTTTTATTATTCACCTTCAGTTAACTCATTCTACACAAACAACATTAACACTTTTGGCAAAAAATGTGTCCACATTCCTTCTAATAATTAAAAAAAACAAAATTGATAACTACAGTGGATTAGCCTTTAATTTACTAATGTGAATCTTGATTTAATTTTGATATAACACTAGCAATCTGTTACATTGTAGTAATAAGCATAACACAATGGATCACTATATTAAAGCATACATAACTTGAAATCTATCTAGGACATCAATCCTATCTTTTGCATTATTAATTAATCTACTAAATGCCCAAAATCCTGAAAATCAATATTAAATAAAATTAGATATTAAGAGGATTTGCTTTCATAATTTTGACATTGATTTTTGGTCCCTTGCAAATTTAAATAGGCTAATTAATAATACAAAGGACAAAATTAGTGTGAGATAAGCCCAAGTCATGTATGCTATTGCTACAATAATTCATTTACCAGGCTGTTTATTACAGTGAGATGAAAGCTAATATTACATTAAGATTAATCAACACCCACATACCAACATGAGATCAAAGAATAATTTGTTGTAGATAACAATTTTCTTTAATCACAAGCAGGAATATGGGCATAGTTTATATCTTAAAAAGATTAACAGTTTGGCAAAGAATGAGATGACAGAAAACTAAAAGCCTTACTAATATAATTAATCAAAGATCTAATAGTATGCATCTGAACATATGCTGAAACCATAACATATAAATAAAATTTTGTATAGCAAATAATTTATAATTATTTGCAATCATAATTATAGTGCACAATATCAAAAGTTTATGCTTAGCTTGTTAATATTTGATTTTTATAAAAGCATACAAATATACAAATATAAAGATGATTGGTTTGTTAGATATAATCTAATTATATAAATAAGTAAACATATACAAAAAATATCTTCTGACACTTCAATGGGAACTACATTTACAACTAAAATAAATGTAAACATTAAAAAACCAAATACAAAAATACTGCATTTTCAAAGGCAAAAAAAAAAAATTATATCCAATGGGTAAAAGTAAAATTATGTTAAACATTTTTATACAAAAATATTGGTTATATAATATTTGATTGATATATATATATTTGTTTTTGTCAATATTGCTTTTAACAATTATAGCATGAATAATCCATTTATCTATATATATATTTCATTCATTAGTACATGCTAGTAAAGAAATTTAAACCATCCTAACTACAGAAAAAAATGTGATAAAAAAAAAACAAGAACTAAATATCAATCTTGAAGTGATTTTATAAATCATTATATGAATCATACATATAACTGCATACTGTTATTCAACATCTCATGATGCCATCTTTTCTTTTTGAGACATCAAAACCTGATCTAATTGAATATAGCAATTGCTTTTATGACCTAATACTATGCTTTACAAATATTATGAAGCACCTTTAATTCTTTTTTATTTTTGAATTTCATGTTATTTTATAGAGGCATGATTCATTTCCACACAATAAATTTAATAAACTAACAGCTCAATATATACTTAAAATAAGTAAATGCAAACATATTCCTATGATGAAATACCTATCATCTAATTTATGAAATATAGCAAAAGCCCATTCAAATCTGTCTATTTCTCCATAGCTAAGTCTGACTTGCTTTTAACAAATTTAAACTGATTCAATTGTTTTAGCTGATAAATTACACCAGAAATTGATTTTCTGCTTCCATCGATGATCATTTATTTATTTATTTTTGCTTTTACTGAGATAAAATCAAATAATTTACCATTAAGCCTATAGTTCATCTTAATGCCATTATAAAAGGCTACATATAACATATTACGAAATCATTCTTAAAAAAAAATAAAAAAATTTGAGATGGTATACAACTACAATATATAATGGCAATTTTTATTTAAAATATTTCATATTTTTCCACCAAATATTAATAAATTACATCACACACTACCATGTAGTCCCTGAATAATATGAAAACCATTGTGATCAAAAAGCAAGCATTTCTACAAAATTAGATTTATATTAACGATATGACCATATAAAACAATGAATCTTTCATATCACTCATGTGATTACAAGCAACTTAATAATCTCTTTAAAAAAACTTGTCTGCGTGTAACAATAATTATCATCAACAGCTATTTATAAACAAGTATGAATATTCCAACTCTAAGAAGAAAAAAAGATAGAAAGGCAAAACAAAATAAGAATACTAATAATACATTAGAGATGAGTTTTGTGATAACTATGAAAACAATCAAGGAACCATAAAAATATCCATATATAATATAATGGTCAAATATCTAATATTATTTATTTGTCCATAATGTTGTAATATATATATAAATTAAATAATCAATCTAAATAAGACTTATCAAACCGGATTTCATCTCCATTGAGATCTTCTCAAGATATTTAAATATACAAATCACATGATCAATTAATTATATCAACTTCATCTGCTGGAAATATATTATTTACATTAAATTGTACTTTAAATCATATACTCATACATTTAAAATCAAATAAATAAGTAAATTTAACAAACTAAAACATCTTATATATTCATATAATTTACAATATATATTAACTTAAAAAATATAAAAACAATAAATATTTTATCTTTATAAATACTATTTACATATTTACATTAATTTTCTATATCTTCCAATTATTTAACAAAGCCCACTTTCCTCCTAATTTTGCTGGATCTTTAACCATATTTACACATTTATTCAAATGTTTCTGAATATATAAAATATATTCTCTTATGGTAATCTTTTACATACTTTAAAGCCTTTATTAGTGAGAACCATTGGAACTATTTTTGTATGCACATTTCTCATGCCAAGATTTTTAGTTTAAGATATTTCTAATTGTATAGTCAAAATCATCAGCTAACTGTGAGAAGCATAGCAGAACAAGTAAACATCGATACAAGAAATAAGAGAATCTTAAAAGTTTGTGAACTTGCCATCATTGTACAAATAACTTGGAAAGATTTACCTTCGGTATTTCAGTCTTTCATGACTGTGTTTATGTCATGTGACAGGGTCTTGCTAAATAACATTCATTGTTGTTATTGCGTAATGTTATGCATCTTCACAAGAATGTAGAGTTTGAATTAAAGCAATAAACAAACATTAAATTTCTTGTTCAATTTAGTGAGAGTGGAAATGATATCAATGAGATGTTAGTACACATTTTTGTGGATGATGCTGTGAAGAAAATAGCAGTGTACAAATAGATTAAATATATTCTAAGGGGAGAGAAAGCATTACTCATGAAAAGAGGTTAAGGTGTCTGATAATGAGCAGAACTAATGAAAATATTGCAAAATTTGTTGAACTGTGTGTCAAAATCATCAGCTGACTATGCCATTTTCTTCATCTGCTTCTTTTAATATATTGATCATAATTCCTCATTATCTGCAGCTTTCTCTTCTTCAGATTTAATTACATGTCTCACTGCTTTATTTAAAATCCTGAGCATTTCGGAAGATATAGTTCTCGTATGACATATTCCTTTGGCTTTCCACTTAAACATCTTGCAAAACTGCTGCAAAAAGTTTTGGGGATATGGAGACATTCTGTCATACACCCATCTCAACATTAATCTTCCTAGTATCATTGTAATCTAACTATTGCTGTTGCATTTTTATAAATATTCTTTATAATATGAGAATATTCTAGATCTATATTTTGATGATTCAATGTTTTAATCACTGAAGAAATGCTTATAAAATCAAATGCCTTTTCATATATATAAATCCAAAGCATAATGGCAACTCATATTCATTAATCCTTTCTATAACTTCTCTCAATATTTTGATATGATTCAGTGTACTAAAAGCATTTTAAATTCAGCGTGTTCTTTTGGTTGGTTAAAATCCATAGTTCACTGTAGATAAATTGTAATTATATTGGTAAAAATTTTATATAGGACAAAAAAAAAAATAGCTCTGTAATTTCTAATATCTTCTTTATCGCCATTTTTAAATATTAATACGGCATTCTTCCAATCATCTGGTATACCTTTATCATTTTGACATTTGATATATAACTTTGCAAAAAAAAATTTTATTTCTTCACCTTTTAAAATATCAATTATAATTCCTCATTATCTAGAGCGTTTCCTGTCTTCATATATTTAATTGTATATCTCATTTTATCATTTAAAATCCTGGGCAATTCAAAACATATACTACTTGTAGGATCTTTATTGCTATATAATTTTTGATAAAATTCTTCTATACATTCCATGATGTTATCTCTCTTTTTAGTAATAGTTCCATCTTTTTTTCTTATTGCCAAAACCAATCCCAAAATGTTTTATATTCTTGAGACTTTTATTCTCTTCTATAAATTTTCTTGCTAATTTACAATTATATTTTTTTATATCATTATCACCTCTTTTTTACACCATTTTACAAAATTCTAGATATTCAATTCTTCTGAATGTATCATTTTTATATATTTTCATATTCTTTACTCTCTTCATACATTGCCTTGTCTCAGTAGAAATTTTACAGGTCAATTGCTGCTTTTTTAATCTTTGTAGCTGCTTTTAAAAGTGCATCAGTTATCGTCCTATTGATTTCATTCCAATTTGAATCATGTTCAAAATCTGTTAATATTTGAAAATGATTTGCAAGTTCTAATTTAAATCCATTGGAATGTTTCCAAAGATAAGAAATAACATCTGAGAATACTGGGTTTTTTTTAATAATTTTTCCCTTTAGTTTTGCATTAACATGTATCTTACATTTCACTAATTGGTTATCATATCCTGTGTTGAATTTATTAAGAAAATAAATATTTTCTGTTAGTCAAAATATAATCCAATTCTGCTGTATCTTTAGTTAGCTGCTTCTATATCCATTTCTGTTCAACATTTTTCTCAAAAAGAATTCATATTATAAAGGTTTCCTTTTTCTGCAAACTCTACATCTATGATCTCCCTCATTTCTATCACCATAACCAAATTTACCTACAGTACTTATCATCTTTCAGTTGCTTACCAATTCTAGCATTAATGTCTCCTAAGACAATTTTAAATGTTGTTAGGTCTGATCAAAAGCCTTTTGCACATTATAAATATCCTCTGCTTCTTCATCATAATGAATGTCCCATATAATATTAGACCAAATCTTGCAATCTTCCTTCACTTGAAAGTGATCTGCAATTGTAAGTAACTAAATAAAGTTGTCATCAAATGGCAGCCTGGGTCCATGATCAGGAGATTCTTAGCAACCTCTGCATTCAGCCCGAACTGTTGCCTTGGCTGGTGATTTTACAATCTCCTAGGAATAAGGATTATGATTTAGTTTTGACTATTGTGATTGTAAATGTAAACAAAACAAAAAATTTCATTCACACACACATTCATTCTGACTTCAAGAAAACCTAACTGACATTTCAGTTAAGAGTTATCAGGCAAACTCAAAAAAAAGACCACGGTGTTTCTTGATCTTAAACTCAGAGTTAAAAGGCAATAAACTTATCATGCATCTAATGTACATTGCGAGCAGTCCATCCATGTTTGTATACTATAAGAATATTCACATAGTAATAACAGTTGCAATGACAAAAAAATATGGAGTGGACATTTAGGATTTAGTCACTCGGTTCCTTTAAAGCCTCAAAGAATAATAAGGGTGTCCTTTCAATTAACAGCAAATTCCTTACTGCAGCCATATATATATATCAAAGTATATATATTAAGCAATGGAAGTATTCTATATTACAGATTTTTATTGCTTGAATCAGTGCTGACAATATTTACAATGAGAAAACCCTCAGATGTGTCAATTAATGATATCAATCAATGTAAAATATTTTTAAAATTAATTTTGTGATTTCATTTAAATATTCCTTCTCTCTAGCTTAGATATGTCAGACATATCTCTATGTAAATAGATGGAGGTATCAAATGAAGATGGATTGTTCTTTTCTCATAAAAAATATTGACTTACACTATGGCTATAGGGCATTTCCATTACCTATTTGTAACAGTTACAAGAATCTTAATTTTGAAGTATTATGTATAGAAATATAAACCAATTAAGTCAATCAGACAGATATTCACAATAAATAAATAAATTATAATGCTAAACTTTATTATGGTCATCAGAAAACAGAACACGTATTAAAACTTCATAATTTCTGGATTCTCCTTTCAAGTGAAGAACAAACAAGATTTAAAAATCCTGAATTTATATAATACTTAGATAAGCACTGTTGCACTGATTTAAATATAAAATTGATAAAAATATAAAATATTTTTACATGTGATGAATTTGATTGACAGGTACAAATTATCTTTAATATTTTATGCCTTGGCAGGATACAGGATTTCCAAACTTCTTTTGCATTTCACTACAGTGACTAATATTCATGAAACAGAAGTGTCATAAGTTGAGAGGTATCAAAGCATGAATTGATCTTTAATTTAAACTATGCATTACAAATCATTATATGTATTTATATATAATAACCTATAGAGACAAAAATGGCAAAAAAAAAAATTAAATAATGGGACAAAAATATTCCTCTATTTAACTTTTTATTAACTCAGTGATTAAGACATAGAGATCTAATAATAATTTTGAATTTTATATATATCCAATGTGTATTCAGTCACTTGCTATAATATATACTTAATCTTGAGCACTTTTAAAAAATATATAGTTAAACAAAATTAATAAATTTATACACAAAATTCCACGTTATTTGATTTAATGATGCACACTTTTAAAACCTCTTAAAATACATACCATGAACAATAGTGAATCATCTGTAGAAGAAAATTAAAAATGAATGTTGCAAATCATATTCAAATTTAATAGTTATTTAAAAACAAAAACATTAATCCCTAGTAATTCCAATATGTTTATTTTTTTAATCCATTTTGACATTTTTTTTAAATTAAGCAATTCTTTATAAATAAAATATAAAAAAAAGTAGCTATTATGTAAATTTAAATGATTAAATATTAAACCTATTTTTTCCAAAAAATGATTTTAAAAATTAGTATTTCCGAACCTTATGTGTGTACAACATGGTACAAATCTCTTAAAATTAAAAAAAAAAAGGAAATTATATCATGAAAACATGCTGATGACCATTCATAAATTTTTAAAAAATATTAAAACCATGTTAAACATAATATCTATTACAAATAAAATATTATTAAAATTTTATAGGGTTTTATGGTCTTTTTATCTTATATGATTCTTTAGTTGTGAATAGTTAGATAGTGATTTATGAGTGAAAGTATGTGTAGAATGGGTATCTAGAAAAGAATTCCAAGCTAACTTACAAATCTCTTAATAACTATAATGATAAAATATTTAATATAATTTATTTGTCCACAATGTTATAACATATATAAATTAAATAATCGATCTAAATAAGACTAAAATAAACAACTAATGACAATGATATTTTAATATTTATCTAACTGTCTTTTACCTACATTGAGATCTTCTCAAGATATTTCATTATACAAATCACATGTATAGTTATACAAATCACATGTATAATTAAATATCTTGAGAAGGTCTCAATGGAGATGAAAGCTGTTTAGATAAATATTAAAATATAATTGTTTATTTTGTGTTATTTAGATTGATTATTTAATTTAAATCTCTTAATGCATGAAAAACATTTCTCAAATTTCATGAGGATTAAAACTCAAATCATGGTTATAGTAGCAAGAAATTCTTGCCATTGAAATATAAAGTTTAATAATTTCAATGGTTTTTTAAACACTTGTCCTAAAGAATAAGTAGAATGAAACCATTTGCTGCAAACATATATACAGTAAGACTATGTATTTCTATTTGGTTCTTTGCTTTGTTATAAATATGGAAATTTATGGAAAGTAGTGAACCATATATAATAAGCATTTTTAAAAATCGTATACACATAAATGCATATGTTTAGCAAATATGCAGTATTAATTTTAAAGATTTGTAAAAAAATAAATGTCCCTTTTTTTTTATTAATTTCCAATTTTTTATTTAATGTTTTTTTTTTTTTTTCCAAATTGCAGATATAGCGGTATCACTATGTGTTTAGTTATATAGAGAATATTCAAAAGACAATTATAAGTGACCATAGCTGACCATCTATAACAAGGTAAAATTATAAATGACCATAGATGGCAATAAGAGTCTCCCCTCTCTGATTGTATCAACTCTGAAAAATGTCAATGCTTTTACAGTATTACGTGCAAACAACAACAAAAAATGCAACATGATCAAAATTAATAACTATGGTCAGAAAATTCATGCTAATCTTTATATTATTCTACTTCATCACTAACTTAGGAAGCTACAAATTATAAGTGACTTTTCTCTTAATTTTTCAGATAAAAAATCATTTGAAAAAAAAAAAAGTGGCCTAGTTGGTATACAGATTATATAAAAGGAAAACAAATTATCCATGAGTGGAATAAATAATTTGAAATCATTACTAAAATTAGTAAATATTTGATAACGTTTCCAGAAAAAAAGTCAATAGGAATCTTACGCTCGAATATCTAAGTATTATAACGATTTAAATGGCTCTTATGAAAAGCTAATGATAAAAAAATGGGAAACAATGAAAACTATAAAATACTTTCGTTTCATCGTAGGTATCCTATTGCTTAGAAGCTAAACTTGCTTTCGGATAGAGAACTATTTCTAAAAACATATTTGTATTTATAATATATATTTACAACTCAACATATTGTTTTGAACACAGCTTTTCACATTAAATTAAAAAATTCCATACACAAAAATGTATTTTTATGTGAAATATTAACACTGAAACATAATAAATACGCTTATTATAATTTATAAAAAATTTATTTTACTAAAAATAGTGCAATTGTGATAATTATTAATTATGATGTTATTTGGTATTAGAATAATTTTAATTTAATTGTAAGAAAAGATTAATTAAAACACTTACATGCATAAATAAATATAGGTGAAATAAACAAACTATAAACTTGTGATTAAATTAAAGACGCAACGTTTAACAGCATTTTCTTTATCATAAATGAATCTTGACAATACGTGATGATACATTTCAAATAAATTTCTTAAAAGACAATTTATAAAATTTACATACGCTAATATAAGATTTACGTTTAAAAATATAAATAAAAATATTTATTCTATTATTATAAATACCAAATAACTACTTAATTTTATAAATGTCGTGAAATAATGACGTAAAATTATTCCAGAAAAAACTAAGTGAAAAATTTCTTTTTATGTCTGGTTTATCAAGTCAAAATAAGTTTAAATTGCTATATTAAGCTAAGAAAATTATTCGAATTATCGATATTATTTTTTTTTTACATTTTCTATTAAAAACATATTTTAGCTCAAGTATTTTTTTTTAAATAAAAGATAATACGGATCTTAGTTTTAAAAAATATATACGATGGTACGATTAATAAATTATTTAATACAGTATCTTGAGCAAAGTTGCATACGCAAACATCTATTTATGGGTAGATGCATTTCTTTATGGACGTAAATGATACATCTCAAATAGATAATACAATGATGAGGTGTTCAAAGAATCATTCGAGTATTAGAATTGGTAGATTAAACTTCGAAACAAAAAACTTTTATTAAACAGGCAAAACTCTAAGAGATGATGATCATATGATGTTTAGTGGTAAAAAACTTTTAGTTTTCAAATTCCTCACTTTATCACTGTGGTAAACTTAATAAGGCAATGATAATGGGTATGTATAAAAAAAGTAATTCACATACCTCACACTGTTTATTCTATTAATCAATGATTATTCATCCACTAAAGTATACTATAATGAAGATATATTGCAAGTAAAAATATTTATTTGTGTTGTGCACGCAAAAAAAATATTTACATTTATATTATAAGAATGAATAACAAACATATGAAATAATAAAAAAATATTAGCATAAACATTTAAATATGTATGTGAATGTTCTTATATTTATTGTATCATTGAAAATTACAAAAATTAATTATACACTATCAATTTTCTGCATACAATATTGTGCCTAGTCCAAGTCAAGTAATTAATGGATGTTAGAAAGTTAATGCATCAAATTCCTATCTAAGGCTGATCATCCAATATCCCAAGATGAATTTCTAGTTTATGACTTTCATCAATAAGTCTTAGATCTGAGGATACTGCACCTAGATCTTTGATTATAATACATCTCTCTAGCATAATCTAAATAATTTGGCATCATTGGCTTTTTACTAACCATAATCACCAATATCCTTTGGCTAGGATTGGTATTAATCCATTATAACATTATCTATCACTCACTTCTTATGCTTATACAATCTGATAATGCAGTAGGACTTTATATAATATTGCGCCAATTAGTGCAAATTATTATAATCAATGGATTCTACAAAGTTAGTGCATCAAATCCTTATCTAGTACCTATTTATCCAATATCTCCATAGCTTGTCACACTTATTGGTGAGAAGGTTTGAATCTGAAAGGACTACTTCTTGATCTTTAAACTAATAAACCCCTCCAGCAGTCACTTTTATCTTTTTAATTGACTATAATGCTAAGCGCACAAATTGAAAAAATAGTAATGTTTTCAATCCAAACTAATTCACTTGTATGGACATTTAAACATGAATCTAGTTCATTAGCTATTGTCTAATATTTTAATAATCATAGTCACCATTATTCTTTAGCTAATATTGGTATCAAACCACTATAATATCACATAAATACCATTTTGTATGCCTATACAATTTGTTAACATAGTGGCAACATTCTTCTTATTATATTACAATCTAGTACAAGCCATAGTAATTAATATGACATTATAGTTGTTTAATATCAATCCTATCCCAAAAATATTGGTGACTATTAAAAAACCAAAGAGACCAAATATATAGATATTGAACTAGGTTGAGGTCTGTATGACTATACAAACAAATTACATATGATTGAAAATATTACTGTGTTTTCAATTTGAGCTCATAGCTTTATAGTTAACTAAAAAGGTAAGTGATAATTGCTGGAGGGATGCAATAGATTCAAAGTTCTAAGTGCAATGCTTTCAGATCCCAAGTTCTACACTGATAAAAGCTATCAGCTAGAAACTAGTCTAGGGATAATGGATGAGCAGGCACTAGATATGGATTTGATGTTCTAACCTTTTAACATCCATTGGATAGTATTATATCTTGCCCTAGGTGTCAGTATTGAATGGAGAAAATTATTATTGTGTTAGCAGATTGTGTAAACATAAGAAATGGTGATCATATAATGTTATAGCTGTTTTAAAATTAATTATAAAGTTTGACATGACACTAAGAAACAATTTACAAATAAGTCCCCCTCCTCCCTTTTTAAAAAAAAAATGTGTATAAAATTTATTAAATTTTCAAAATACTAACATTAATATCACATGAAATCCTTGTGTGTAAAACAAGCTTTTTCACTCTACTATAATTCCATCTATAAAAAGCTTGATCTCTTAATAGATGCCAAGTGGAATAGTGCTGTAATATTGGCATCACAATATGATACTGTGTAGTAAAGTAGCATTCTAGACCAGTTTTTGATTTGTCATTTTTAATGAAAACTTAAGATCAAACTTGAATAAGATATAGAGTGAAAGATGCCTGCTAAATGCATAGGTATATTAGTTTTAGTTTTGAATTCATTGATAAAGGTAAAAGCTAGAAACCGAATTGTAGATATAGATATTATATTACTATATTATCTATTAAATACTCAAACTTATATTACATGGCTCTGGAATAACAAGAAAAAAACTGCTCTTAAAAATATGTAAAACTGATGTGTATAAGTAAAAAAGAGTGAATTTAAGTCAAAGCATCCATCAATATTACAGCAATCACATAACCATAATTCTGAAAGCATTAAATCAAATTTTACTAATGTATTGATGTATTGTTATTATTATAGGTATATATGAATAACATAAATTAAATTTGAACTTCATACTCGAAATAGAAATTTAAAGACAGCAGTTCAAAGATTAACAAAAAAGCTTAAAAAATTGTTTGATGGATTAAAATTGAAAATATATATATATAGACCAAACATTTGCTGATCATGATCACTTTAGATTTAATTTTGATGCATAGAGAAAAGTATTATAATCCTATTGAATCTATCATTTCTTCTTGCTTAATAACAATGATATCAAAACAGATGGGAAAATTATTTTGACCACCTTTTGAAATGGGAAAAGTAATTTTTTTTTCCATGTGTCATAGCATCAGCCGGGAAGCGAACCTGCTAACCCAGGACAACTGCTTGTAAGGCAGCTGTGCTGATCTCTCGACCACCAACGCTTGACAAGGGGAAAATATTTTGACTACCTTTTGAATAATGATAGAAGAATTAAGATGACGGTTTTCTATGATATAATCATTTTATCTAGATATCCTGCATAGTAAAATCAAAACAGTTCTTTGTAATATTAAAATGAAAATATTAAAAGTTTACATGAAATCCCTGGTAAAGTTTTAAAACACAGTAATGATGTGTTAGCTTTAAAAATATTGGAATTTTTTTTAGAAAATACAGATGTAATTTAAATATTCTTAATCGGTAATATGTCTGTAACCATCATGGAATATCATTATTATCCTCTACTGCAAAGATTCTTTCAAAGGTTTTTTTTTAATAAATTGCTTCCAGATATGAATGAATGATTAGCAAAAGCCTACTTTTAAAAAAATCAAAAAGTACTATAGACACAATATTTCTTTACTGTAATTTTTGCTATACTACTCTCATACAAAATAATGACTGGTTTCTATCCACTTTTAATATCTTATGGAGGATTGTAATGATAAACATATGACCAAAAACATGTGAAAAATATATGATTCCCAAGGTGCACAGTTCATGCTGAATTGGCCCTCATCAGTTGGCCCTGATCACAATCTCTTACACAAATCTTTATCATTCTTCAGTATATATAGATAGAGAATTACTACAGTTTAATTGTTAAAATAAATGTTAAAAAGACTAAAGTAATGTTTAATGGATTTTCTCAAAATATGAAAATAAAGATTGATTAATGATGAGTTAGAAGAAGTTAACAGTTAAAAATACCTTGGAGATTATTAATAGAGATGGAAACATAATGGATGAAATTAATCATATAATTAAACTTGTTTGGAGTGCTTTTGGTAGAAATAACTTGATACTAAAAGGAAATATGCCTATATGTTTGAAAAGGAGGGTTTTTAATAAATATGTTTATCAGTTCTTACTTATGGATCTGAGACTTGGACACTTAATGGAAGAGCAATACAGAGACTTCAGACCATTCAAAGAAGTATGGAGAGATGCATGTTGGGAATAACAAGGAAAAATCGAAAACGCAATATATGGGTAAGAGAACAAACAGGTATTACTGACCTCATTGAAAAATTAAAAGACAAATGGAGTTGGGCTGGACATATTGCTAGAAGAGATGATAATAGATGGACAATTGATTAAACTGGATTCCAAGAGATTGTAAAAAACCCAGAAAGAAACCACATGTGAGATGGAGAGATGAAATAAGAAAGTTGCAGGGATGATGTGAAGAAGAGATGCTAGAGGTTAGAGAAGATGGATTGAACTTGGAGAGACCTTCATCCTGCAGTGGATTGATAATGGTTGATAATGATGAATTTTTAAGTATTAAACTTGCTTGCCTCAACTTTGGCACAAACTATTTGATGGAAGTATATAAATAATTTTTATTTTAGTCATTCATTAGACTAAAGATTATCATCTGAGATAATATTTCTGAAGTGTAATTTTCACTACACAACTCTCAGACAAGGCAAGAACTAGTTTATATCCACTTTTAACACTTTAACTAAACACATATGAACCTCCAAGATGCACATTTCATGATAAACTGACATCCAATAGTTGACCCAGATTACAATCTTTTACACATATCTTTATCATTGTTCAGTATGTATAGATAGTAAATTACTATAGTTTAATTGATGTGTCAAACTTACTGCCCTCACAACTTTGACAGAAACAATTAATAATTTTTATTAGTCATTCATTGGACTAGCGATTATCCTCTTAATGTGTAATATTAAAACAGGCAAAACCCACTATACGTATTGCCACACACAGCAAGCTAGAGTAATCAATGGATGTAATCAATGTGTGTGGCAATACGTATAGTCAGTTTTGCCTGTTTTAACAATAGTTGTACACAAGCATAAGAAGGGTTTGTCTGTGATGTTTATTGGCTTAATGTGTAATATTCTTGACACTTATCAATGAAACTGTAGTACTTTTCTATCTATATTGAAATTATATATTCCATATGAATATATTTTATTGGTGTATAAATTGAAAAAGTGTATGGAAAATAAATTTTATTTAATAATTTTAAAAATGTGATGGCATTGGATGTAATTAAAATATTGTATTATTATTATTATTATTATTTTTAAATGTTATGCACTCTTTATTTATAAAAGTTGATTTTATTACACTATAATTTAAAAAAATGTTAATGTATTTTATAATTGTACAAAAATATTATTTTGTATTGAAATCAATTGTTGAATTTAAAATATTAATTTATAAAAATCTAATATTATCATTTTACTAATTAAGCAACAAACTCATTTACTGTCCTGATGGTTCTTTGCCAAAAGTAATTTCTTGTAAAATGGATAGATCACATGAACAGATTGAATCATGCTTTTAAAAAACAAAAAGTAATAAATTTTAAGCTCTATAAAATGAGTTTCTATGTAGATAGTTTTATCTAAAAAAGACAGACAAAACTCAAATGGATAATTTATTTTTCTATCTCTTCAACCAACACGAATAGAAATGCATTTCAAGTCCTTAATTGTTGAAAAAATTATTTTCGTCAACTTTGTTCAGACCTATCTTCTGCTTGTATATTTAAAAATGGATTGCCATTAATAGACAAAATTGTCTTCTTTGGCTTATTGCTTTCATCTTTTTTTTTAATCAATTGCTAAAAAAAAAAAAATATATATTTTAACTTGTAAATAAATCACTGTAAATAAATTTAAGTTATAAATCTTTTATGATTTTTTTTTTTTTTCAAAATAAACTTTCTGTTAATTTTTTTTTTATATACTATTAACTCACTGGCAGTTCTAAACATTGTATAAATTTATAATTTGTGATATGTATTTAAATTAATCTTTTCAAATATTCTATTAAAATAGTCTTATTTGATGCACATTATACAATACTAGTCTTTGCAGTTTAGAATAATGTTTAATTCCTAAGGAGTATTTAATTTGTATATGGAAGTTGCCCAATGCTTATTGTATTGACAGTGTAAATATTGGGTGATTGAATCTATTTAGTTTGATAAATTGTTAGTACGAGGTGTACTTTTTAATAAATAGTTTTACAAGATCATGGGTGATATCCTTATATCTTAATGAGTGTGGCTGTAATGATGAATTAGTATTGATATTATTTAAATATTTTATATATGTGATCTCAAGTATAATTGTTTTTTTTTTTTGCTGTGTTATTATAGTATTGAGTTTATCTTATTTTCAACAGGCATTTTACTCATTGTTTCTTCGTACGAGCCATCGGTGTATCAGTTGCTGGATTACTAACTATTCATATCAGTACTGGCTTGGTTTAGATTGATAATATAGTAACTTGTCAATCATGTGTGCATTGGCTGATTTTAATATGTCAATTTGAATATTAATGGCTGTCAAACAACATTAGTGTTTTTTTAATAAATTATTTTGTTTATTAAATATAAAGTTTGTTTTTATTTTATTATTGCTAATTATTTGATTAATAATTTGAATAAAATTATAAATATATTTATCTGCTAAATATAATATGTGCATTATGTATAATATTGTAAAAGGATTTCTGATTTCTGTGATCACTGGATTAGTTAAAATAAAATGACTGTATGCCTTACATTCATGTCTAAATGTGATTTTATTAGTTAACTTAACCTCTTTTTTTAGTATTTGCTTTCATTAGTTAAAAATATTAACTAACAATTTGGTATAGGAATGTTATCTAGATTTATTATTTAGTGGCACCTTCTAGTGAAGTTTATATCAAATTTCTTTATCCATTACAGAGAAAAAAAATGTTTCCTAATGTATGGTGTTCACCAAAGGTCATGATAAATTTATATCTTGAGTGATAAGAGTAGTATTTTTAAGATTTGGCATCCCAATTTTAGGGGCTTTGATAAATTTATATCCTGAAATATAATAGTAGCAAACTTTTATATCTTATTTTTCTTTATGTATAATATGCTATTCTTTATTAGACTTTTTTTTAAAGATTTGTAATCAATGTCTAAAGCTGGATATAATATAAAGCACTCTGAGATATTTACATATATAGGAATTTTTTTGAGACTAAATTTTCCAATTTTAAAGCCTGATAATTTTTACCCATTGGTTCTAATAAGTTATATTAATTTTAATTGGATAAAAGTAAAGCACCTTGAAGTATTGAAGACTATTATTTTTTAAGAATGTGGTTTTCCAATTTGTTGGGTTTAAAATAAAATAAAAACCTTGAGATAGTTAAAGTTTAATAATTTAATTTTAAATTTTAAAAGATGTAAGATTGGATCTTTGTTCAAGTCAAATATTTTTTTATTACAAAATATATCTTGTGTCAATTTGGAAATATTAAAATGTATTATCAATTTAAGCAGGAAATTGTTTTTAGTTGATGGGTGTGATGAAAATAGGATATGTAATGATTAATTTATGGATTAGGGAATGAAAAGACTGCATTTTCAGTTTGTGTCCATTCTTAGAAGAAAACTGTATAACTTTTAAATTCATTAGAGAAATATTTCAAAATTTATATGGAGATAGTAGGAAAGAAAGTAGTCATGAGAATGGTAGTTTTAGTCCAGAGCCAAATCCTTGAGATAACCTTTAAGGAATCTCAGACTGTAAAATAAGTCTATAAAAATATACGAGAAGAAAGAAAATTACTAAACATCACATGATCACTATCTCATACTAGCACAATAATTGTTATTAAACAATTCAAAACAAAACAACACTCTCCATATAGTAGTATGCACAAGCCTTCTGGCATCCATTGATTGCTCTTGTTAGCACAAGATGGCACTACTATATGGAGAGTGTTGTTTTGTTTTGAATTGTTTAAGAAAGAAAATTATAATACATTGAGTATAAATATATTCATTCAAATGTTTCAAAGAATGAAACACATAATTTAGGCTGTATCAGAAAATCAAAATTGATGCAGATATAATAGAGCAATCTGAACAATCCCAAATTGATGCTGATACTGAAAGCTATTGTAAAATTACGCAGTAGGTAATGAAGAATTTAAAATATGTCTAAGAATTGATAAATTTAGATTTGATAATGAAATTATAAGAGAATCTAAAATTGGTGATGTGATCATGGATGTTTATGATATCAATCTGAAAATGACAGAAGAGTATTACATCAGGAACTACAATGGACACTGAAGTTGATATAGAAATTATGTTTGTAAGAAATAATTGTAAAGAAGCAAAAGTAGAAAATAAACGAATTAATTTTTTTTAATAATGCCATGCACAAGAAAACTCAGCCTCATACCTTTATGAAATGTCTTACAGATGTAGAGATATTAGAGAGCAAGTTAATGAAAAATTATATATTGGAAAATATATTAGAGTTTGTAGATGAGAATAATTATATTAAAAAGAATAGTAGTGACAATAATCAGGAATCTGAAAAAACTCATACACAATTCTTCTTTAGACAAGTTCTTAAGTTGAAATATATTATTGTATTTATTCTATCACAAAGACAGGTAATTTGCATTAGGAGTTAAAATTTACCAATAAACCTACAAGTATTTATTTAGAGAATGGGATCAATAAGATATGAGTTAACCTTAAATGTAATAAAATAATGATAAAGAAAATATTATTTTTAAATTTTCTTGATAATAGTAAAAGAATTAATCTCCATCTTGATGAATTATTCTCAAAATTTTGCCACAATGCAAAAACAAGAAACTTGCAAAACTTGAAGTGTTTTGCTATCATGAAGTATGAAGTTGTAAGTATGGAATTTTAACTGTGAATATATCAATCATATTAGATTTCAATGTAGAAAAAGTTTTAACAGTGGAAAATGTTTAGAATTACTCTATAAAATGGAATGAATAGTTTGTAATAGTGACTATAAGAAAATTGGTTTCATATAGTATCAGGATACTATATTTAAAACAGGCAAAACTCTCCATATAGTATTGCCACTCAGTGCAAGCCAGAGTCATCAATGGATGCAAGAAGATTTGTGCATAAAATCCTCACTGATGAAAGCCACAAGATAGAAACTAGTATGGGGATATTGGATGAGTAGGTACTAGATAGGGATTTTATGCACAACCCTTCTTGCATCCATTGACTACTCTGACTTGCACTGAATGGCACTACTGTATGGAGAGTTTTGCCAGTTTTAACAGCTTGAGCAAGCATAAGAAATGGTGATCATATGATGCTATATTTCTTTGGGATAAAAAAAAATAAATGCATTAGATCTAAATGGCTAAATCAATGTAATGTAATTGTTACCTTCATATAAGCAATATGTTAATTTAAAACCAAAAAAATGTAAATAGATATTATTTATACTTAAACTTAATTTTGTTTGTGCTAAAGAAACTCATAATTCTAGAGGCCATAATGGATATTTTTTATCAAAAATTGATCAGTCTATACTTTATATTTCTTTATTTTTATGTACATAAATGTTTATATTCAGTTAGTCTATTTTTTTCCCAAATATTATGGGTAAATATTTTTGTTTAATTATTTTATATTTGAGTTAATAGTTAAAGTTAATTAATAAGATGTTAAGCATTAACTCAATTCTGACTAAAAGTTTTATATTATAAGAAAATTATTTTTAAATAAATATAATAGTTGTTAAATGTAATAAAAAAGTTTCTGTGAAAGGGAGTTAATAAAGTATGGAAAAAAAAACTATAATTTGGAAGAAAGTTAATGTATTTTATAATTGGACAAAATATCACTTTGTATTGACATTAATTGTTGAATTTAAAATATTAATTTATAAAGAATTAATATTTTCATTTTACTAATTAAACAGCAAAATCTTTTATTGTCCTGAAGGCTCTTTGCCAATCTTGTAAAACTGATGGATCATGTGAACAGATTGGATGATTGTGCTTTAAAAAAAAGAAAGTAATAAATTTTAAAGTTTTATAAAATAGTAAGTAAATAGTTTTTATCACAAAAAGGCAGATACAACTCAAATCGATAAACTATTCTTCTATCTCTTCAACCAACATGAATAGAAATACATTTCAACCATTAATTATTGCAAAAATTATTTTCTTCAACTTTGTACAGGCCTGTCTTCTGTTGATATTTAAAAATGGATTGCCATAATGGACAGTATCATTTGCTTCTGTTTATTGCTTTTATCAGGTTCTTCAATCAATTGTAGAAGAAACACCAAACTTTTACTGGTAAATAAATCACAGGCAATAAAAGTAATTTATAAATCTTTTATGAAATATATTCTTTTTAAAAATAAACTTTCTGTTAAATATTTTTCCTTATATAGCTATTAATTATTAGTAACTTACTATCAGTTCTAAACATTGTATAAATTTACAATTCATGATAAATATGTATTTAGATTAACCTTTTCAATAGTCAAAAATATGGTATAAATGAGAGAAGTAATAATTTATTCTTTTTTTTTTCTTAGTGAAAGTTTATTCATCAAAAAAAAAAAACAGATACAAATACAGTTTGAAAAAAGGTTTACAAAGAAGTGATTAAATGATAAAATGAAATTCAGGAACAACATGGTGAAAAGGGAAGGGATGTGGAAAGGGTGTGTAGTCCAGGCCAAGAAAAGTCTTTAGTTGCAAGTCTGAGTCGCATGTCCCCATTGAGTGAGAGATTGCATGGGTTGCATACATTTAATTGGAAGAGTCCTGTGACAGATGCTGATTGGATGGGAGTTGGAGGATTTTCCAGGTGCCTGTGAGGAGCAGAGGTGGACGGTGAGTTAAGTCCAATAGTTCTTTGATTCGCTGAGTTTACTTTCTGGTCAAAAATAATAGCACATCAGAGCAGCCAAAGTGCATAGATGAGGAAAACAGACAGTCTGATAGTTGCAAAGATCCCAGTTTCAATGGATCCTCAGAGATTAAAGATGGTGTTTTTGTGCAAGGAAAGGCAGGAGTTGATGACACATCTCACTCCAAGCAAAAAGGGACATTCAAGTAGGAAGTGCTGGAAGGTTTCATTGTCAGTTTTATGGAGCTGGCATAGAGGAGAGATCTTGGTGAAACCCTTATGGTTGACCAACAATTGATTGGTGTGAAGGCAGTGCAAGATTGATTTTGAGGAGAAAATCAAGGAATTTTGTCTCGAGGGACCACCTTTTAAAATTTTAAATTTGAATTGAGCATTCATAAGTTTGAGGAATGTAGGGGAGACAATGGTCTGGTTGAAAACCTCCCAGTACTTTAGTTTGCCACAGATGGAAGGTATAGCAAAGCCAGCCTTTTGTAGAATATTGGTGATGAGTGAGGCCCTGATCTGGGCCATTATTGAGAGAGGAGTGTCAGTGGGAGTGATGATGATATGCACTAGATCAGCAGGAAAGTGATTTATGAGAGAGAGAATAATATTGTGAGTTCTCTAGACCAGAAGAGTATTGATGGAGTGCAGGCCAGCCCATTGAGGTTTTTGGGAAAACCAAGTTCTTTTCAGGCTTAGGGAAACCAAGTTCTTTTTAGGCTGATGGCCACTACCTTTCTGCCCCAGAAAAAAATGTGTGCAAAGGGCATTGATTTTGGATATGAAGGAGTGTGTAGGTAGAATGATTGGGGAGATAATATGCTATCTTAGGAAACCCTAGAAGATTGAGGAGGGTGACTTTTCCATAGAGAGGTGGTCCCTGTATTAGTACTGAGGGTGGATATGTTTTGATACAATGTAGTTTGAACCCAAACCCTCATGTTCTTGGGAGATAACATAAGGGGGAATCTAAAAAAAATTGTGTGGCTTGGTGTTAAGGGTTGAAGGGAGTTGTTTACCAAAAGAAAGTTGCCAGGCTGCTGATTTGTCACTGCTAAATTCCAGATTGGGTATTTTGGTGTACCAGGTGAGGATCTTTTGAAGCTTGGGGAGGAGATCGACCAAGGGAAGGAAGATGACCACATCATCTGCATAAATAAGGCATTTGATGCTTTTACCCAGTCTAGGACTTTGATTCCAGGGATGTCATGTTCTAGCCTGAGCAAGAGGGGATTCAGAAATTTGGTGAACAGCAATATGCTCAGTGGAGAGCTCTAAGGAATGGATATGTTAGGTGTGAAACTGGGGCAATTTTCCCATCTAGGGTAACTAGGATTTTTCAGTTGGACAGGAGATTGTGGAGGATAGACAGGAGGGTCTCTGGAATGTTAAGGTCCCTGAGAATGCCAAGGATCAGGTTGACCCTGACAGAATTGAAGGCTGCCCAGGTGTCCAGTTGGAAAGCAATAGGCCTGTCACCTTGAGACTGCCTTACATGCTCAGTGGTCATCTTAAAGAGTGTGGCAGCCCAAGAGTGGAGCACTTCTTAAAACCAAACTGTGAGGCCAAAAGAACAGGGAGTATGAATTGTTCTAGTGACTCTTTGATGGTAAAGTCAATAAGTTTTTATGAGCAAAGGGGTCATCAAAATGGGCCTAAGACTCTTGAGCTCAGTGGGTGGCCGATCTTTCTTAAGAAAAGGGACTAATGCAACTGGATAGAGACCCTCAATGATGTAAACACCCAAGGTCAGTTTGTTGATCATTTGAGGTGATGGGGATGGTGAACTGACTGAGATGAAAAAGGAGGAACTTGGGGATAGCATGAGGACCAGGGTGGACACAGTCAGGGAAGACTTTCAGTTTGTTAAGTAGCATGGCCTGAGTGATACTAGGATCATAGTTGACCTTTGAGGTTGATGGCATAGTGAAGGATGGATGTCAGCCTTGAGGAGCATGTGATTGTAATGATTTCTCAAAAGAAGGAGTAATTTCTGACCTGTGTAAGTTTTGCTGCCAACCATGATGGATGAGAGGGTAGTTTTCTTCCTGTTGGAACCAAGATCCCACCCCAGGTAACTTCTGGTGCAACAATGCTGATTCCCCACATACCTCTGAGTGCATTTGACCAAGATATACTCGGCCAAGACCCTTTGAGCATCGCAGTATTGAAGCTTCAGTTGGATGATGATGCTAATGTCTAATGACCCACTCTCCTGATCATTTAGTTGAAATTACACTGATGTCATATTTTGGTGCACATTGTAAAATATATAATCTTTGTTATTTAAAAACTATTATTTTAAGTTTATAATAAAAACAGCAATTTCTAATGAGTATTTATTTTGTATATGGGTGTTGGCAATGCTGCATGTATTGATAGTTTAAATATTGGGTGTATATATTTAGTTTGATAAATTGTTAATACCAGGTGGGAATTTCCTATGTCTTCATTTATATAGATTTAGTTTTTAATAAATACTTTTATGACAGCGTGGGTGATATCATTATATCTTAATGAGTATGGTTATAATGATGAATTAGTATTGATATTATTTAAATATTTTATATATGTAGTCTTAAGTATAGTTGCTCTCTTCATGCTGTTACTATATTATTATTGTATTTAGTTTATCTTTAACAGATATTTCACCCATTGCTTCCTATGAACCCTCATTGTGTAGGTTGTGGAATTACTAACTATTTATATCAATGCTGGTTTGGTTTAGTTTGACAGTATGGTCACTTGATATTCATGTGTGCATTGATTGATTTTAATATATGGGTTTTTATATTAAAGACTGTTATAATAACTTTGTTATTTTTTAAATAAATTATTTTGTTTGTCAAGTATAGATTTTGTTTATTTTATTATTGATAATTAAGTGATCAATAATTTGAATAAAATTATAAATATATTTATATGTGAAATATAATACATGTGTTAATTACAGTATTGTAAAAAGGTTTCTAATCTCTGCGACCACCAGTCTATTTAAAAGAAAAATAACTTTGTATGGTTAGTAGGTTTGTGTGTAAGTTTGACTTTGCTGGCTAATTCAATTTCTTTCTTTAAAATTTGCCTTCATTAGGTAAAAATATTAAATAACAATTTTGTATAGGAAAGAGGTCTAGATTTAATATCTAATGGCACCTTCTAATGAAGTTACATATCAAACTAATATATTCTGAATAATGATAAAGATACATATATGAGATTGTGATCTGGCCAACTAGTGAATGCTGATTCAATATAAAATGTGAATCTTGGGAATCATACATCTTTTTCATATGTCTATGGTCATATGTTTATCACTACATTCTTCCACAATGCGTTAAAAATGGATAAAAACTAATCCCTACCTCCTGAGGGATATTATTTATTTGGTAAATAATTTCTAGTCTAATGAAATAGACATGCTTTTGTTTTCAAAAAAAATGTAAAAAAAGTGTTAGAAATAAGAGGATGTATGTATTGCTTTTATTGATTTGATCAAGGCATTTGACTCAAATTAATCAACAGAACCGTGATTATTATTTGAAGTTAGTTGTTTTCCCATTAAAGTGGATTCATATTACATAGCTTCTATATTATGATATAAGAGCAAATGTTATAATTACTGATGGATAAACAAGCATTTGAAATAAAAACTGGTGTTAAATAAGATGTGTATTTGTTTTAATTTTTATGTCAATAACTTTAAATTGTTTATAAGTGGCTTAATGAATCAAGGATCAAGATATGATCCAAATTTTATGTGGAATTTTTTAATATAAATCAATTAAAAACAAAAAACTTCATCTTCATGGTTTCTAAATTTACAATAAACTGATGATTGTGCTATTCTTGATCATTCAAAAAGTAATCTGTAGAATGAGCATAATTGTTTGGGTTGCAACAAATAATAATTTTGTTTTATAATTAATGTTCAAAAAAGCATTTATCAGCCAGTGATAGAAAGTTTTTTTTAGCAATTTTCAAATTGAGACTGTGAACCAATTTAAATATCTTTACAGATTTTTAAGTAGAATGATAAGTTTACATGCTGAGGTGCAACACAGATTCCAGTACATTGCGGCTGCTTTTAATAAATTAAAAAATAGTGTATTCCAACATAGTGGAATAATTATTTCATTTAATATAACTGTGTGTAGAATTACTATTTTAAAAGTATTAAGATATCACATGACCAGCAAGATATCTCGTGATCTTTTCTTAATCATTATTATTTCTTAGCAAGGTTTTATTCTCATTACTTTTATGCTATCTAATATAAGCTTTAGTAATCAACAGACGCCAAATGAGAACGCTTGATAAATCCTTATTTAAGATTATCCCATCCAAATATCCCCAGAATATTTTTCAGTTTTTAGATTCTTTGGACAGTGCTTTTGGAACCTTTTGAATCTAATGACCCTTTCCCTTAGCCATCATTTTTTTTACTTTTTGTAATACTACTAAGCTAACATCTCAAATTAAAAAAATTTTTATTATTTTTTTCAATGCACATCTTTTGCCTGCATAGATATGTAGATCTCACTTTTCATATATTATGGTGACTTTAGTTTACATAATCTTAGACAATTTTATTTTTTGGATAGAACTGATACAAAATCATGAAGACATCACATGTACAATGAGACATTACATGATCTTTGGATAGATAAAAAATGTATAAAGATTTATTAAGTGCTATCATCTGACATCTATTGTTTACTAAAGATTATATTAGATGGCATATGAAAAACTTGAACAGCAGAAGACATTAAAAAATTTTCATTGAAAGATGGTTTGTAAAATTAGAAAAATATAATGGCAAGATAATAAGACCAAACAATGCTTTATTCCCTTGCCAAACAATGCTTTATTCCCTTGCTGAAAGTGATACTGTAGAGTTCAATATTGTGAAAATAAATTTTATTGGATTATGTGAAATGAATGGACAAGTTGTCTTATTATAATGGATTTGAACACGGTTTACATAAAAGAGGCAGAACCTGCTTACATTATAAATATTAATCTCAAAGACATTCCAAAGCAATGCTGATTGTTTTTATTGGGAATATATGGGTGAAGATATCATGAATTGAAGAGCTATAGACAAGATATTGAAATCTTTCAGAAAGAAAGTTTACTGCAGAAAAAGATAAATAACATCAACTTTTAAAACATCATTAATAGAATAATGGACTGGAATGGATTGATAATATTATTGTGTTGAATCTGTTTTGTCTTTTATTTAATTTTTCCTCTTGGAGTTGAAAAGACCATTCCATTTGGGGAAATCCTGATGATGATAAATAAATTATAAAATATTTTATAGCTTAAAGTATAGGATATAGTAAATTATTAAGATACATTATTGAAATTTCAAAAAAAATATTATTATACTTAAATAAAAAAATATAAATAAATAATCAAAATAAACAACTATCTTAACATCATAAAAAAAAAATAAAGGAATTATATGAATAATCAAAAAAAAAAGAAAAAATCTGGATGTTATACTTTTGTTGTTTTACAAAACAAAGAAAAAATATATATTTTTAAAACTATTTAATAAATTATCAATATAAAAAACTTTTAGTAAAAATTATTTTAAAAAGGGTAAGTCTCAAATGGTATCAGACTTTTGTATGTTTACACATTGCAGTCAATGAGAGAAGGCCCAAATGTTCATAAATATCAAGAAATGTAGGTCTGGATCATTAGATTTAATTTTATTGATTTTGTAAGAATAACTTTTAGCTAAGTGCTTAGCTTTGGGTTGGTATTTTTAGATCTAGTGTCTGAACCTACCCTGACACCTCTCTGAGGAGTGCCAAAGCACGAAACCATGGTCAGGGGTTTGGGGAGGGGTTCCTGACAGAGATATTTTAAGTGCTGGCTCTGGCTAAGCATTTATCATAAAGCTTGTAGAGGAATTGGCAATCCTCACTGTTTATAACTTACAAGCTTAAGAGATAGGGTCATGTGATCTATGAATTGATCTATGACTTTTATTTTGACTATTTAAAAATGCTTAAAGTTTGAAAAAGAAAGAAATTAAATACAAAATGTCACCTTAGAAATCAAAAACAAATATGATTAAAATTGTGGTCCTAATATTGGGAAAGAAATTTTTTATGTTGTTTATTAGTACATTCAATGGTAGTATATGAGACTAATGGTAGGGACTATGATATTACTGAATTTGTGTAATCTAAGGCAATGTACATAAAGTGATATTTTCTTTATCACAGCCATATAAAAAATACATTGCATTGATATGGGGTGTGTTCATTCTACCTACAAAAAATGAGGGTGTTGGAAAACTATCAAAAGTAATTTTAATTATAAATTCAAATATTATAATTTAGGATCTTGTATCTGAACTTTTTAGTAGTAAAATATTATCAAATAATAATGAAGTAATTTCATTCTGTTTGATAATTGAGTTTATATATGTTTTGAACTTAAAATATGGTTGTGGTTTGTGTCAGTAAATGAGATGATTAAAAAAACATAATTTTTGGGAAGCTCTTCTAGATAGAGAATAACATATTAAGTGAACTTTGAATATATAATAAGTGGAATGCAATGACAAGTTATTGCAATTTGCATGATTTTGCATTTTGTGATTAAAATGTAAGTAGACTTTCTATTTCAAATCAATTTGAGTACAGAGAATTTTTTAATGAATGAGTTAGTATATTTAATCACCAAACTATAGAATGGTATTCTAATTAAGATGAGAATTATAAGAAATTTGAACCCAGACTTTCAAGAACCCCTATAATTACATCTAAACTTCAAGTATATAAATTCTACTTATTTTCAAATTATTACAGATTCAGCCTGTATTCTACCCATCCCTCTTCTATATATTTAAGTGGACAAGGTCCTATAGATGAGGGGTCAGATTGAATTAAAGTCAACATGGGCATGACAATAATATTGGCATCAACAAGGCATTTAGGCATTCCATCATCAGGTTTTCAATAGTATGGATGGCTGAAGAGTTGGAGGGTGGAGTAGATTAAAGCCTGTCCATTAAAATTTGAAGATTTGCTATCTTAATATAAATTGAGCACTGATTATATATATATATAAATGGGAGATGATGATCTAGAATAACTGATGAGTGTTGGTTCAGCACAAAATACATGTATTGGAGGTCATTTATCTTTTTCACATGGGTGTGGCCATGTGTATCGGTTGTATGAGATAGAGTAGATAGTTGAAAGGAGCTTCAAAGTCTGTGTTCATATCTCTTATAATTATATCTAAACTTCACGTATATAAATTATACTTGTTTTCAAATTATTACTAAGATGAGATGAGAATCTTGATAAGAATTGCTTTTTTTTAGAAATGGAAAGATATTCTATAAAATGGTAATTACATTTGTTTTTCAATAATTGTTAGCAGTGGCTAAATGACAAATAAAAGAAAAATTTGAGGAGCCTATAAAAATGTAGAAAATTGTTTTATTAGAAATAATTTCTGCATGGAGGATTTGATTCTATTCAATTGAAGAGAATACTTTTTATTATTATTATCAAGGATTATAAAAAGTTTAGATAGAAGATGTTTAGATGAATGATAAAGTAATCCACGAATGTGAAGTGTTTAACGTTGTTATTAATTAAAAAAATGAAAATTACATAGTCTGAATAAATAGATTATTTGAATAAAAGATTTTTTTTAAAAAGGGAACCCAGTTGAGACCTTGAGGAATAGAATTGTGTGGCATAAAACCAGAGAATATCTTTCCATTCATGATAATATAAATTTCCTATTCAATATGAAATTTGTGATTATGAATAAAAGATTAAGAAGGTATTTATTTTTGATGATAATCGTAATTTTCTTGCATTGCCTAATTGATTTAAGTAGAGTAATCAACACATGAGTAAGTAAGCATTTTTTTTTGCAAATTGAAGATTACTGTATTTATAGTAAGATAATCATTTGTAAATTAACTCTAGGGAGTGATGTTATAACAATAATAAAAATGGGATCATCAAAAATTACAAATAAATAGTAATCGTAATAATTATAGAGTAGTGGTATTTATTGATAGAGTTTTATTCCAACAGATAAATACCATCCCTACATAATTAATATATTATTATTGATATCTGACTTGCATATGAATAGCATTTACATTTGCTTGATTTTTCAACCTGCGCAAGAAACATTCATTATTAAGTTGATGGAGTCCATTCTGTCATTCATAATCACTCTCTTCATTTTTTATTGTCAATTTTTTCAAACATTATACACTTTTCCAAATAATTATATCATATTATAATACAACCAAACAGCTTGAAATAAAAATGAGACAATTTGCTCTACATAAATTATCTTCTTGTAATAAAGATATATATGAGAGATGATGACTTGGCCCAACTGATGAGTGCTGGTTCAGCAAGAAATGCATCTTGGGGGTTATTTATCTTTTATTGTATCTTTATTTATATGAAATTATTTATGAAATAAAAAAGAATGGAGAAATATGGAAGTTGTCTATCTATAAAAAAGATATTGCGCAGGGAAAAAGAGAAACGTAAATAGCTATGTGTGTGTGTGTGTGTTGAAAATCAGATATATTAATCTTTAACTTGGATTAAAGTTTATATCTGTACTAGAAAAAATCTCTAGTTTAATGATCATTACGTGTTTATCAAAAAATTGATAACATAAAAGTTGGGAGTGGAGTAAATTGACGCTTGAAAATAAAAATGAGACAATTTGCTCTACGTAAATATTCTTCATGTAATAAAGATATATATGAGAGATGATGACCTGGCCCAACTGATGAGTGCTGATTCAGCACGAAATGCATCTTAGGATTATTTGTCTTTTAGTGTATCTTTATTTATATGAAATTATTTATGAAATAAAAAAAGAATAGAGAAATATGAAAGTTGTCTAGCTATAAAAAAGAACAATTTTAATTAATCTGCACTTGAAATAAGAGTTCGCACCTAAACTGATCAAGTACCAGTTGTTCGTTTTCCTTACTGCACATGCAGTTCTTAAAATTCGGGGTGAATAATTTAATATTAATGTGTATTTATATAAAACATTAATTTAAAAACAAAATTAAACCCATACTATTATATTGAAGTACAACAACATCAAAAAAAAAAACTTTTGAACTTTTAATAAGTTTGCGTGATTACTAGATTTTTTTTTTTTTTTTTGTAAATGAAATAAATAATAATAATAAAAAATCCACTTATATAAATTAATTTATATCTGTTTTATAATAAACCCAAATCTGTTGCATTAAAAAAAAATTAACTATTCAATATAAAGGTTTGAATTTGATGAACTATAAGTCTTAATAGATAAATTAATGATATATATTAAAGATAGGACTTCGTGATAATTAATTTCACACATATTATAAACATATCCTTGTTTTTTAACTCTCTAAAAAAGTATATAAAATTTCACACAAAAGAATAATACAGTATTTTTTAAGTTCATATATTCAGGTTTATTATATAATTTTTTTTTTTTTTAAAAAAAAATCACTGAACAATATCACCCACGTTGCCTTAACCATGATTTTAAATTGATTTTAAAATTTTGAAACTTTTTGATTTGAAACCGCATTATTGTATGACGAGGTTTTTAACTTGTTGTATTTTATAAGAAGGTGGTGCACAACAGCGAATGCTAAATCGTTTGATCGCTGAATTAGTTTCTTTCTAAAAGGTTATTTTGAGTGCTTAAATTTGGCAGACGATATACAATTTTTTTTTTTATTCATCTTAATGTATCCTATTCCAAGATGTCAATTGATTTACATTTTATCACTCCAACTTCAGCAATTTGTGTACTGTATGCGTTATTTTTTTTTTTTCTAGCCTATTTTTATTTAATATTTCTATCTTTCAGAAGATAATAAAATTCAGAATAATGGTTTAATAAATTAAAAACAGTAGTTCACGGACAGGAACAACTTGCAATTATATCTATCTGAAGAATTTGTATGTACACTAATATATACAAAACAAATCACTTATTTTTATACATTACACAATATATGATAAAGTAAGTGCAGTTCTCCCTTTTGTATCATTCGCAATAGATTTCAATAATTAATGATTATCCGTTCCAGAATGTTTTCTGGCTGTTGACTTTATCAATAAGACTTAAGACTCAAAACTGGAAATAATGCAGTTACGCATTTAACAACTACTTTTAATTTCATTTTACTATTCATATTATAAATCTAGAACTCAAAACAGTCTATGATATTTAATCTAAGCCAATCTTCAAGAACACACCCTACTTTACTGCTATTCTATTTGCATATTCACATTTATTTAACTCATTTGATATTATGATTAATATAAAAATATGCCCCGTTTTATTATTTGTAATGTTTATACATAGATATATATAATGTACCTACTGAAATTTGAAATAAATTTCAATATGGGATAATATCAATCATATTTTTTTTTGGATTTGATTTTAATAATGAATATATTAATTAACCTGGGGAGCATTGAAATATGTTGCTATGAGAATGTTTATTATTAATTACAGTTTGTAACAATTGAGAATTGACTTTATTTATTTTAAAAATGAACGTGTAAACAACAAAGTTTATTGTATAGATTAAAATTATTATTTTTTATTTATTGTACATATTTTTATTACTGTCTTCATCATAGTAGGTTATACATAATACACCTAAATATTTAATGTCAAGTATATTTGTCATTTTATTTGTATAATATTGTGTTGGAAAATATGTGTAAAAAATATATTTCCATTGTAGTATGAAAGAATGTAGTCTAAATTGTTTATTTTATGTTGGAGTGAAAAGATACTATTTGCATTTTAAAATGTAAATATTGTATATTATATGTAGTAATTATAAAATATTTTTTTATATTTGTTATTATTTTATGTAGTAAGATTTTATAATTATGGGATGCTAACTGAAATTGATGAAAGATTTAATATGTAGTATTGTTATAGTTTTCTTTGGTATCATATACACCACCGGACTACTCTGGGAGATCAACATCTAGGTCTAGACAGTGCAGAGCCTATACTTTTGAGCATCAAGAACACACTGCATCCTGGAAGCCCTGCTCAACTGTACACCCACCATAAACATGAAAAGTACAAAATCACGCATCACTTCTAAAATGTCATTTTATTAAAGAAATTATTTAAAATTTCATTATATATAATTCTACTCACCACAGCTGTATATATGTTTATCTGTGCTTCACTGCCTTTAGATACATTAGCATACATACACCAATTTCTTCAATCTTTCTCTTGGTAAGCTTGGTTTTTAGTCCATCAGAAAAATATAATTCAGGTAAAATGTTGATCTGTAGTTGGTCTTTTTCTATCTACTATTGTTCCAGGGAAGAGCTGCCTTGGTTTGATAGATTTCAGGCAAGCAACTGTCCTCTTCACGCTTAAGGCTATAAATTTTAGCACAAAAAGTGGGTCATTTTTCTCCATGTGAATTCAAACTCCTGCAAAGGAAAACAGTAGCAGTTCCTGAATATACTGTCCTACCTTCAGCTATATCAGTTCATGGTAACTGGACTGCCAACTCTACAGTCAGCCAAAAACAACTGCTGCAAACTTCATCAAGTTGCAACAAAATATTGTAACCAACTTTTCAGCTGACCATTCTTAAAAAAAATATCCAGACTGGAGCTGATATTTTTATCAGCTCTTTTATAAAATCATCTGAGGTGATAACAACACCTTGATTGAAAACAGAGTTTTATTTTTATGACTCTAATCCCTAATAATCTATATACATGTTTTTACTTAGGGGATTTCTAATAAATAGAAATTTTGTTTTATTAATTAAAAAATTTCAAAAATAAGTATGGTGTTTTTAAATTTCAAAATCAGAATAATAATAATAATACAATATTTATATTTATTCAGACATTTCATAATGAAATTTTATTTTAAACCCAGAGTTATTTAACCCTTTACTTATTATTATTTTATTTTAGGAAATATAGAAAAATATCTACAAAAATTTATTCTGTGTTTATTTCTATTTTTCCTTTATTTTACATATATATAGTCACATACACTATATTAGCGTGTGTTATGTAACCCAACTGGTTACAATATATATATATTTATATATATATATATAATATCAAGTGAAATAAATATAATCAAAATATTCTAGAATAACACTATAAAATTGAATATGCCTATATAAAATAAAAATAAAGTCTTCACTATAGCAAGCTTACAGCATGTATATAGCATAAAATGCCATCAAGCTGCCTAA
Organism: Epiperipatus broadwayi; assembly: GCA_028023455.1. Classification (NCBI taxonomy): domain Eukaryota; kingdom Metazoa; phylum Onychophora; class Udeonychophora; order Euonychophora; family Peripatidae; genus Epiperipatus; species Epiperipatus broadwayi. The sequence goes on from JAQFVV010012657.1 coordinate 279,679, forward strand.
AGTGAAGGTTTTATTTTTATTTTATATAGGCATATTTAATTTTGTAGTGTATTTTTAGAATTTCTGATTAATATATACATATATAATTTAATAATTTTTATCAGGTGTAATTGATTAAATATTTTTAAATATTATGGAAGTTTTTACTATATTTTTATTTAAAAAATCACACTCAGATATTATCAAAATAGTAATCAATAAAAATAGCAATGTGTTAATGCTTTTTTGCATTCAAAAGGAAATTATCATCTAAATGATGTCATGAGTTCTTATATAAAGATAGGAAACAAAGAGTTGGTAAAAAAAAGGATTGAATTAAAAATATAACTTTAAAAACCACAAAGTAATTAAAATTAAAGTTGTGGTTCTAATATTAAGAAAGAGATACTACTCTATGTTGTTTATTAGTATATATGTAATGGTAGAGCATAAAGCTGAGTAATAATGACTATGATATTAAATTTATGTAATCTAGTGCAATGAACATAAAGTGATATTTTCTATATCATCGGCACATAGAGAATTCCTTTCTCACATTAACAGCTATTTTCATTGTTTGCTGTCTTCTGGTTATGTTTTTTTTTTTTTCAAAATAAAAATGTAACAGAAATTTCTGCATATTTAAAAATATTTAATCAATTACATTTGTTAAAAATTATTAAATTATAACGTTTGTCTTTCTGGTGGAATTGTCTATTATGCAATAGGAAAATAGAAAAGTTGTAAGACTTTGTCTCTTATGCACGAATATATTTACTGTAATGCTTTATCTTTATATAAGAATTGGAGACCAGCATTTAAAAAAAATTCTTTTTTGAATGCAAAAACATATTGATAGTTACCTAATTTCATTGGTTACTTCTTGTTGACAATTGACTGTAATTTTTCTAAATAAAAATATAATGGAAATTTCCACATATTTAAAAATATTCCATATATATGCATAGACACTGCAACAGAATGTATATTTTAAAAGTTATTTAAATATTTCTCAACATTTTGAAACATGAATATGACACTAATACATTAAAAGTATAATACATTATTAAAATAAATTGTAAACTACATGCTCAGTAATAATGTCTTTTATATTACATATAATAATGGCAGAAGTTCAGTCTATTATATATATAATCATAATCCAATCCAAAATGATGGTCTTTTCAAATTTAATTCAGTTTCTTTCACCTGTAAGTTCTCTTTACCATATACATCCAATAAATGTTCTTATTCATCCATTTTAAATGCAATCGGTATTTTAGTCTTAGACAATATTACTGAGGATTTAAGACTTTGATTGTTCACTTATTCCCAAACTTTTCTTCTGTCTCTTAATTATTTTAATAATACCAGTGATAAATGTTCATTGTCTCACTTCTGTTTTTTACTTTTAAAAACTTCCTTGTTAATTCCAATATACACTCTCCCTACATTGGTATGTGGTCAAAAATATTTGCATTTCTCTTCCCTTAAATGTTCATCTCTGTAAAAGACAATTACTTTTTTGAGCACATATTTTTTATATATTAAATTATTTCTGTCAAGAATATTCCATCCAAATTTAATTATGCACTGTATTAATAATGCAATTGAGATATTTATATCATCATCGATCATAATTTTATCCTTTTTTGAAAAGGCATTGAAAGTTTTTTCAACCTTTACATTTAAAAAAAAAAAAAAACTACTTCTATTTTCTTGCTTTATTTCTTATAAGATTTCCATGTTCCGAAATATTATCAGCAAAATCTAAACGATTTTAATACACCCCATTAGTTTTAATCTTTTCTATGTAAAGATATAAAACCAAAAGATTTATATTTTATAAAGATTCTTTTAACATCAAGAAAAATTGCAGTATTTAATCACTTTTTTTAATATTGTATGCATTGATACTAATCTCATTCATCAATACATATTATTCTGAGATTTTTTATTGCTATATACTTATTTATTGACAATAAGACAATGTTATATATTGAGACTTTATATCTACTTCTTCATATGTTTATCAGTAATGGAATGTTTATATAGTATGCCTTAATAAAAAAACTGTGACTTTTGGAAACTTCTTTATCATTTAAAAATAATGAAGCTTTATAGTCTTGTTGACTTAAACAGAAAGAAAAAAATTACAAGAATTGGAAGAAGAATCTGATGTTAAATACATTATTATTGGATTTTGTGAAATTAGGAAAAAAAGTGAAGATATAATTGATTTAAAAAGTGAATATATACTTTACTACAAAGTTACTAATATTAGAAGCAAAACGGAATTGGATTTATTGCAAATAAGTACAAGAATAAGGTGGATATTGACGATATATCAGATAGTGGGGCAGAATTACTTTCCAATTTAATGAAAAAATAAATAAATGCAAATAATTCATATTTATTCCCAGCAGGTTTTCATTATACCAAATAACATTTAAAGTTGGCATTGGATACATTAAAACCATAATTGGAAAATGACTGACAGATGGGTGAAAATGTCATGGGTACATTTGGTTGTTGTGATAGAAATAACAGAAGTGACAGACATGTGAAATTTGTAGAAAAAACAATACTTATGTATCATGAATCCTTTCTTTGAAAAAAATGTTAAATGGAAATGGATATGGAAACATACATGTAAAGATACAACAAAATTGGATTAAAGTATGTATTTAAAGATTATAATATAAATTTTATGCAAAAAGTGATCATTGATTAGAGAGATTTGATACAATGTGTTGATGCAAAACTTAGAGAACAAAACCTATTGAGGAAAATCATTATTAACATTTGATATTAAAACACTAACCATCACATGATCACCATTTCTTACACTTGCTCATAACTGTTATTAAAACAGGAAAAACTCTCCTTATAGTAGTGCCACTCAGTGCGAGCCAAAGTAATCAATGGATGCCAGAAGGCTTGTGCATAAAATCCCTATCTAGTGCATACTCATCCAATATCCCCAGACTAGTTTCTAGCTTGTGGCTTTCATCAGTGAGGAGCCTTGGATCTGAGAGGACTGCACCTATTTCTTAGGATCTAATGCAACCTCCCCCTCCAACATCCACCTTGTATATCTACTTAACTACAAAACTATGAGTCTAAAATTCAAAACACAATATTTTCAATCCAAGATTATTAGCTTATATTGTCATAAGGGTTTGAACTCATTTCAGTACCCATATCCACCACTATCCTATTAGGCAAGAATAGTATTAAACCACTAACTATCACCATTTCTTATGCTTGCTCATAACTGTTATTAAAACAGGCAAAAGTCTCCTTACTGAGTTTAGACCTATATGACTATATAAGCTAATGAGCTTGGATTGAAAATATTATTGTATTTTAAATTTTAGACTCATAGTTTTGTAGTTAAGTAGAGATAAAAGGTGTCTGCTGGAGGGTTACATTAGATTCTAAGATCTAGGTGCAGTGCTCTCAGATGCAAGGCTCCTCACTGATGAAAGCCACAAGCTAGAAACTAGTCTGGGGGTATTAGATTAGTAGGCACTAGATAGGAATTTTATGCACAAGCCTTCTGGCATCCATTGATTACTCTGGCTGGCACTGAGTGGCACTACTGTAAGGGGAGTTTGCTTGTTTTAATAAAATTTGATATTCCAGTCTCCTGAATCATTCCGGTGAATTAAAAAACTTTAAAGATCATTCAGATTTGGTTGAGATAAATATGTAAATCATTGATATGATAGTTGATATTAAAAACAGCAATTCTCCATTAAAAATTCAATTGAAACAATAATATTATAAAAATAAATAAATAAGATATATGAGAATATTTAAAATTGATCTACTAAAAAGAATTAAATATTTAGAATTATGTAAAATAGTAAGAAAAATAGTTAATGTTGATGCATGAAAATATGATGATAAAAGACAATAAAAATCTCAAAGGAATAGAACATCAGCTTGGTATTAAAAGAAATTTGTTTCAGCATTAACAATAAATGATGAAACTAATGTTAAAAAACAGGTTGATATCATGAAATGTGTAGAAATGTGAGATGTTATATAAAGAAAACAAAACAATGTCAACTTATATCTTCTGAAATGCCAACGATTTTAAATAAAGGTCTATGCAGAGGAAAAGTCTCCAGAAAGTAATGGATTTATGTTTGACAATTTAAAAATAGCAGGTGAAGAAGTGGAAAAGTTGTTGACAAGATTATTTAGCAAATGCCTAATGTTAACATGTATCAGATGATTGCAAGAATGAGTAAGAATATAGTTATTTAAAAGTAAAGGTAAAGAAGATATACAAACTGGCTCCTATCAACTTTGCACTCGAGCCAACCAAAAAGGACAAGATAGAATTCAAAATAGTTTTAGTTTAATTGAAGTAAATAAGCATCACATGATCATTGGCTTAAAACCAATCCTGCCTAATAGGATAGAGGTGGTTATGGTTATTAAAGAACCAAAGACACCAAAATGTATAGGTACCAAACTAAGTTCAGACCTATATGACTATAAAAGCTAATGAGCTTGGATTGAAAATATTATGTTTCAATTCAAGACTCATAGTTTTGTACTTAGGTAGAGACCAAAGGTGGCTGTTGGAGGGTTGCATTAGATTCTAAGATCTAGATGCAGTGCTCTCAGATGCAAGCTCCTCACTGACAAAGACCACAAACCAGAAACTAGTCTGGGGTTATTGGATAAGTAGGCACTAGATGGGGATTTTATGCACAAGACTTCTGAAATCCATTGATTACTCTGGCTTGCACTGAGTGGCAATACTGTATGGAGAGTTTTGCCTGTCTTAATTGAAGTACTGAGTAAAATTATAATGTTTTGGAATTGTAGATTTAAAACACATTTAATTGTATAAGCATTTCCAAAGTGATTAAAGCTTTAGATGATTGATATATATCACCCAGATATTATCATATTCTGAAAAATATTAATCAAAATTCCATATAAGTTATTATATTATATATTGTCATTAAGAAAATTGGCATTGATAAGAATATTCGACAAAGATCATTACATATCTTTACATTTTTTATAGCAAACTTACAAGAGATATTTTGTAGATTAAGATGAGAAGGAAATAAAAAAAACAAAGAATTTTATACAATTCATTTACATATTTCAGATGATGTGGGGTTTTTTTTGCAAACAATGCTCCAAAGCTTCCGGAAATGCTAAAGATAAATGTTAAAAGGAGTGAATGAAGTCAATGAATTTTCTTAGATAAAAAAAAGATTGATAATAATAAATTAGAAGAAGTTAATAACTGCAATACCTTAATCAGATTATTAATATAGATAGAAATGTAATGGATGAAAATAATCACATAATTTAATATGGTTCAAATTGTCTTTATAGAAATAATTTTATGTCTGTTTGAAAAAAAATATTTTTAATAGATATGATTTACCAGTTTTATAATATGGATCAGAGACTTGTATACAAAACTGAAGAGCAGTACAAAGATTATTGACCATTTAATGAAACATAGAAATATGTATGTTGGAAAGAACAAAAAGAAATTGAAGCAAAGTGTGTGGGTAAACAACAAATAGGTATCGTTGAAATCAATGAAAGAATAAAAAAGACCAAAATGTAGTTGGGTTGGATACATCACTACAAGATAACATATTAGATGAATAGGTGAAGTCTTAAACTGGATTGTCTAAAAGTAAATTATATATGATATGGGTGGATGAAATAAAGAGAATTGTTTGTATGATGTGAAGGAAAGAATTATGAATTGGAAAAACTGGATTAAATTTGAAAACTAATTTTATGCTGCAATGAATCAATAATGATTGAAAATAATTGTATATGTACTTGTTACTATTACATTGCTATTTTAAATATATTGTTATTATTTTTGTATTCACACCTTTCTGTATCTATTATTAAAAAGATTGACATTTTGTATTTTACATAGTTTTTATTCTTATGTTTCAAGCTTTTATTCTTGTGGTTCAACTTCTTACATGCAGATCATTTTCAGAGTTATTAAATATATATTTAAAGATAAATTTGATGTTTTGTTAGAGTTTCCTGTAATAATACATTTAAAGTTGTTATACATAATAACCAAATCTATATTGCAAATTTAAAAAATTGTAAAAGCCAATATATTGCTGTCATGAAACCTCCTTTATCACCTAAGTCAAGCTCTAAACATCATTAACCACTCATCAAAATAAGCTTACATCTTATTTACATTAAGTGAATTTACTTACTTTATTTTAATGTATGAATTTTTTTCTACAGTACAGGCTTTTTCATACCTGCACTCCAATATGTAATATATAGGGGGTTTGAACTCAGACTTTCACACAACCCTCAGCTATCCACACTATCTCATACTGATGACACATTCGATTACACACATGTTGAAAAGATAAATAATCACCAATAGACGTATTTCATGCTAAACCAACCTTCGTCAGTTGGTCCAGATTATCATCTCCACACATATATACAATCAATGCTCAACTTATATTAAGATAGCCAATCTTCATACTTTAATGGACAGGCTTCTATCCATTTCACCCCACAACTCTTCAGCCATCCATTTCATTGAAAATCTGATGATGGAATGCTCAAAACATGCCAATCTTCTCATCCTATCCACGTTGACCATAAGTCAGTCTGACCCCTCATGTATAGAACATAATCCATTTACATAAATATACGAGGGATGGGCAGACTTTACAGCACTATATTTTAATATATGAAATTTTTCTACAGTACAGGCTTTTTCATATCTGCACTCCAATATGTAATATATAGGGGTTTGAACTCAGATTTTCACATGACCCTCAGCTGTCTACGCTATCTCATACTGCTGAGACATTTGATCACACACATGTTGAAAAGATAAATCAGATTTTCAATGAAATGGATGGCTGAAGAGTTGTGAGGTGGAATGGATTGAAGCCTATCCATTAAAGTATGAAGATTGGCTATCGTAATGTAAGTGGAGCATTGATTGTATATATGTGTGGAGATGATAATCCGGACTAACTGACGAGTGCTGGTTTATCACAAAATATTGGTGATTATTTATCTTTTCAACATGTGTGTGATCAAGTGTGGCAACAGTATGAGATAGCATGGATAGCTGAGAATTGTGTGAAAGTCTAGTTTAAACCCCCTATATATTACTTTATTTTAAAATATGAAAAATGAAATGCAAATATTTATTAAATATGAAGCTCTTTATAATCTTAATTCTTTTTTTAAAAACTTACTCTTATTATATCTTTATATGAAATATGTTATTTACACTATTTAATTTACAATTATTAATTTGTTGTCTTTTATTTAAGTCATAAGCTATATATTAATTTATTTTAATCAAATAATAACTTAATTCATTTCATATAAATATCAATTGCATTAAATAAAAAATAATCATTTACGTGGTTAATACTTCCAATACTTTATGACATAATTATGAATGATTATATTTAAGTACCCATTATTAATTCATTGTGAAAATGAGATATAAAATATTAAATTTTATAAGCCTTAAACATTTGATAATTGTGCATATTTTTCTGTTTTTGTGCAATGATAGAGTGGTGGACTCCGGGGTTGCATTGTGGCACAGTTAAATCATTTTCTATGCTCATACTCCCAAGCAAGCAAATAATACAATTATTTTGTTACATTGGTGGGTCTTATTTTTTACATTTTAAACTGAAGTAAGTAAGATCTGTTGATGTAATAATAACATTTAAACTTATTTTGATTTGTAATTAGTGATGTTTAGATTTGGCATTATTCATGAATGTCCTTTGAAACCATTTCTGTGATTTTATATTGTCACAGTTAAAATCTAACTTTCTCATGTGTTGATTTGATTTTCATTAGTTGTTTTTTAATTTTATAAGTATTGCCTTTGATGAGGGTGATTAATCTTAGTTTGTATATTTCATTAACTAATAATTATCTCCATATTTTTGAAATTAATATTCCTTGTGATCACATTTTTGTGTATAATATAGTTAGAGGGGATTTGAATTCAGACTTTCAAACTCCCTTTAGTCATCCACCCTATCCTATACAACTGATAATAGATGATCTTCAATAAACATATTTCATGCTGAATCAGCATTCATCAGTTGGTCTGAATTTCATCTACCACACACACACACATATATAATTAATGCTCAGTTTACATTAAGATAGCAAATCTTCAAACTTTAATGTTCAGGCTTCAATCTTCTCCATGCTCCAATTCTTCAATCAAAAGTCTCCCTTCTAATTACATCTAGCTTAAAGTATATATGCTATACTTGTATTTAAATACAATATAGTTTATAATTTCAAATATTGGCTTTTATAACAGCAATACTTTTTACGAACTCTATGCTACTTACTGTAAACTTTAATACATAGTAATAGATGCCAGATGGTAATGCTTATTAAATCTCTATTCTGGACTGTACTATCCATTTTTCTCAAACTAGTTTCAAACTTATAGCTTTCATCAGTGACGAGATTTGGATCTCGAATCAGTGCACCTGAATCTTTAGAATGTAATGCACCCTCCTTCCAGCAACTAATACTTTCTTTCACTATCAAGATAGCATCTGGCATCTATTGTCACATATTTGAATTTACAGTAAATGACATAGAGAATGTGAAAATTATGCTGCTATAACATCAATATATAACCTAAAGTCATGTAATGGAGTCAGGAGATAGTTTGGCATTTATATATAACATCTTAATACCTTATTTTTGCAATGAGATAATAGATTGTTTAAATACACTTATTAGTAATATTATTATAATGTATAGTCTTGTAATGTATTGATTACATCAATGTTTATTATATAAATATGCACGAATATTAAAATCTTGAATAATCCTTTGGATAATTATTTGTAAAAATCCTGTTACGGTATGGTATAGTAGCAGAGTGGCAGACTTTTGTATTCAATATATGATTTTCAAACTTCTAATAAATTTCCAAACAATAATGCATTGGATCATATTTTATTTAGTTTTACAAAGATGAAAGATATAAAAAAATTATTGAAAATATTAAAGAAAATTTTAAAATTTATTCTACAATTTAAAAGTTGAAATACAATAATTAAATTAATGTGTTGGATATTGCAATTAAAAAAAACCAAAAGATAATTTAATTTTTCCATTTATAAAAAATATAACTAAATTTTTTTTATTCATTTTCAATCAAGTATCCCACAAGATTGTGAAAAACATAAAAGTATAAGATATTATAAAATAGCTTTTCTATTACTGACCACATAAAGAGTGATAGAGGGAGGGGGGAAATTATAATTATCTTAGATAAATTAATAATACAGATTAAAGCATGGTGGATGAAAATAATCTCAGAATTAAGTTTGGACGAGTGCTTTTATTCTATATAATTTAATGGAGACGCGTTTAAAAAGAACGTTTTTTAATAAATGTATTCTAATAGTACTTACTTATAAGTTTGAAATTTGAACTTTCAAAAAAGGGCAATACCAAGATTAGAGATCGCACAGAGAAACATAGAGAGAATAGCAAAGAAATATCAAGACTGAAATACATAGGTCAGATAATATGTAAGTATCATGAATATTTTAAAAGACTGAAGAATCTGAAATACAATTATGCAATAACAATACACTTTCTAACTTAACAATAAGCAAGTTATTTTGAAATTAAGCTTAAATGATGATCATTAGAAAAAATATGTTGTTAGATTAATAACAGTCTTAAACGGAATGCAGCAAAATTTTAAAAGATCTACAAAAAAGAACGCCATAGGAGATGGATGATTGATTTTAAAAAAAGTTTGATTGGATGTAATGTGAAGAAGAGTAAAATTGGAAAATTTGGATTAAACTCTTGGAAATCTCCACCCTACTTGATGATTTAATAATAGCAGATGTGTGTTATTAGACTTTAGAAAAGTCTTTTAATTTATACAACAAATCTTTGTTATAAAATTTAATTTGTGCATATTTTTAAGCAGTTAAAATCAATTTCAAATTATTACATATATATTTAGAATATTTTTAATGTCCTTGAATATCTGTTACTTGACCGAATATGGACATGATTCGGTCGAAACATGATGCAGTGCTATTACTAAAGCAAATGTATATTCAAACGAATCCAAAACATTTCTTTACGTCTTTCATTTACGGAAATTTTTTTTTGCTTTAATACACATTTGCATTTTTATTATACACGTATCATTGGTTTATTAACCACCATTTCCTCATTTTGCGATTCTCAGTGTAATATTTATTTTAATCGGTGTAATAATGTAAGGAATTTATAAAAGTATTTAATTTTAACGTTAAATGGAAGTAAATTATACCACAGTAGTATACGTTTTATTTATGTGTGACAAACTTTTACAACTTCTGTCCAAATTTTAAATAAATGAGTATTTTAAAACAATAATGTTTACGTGTATATATACATAATATTTAATAATCAAAATTAACCAAAAACAACAAATTAAAACATCAATATATAGATTTATTAATATGTCAAAAATCAATGAAATATTATTTTTACTTTTTTATGCACATATATAATTACAATTATTTTTTAACCAGCGAACTTTTTCACATTGTATATTTATCTATTTATATATAACTAACTAACTATCGATCGATTTATTTATGTATCTTCCTACCTACCTATTTATCAATTTACATACTTAACTATCTATCCGTTTCTTTATAATCTATCCAATTATCTACAATATCTATCTGCTTGTCTATAATCTATTTGAATATGTAGACACACACACACATATATATATATCTGTTATCTAATTACTTAACTATTTATCTATGTATTGATCTATTTATTTATCTACATACTTATCAGTTCATTTATTTACCTTCCTATCTACCAACCAATCTGCATATTTACTTTCACATTTATTTATCTACCTATCAAACTGTTTATCCATCTATGCATCTATCTAACTCTCACTAGAATTAATCTATCTTTGTTTATATTTATTTTGACTACTGAGTTTAAGTAATTCCACATATTATTGAACAAAAAAAAAACAGTTTAGTTGTCTTTAACATATGATTTATATCTTCCTGTTCTAGAGTCATATATGTTAAGTATAAGTAATCAATGGTTGTCAAGTGAAAATTCTATTAAATCTCAGACTAATTTTTAGTATTGAGTCTGCAAATATCCTTTTAGTATCCATTTTAGATTTTTTTAAAAACAATCCAGGTTAATAAACGGAATGTTTAACACTTAAATTTTAGTCTCAAACCACTATTTTATATATTTATAAGATAGACATCAGATCAAAAAGTATATATTTTTTATTTTTGATTAAAAAATGTTTCTTCCCATTACATGTACATTTTCCTAAATTGCAAAAATATAATCTATTAATCTGCTTTAGATCTGTCTGTGAATCCAATGAGAGGATTAATACTATTAATGCAGATGTTAAATCTAAAGTAGGAGGGTCATATGAGATTGTTTCTGTCAAAGTCTCCAAAATACCTAAAATTAGCACATAACTGAGTTCAATAAATACTTAGTTGGTAACCTAATGTCAGATTTATATATATATATGCAAGTTGGCTCAAATTCAAAACTGTAGGGTTTAAAACTTTTAACTCACTAGTCTGAATAGTTTTAAAGTATTTTAAATTATTAATTAAGGTAATTAGCTATCCCAAATGTTATCTTTTATTTTAGTAAATCTGAAATCGACAAAATACCTAATCATCAAATATAAAACAATAGTTTCGTCGTAAATGATTGAAATCATTTTTTATTGTTTAAAATATCTATTAGCCTTGATTTTGGAAAAAAAAAAAGATTGTTACTAGACTTAACTGTATTTTTAGATGAGAAATAAACGTAGTTATTAGCTTTTTTTTTAAATCTGAATTTACTGTCGCTAAAGTATTAAGTGTTAGTTAATCGTTGTTAATTTGATTATATCAGTTAAAATTAACCATTTATAAAACAATTACATTTTCTTTTATTTATTTATTTTTTTTTAAAAAAGAAATTTTATTTACGTTATAATAATCTTGGCTGAAATGAGTAAATCAATTACTCATTAAACGTCAGAAGTTACGTACGAGATTAACTAATGTGAATTACTATCCCATTAGACTTTGAAGATGTTTTTTTTTTAAATGTCTATTTCGTCATTCGTTTGTTCTTTCATAGTGTGCTGTTGTGGCATTTTTTTCTTTTTTTATTAAATTTAGTAGATTTGCATATTTATAAGGCATTTGGAATATGTTTTTTTTATTATTATTAAAAATAATTTCATTTAAATTGTTATTAGATTAAGTTATTTATTTATGTCAAATAAAACTTTAAAAAGCATTTTTATAAATAATATTAGTTAAACTTACCTTAGTTTTTATTTATCTTTTGAATTTTGAATTTTGCTTGTGAGTGGGTTTCAATATAAAAAGTATATAAGTGATTGTGTGTAGGATTTCCTCTGCTTGTATCTTTATATATGTATATATTAGTTCTTACTTATGGATCGACTTGGACACTTAATAGAAGAGCAATACAGAGACTTCAGACCACTCAAAGAAGTATAGAGAGATGCATGTTGGGAGTAACAAGAAGAGATCGAAAACGCAATATATGGATAAGAGAACAAACAGGTGTTACTGATCTCATTGAAAAAATTAAAAGACTGAAGTGGAATTGGGCTGGACATATTGCTAGAAGAGATGATAATAGATGGACAATTGAAATCTTAAATTGGATTCCAAGAGATTGTAAAAAAAAACCCAGAAAGAGACCATGTGAGATGGATGGATGAAATAAGAAAGTATGCAGGGGTGATGTGGAGAAGAGAAGCTAAAGATCGGAGAAGATGGATTGAACTTGGAGAGACCTTCATCCTGCAGTGGATTGATAATGGTTGATGATGATGATGACTAGCCTTCTAACCATTATTTTGTTATTTTGCAAAGTGAAATCTCCCAATAGTGGTACAGGTCTTCGACCTTAACCAAATTCAGCATCAGAAACGATTCTAGAAATGGTATACGGACTTAATTTTTTATTTAATTTTTGCTAGAAAAAATAAATAACATAGCTTTTATCATTTATTATTCAAATTCTTATTATTTGAACTATGGGTTGGCAGGATAAACAATTGACTTAAACATCTAATATATATATAATCAGGGCCAATAAATTGTAATAAAATAAATAGAAAACAAAATTTAATTTGAGACAAATTTTTGGTTACTTATACAATTCCTTCCATGACATGGCTTTAATGTGCAACAATAAAGAATTGCTAACCATCATTGCAGTTTAAAACTTCCATACAATTTTGTGAACAAATGTCCAATTCATTTTTTTTAAATTCTGCAATAGATTATTGAACTAGTCAAAAGTATAAGCATGAATTTGAATCTTTATTTAGTTATTTATCAGTTTTTTAATTACTATTTTTATTGATGGAATTAACTATTTTTATTAGAATAATATCAATTATAACATGGAAGTCTGAAATGGTTTCTCTCCTTCATATTACTGTAGCACAGTTATTAACTCCTTTATTTGATCGTATTCTACAGCTCTTGAGTCAAAGTCAATTTATCTATCTATTACCATTTCTTCTTGCACTATGTCATGCTCAGTTCCATTTTTTAAATTATTTTTATATCTGTTTATTCTTTAACTTATATATTTTCATTTTGTTAATGCTAATGTAAACATCATTTTCTAATTATTGATCTACTAAAAATTCTCATTTCTGATTGCCAATCTTTCATTTTTTTCCTAAGAAGTTATTAACTTATTTTAGTTCTTACATAGTATTTATTTTAGATTATTCTTTTGCTTTTTATCTGATACTCTTATAATATTTTTTTAGTTCCTCAGAAACATTAATGTAAAACAACCATGTAATCTAAAAAATATTGACTTATTAAATGATTTGATCCTATTTATCTCCATGTTTATATGAACAAAATAGTTTGTGTAAAATTGCCATAATAAGTGCAGAGAAATAGAATTACTTTATCATATCCTCTTTCCTAAAAATGCTAATCTTTTTAATGTTACCATATAGTATAATCAGCATTGTTGCATTTTGACAAATGTTCATCAGAATTTGACAATATTTGCAAGTCTAAGTCTGATATTCCAAATTTTTTAATCACAGCAAAAATGCTTATAGAACTAATGTTTAACAATAATATATTTATTGGTTCTTTCTTATAATTTCCCATAATTTTAATTCCAAATTATTCTTTTGGATGTCGGGTATTTAAAATCATCCATAGAAACATTGAAATATTAATTTTTCTATTAAACTTTTTCAGTCATTACTATTTTTCTATCATTTAGATACTTGTGACTAGTTTTATTAGCATTTGTTTTATTTTTTCCCTTTCTAACTTTATGTAACTTTTTCTATTCTTCATAGATATAACTGCATAACTCACCTTTAAATGTACATCATTTTACATGACCACATATCATATGGACTACTTTTCCCTAATATTTATTAATATTATAATTCAAATCACTGCTTATTCTGTTACAGTGCATACATTCTAAGTATGAATTGAGTAATTAATAAATATCAAATGACAGAAACTTATTAAATCTATATCTAATGCTATTTTATCTATATCAATAGAGTAATTTCCAATGTATGAACTTAATGAAGAACTTGGACTTGATTCTAATGCACTAGAATCTACTGATGAAGTTTGCAAAGTAGAATATAGTCTGGGAATACATTATGATATCATTAGATATGGATTTAATAAGTTTTAGTATATAATATCTATTAATTATTCAGTAATACAATAGATGGCACACTTGTACAGAATAAGCAGAGATTTGCTTCTGAAAAGCATTATGTATCATAGGCTATTTTTTTTTTACTTTTAACGTTATAACTTTATTATATCATACCAATAGTAAAAACTTTTTATTGCTAAAATAGTCTTTTGATATCGATGTTGTTTTATGACTCTGAGGTCTTTAATTGTTCTACAGTTGTTTATGTCATTTTTGTTCCATATACAATTTTTGAAAGTCAGTTTTTTTAAAATTTTAATTACTTTAATATTTTTTTGCTTATATCATCTTGTTTCAAGTGAAAATACTTACAAAGTGCTACTTTCTGTCCCGACTATCAGCTTAGTGTTCATCTTTTTTACTGCCCTAATTATTTTAATAAAAGGATAGACTTTAGAACTACATGGATTGAGACTCAAGCTTTGATTTCCAGTATTCAAACAACTTAAAAACTCTCAAGTAATAAATCATTTGATTATTTTAATCCTGTTGAGTTTAATGCAGTGAAAGTGGTGAACTTTAAAGCTCAATATCCATAATCACAGCTTCTTTCAGCCATCTCTGATGCTTGAACTTATAAACTCTGAAACAATGAATCATTGGATTATTAGAATATTTCTGAAGGCTATAAATAAAAACTGTTGATAAGGTATTAGTTTTGCATAACATGCTGTATTTTATTAATTGAGTATATCTTTCAAGGATTAACATAGTAAGTGCATTAAAATTTTAAAGTATTTATTTTTTGTTAATCAAAATATAATCAAATTCTGCCACATCTTCATTTATTTGAATACTTCCATGTCCAGTATTTTTTTTTAATGTGATGACCAGTTGTTATTTTTCTATAATTCTATAAGTTAACACCTTTTTAAATTTTTACCTCCATATACAAATTCTTCACAGTATTTCAATTTTTTAAATCTTTTCTAATTCCAGAATTATCATCTTCCATGACAATTTTAAAATGTTTTTTGATTCCTTATAAAAATTTTATATTTTTCTGTTGGAATACCAATTTAAATTACTTTTATTTTGTATTTTCCTTTAAAATAAATAAATAATCTTGGAACTTTCTTAGATCAATAACTACTAAGATGTTGTTATTTTTATCTTTTATTTAATATGAATTTCCACTCATTTATTCTTTAATAAAAAAATATCTAGCTATTGATATGCTAAAGAGTAAAATTGTTTGGTTCATCTGGATTGGTTACATGAATATCCATGCTCTGACTTGAAAATAAAATAAAATTAATTGCAGTATGACTGTTGCCTTTACCACTAATAGAAATATCATTTTTCAATATGTATTAATTTATGATATATATTTTACCCTGTTATTTTTTTTATCCTTCCAATACCTGTAAATAAGTATATAATTGATTTTCCAATCAATTGTTTTCTTTCTAACTTCATAAACTTTAGAAACATTTCTCAAACAAATTTCCAGTTTTTGCAATCTTTTTACATTTGAAAGTGATTTATGGCTGATGACTTAACAGTTCTTTGCTAAGAGGGCCATAAATTTTCGCCTATTATTTATAAATTACTTTCTCTCAAAAGTCTGCTAATGTTTTAATTATGAATGATTAGACATTAACACAGGCAAAACTCTCTATACATATTGCCACTCAGTGCAAGCCAGAGTAATCAATGGATGCCAGCAGGCTTGTGCATAAAATCCCCATCTAGTGCCTACTCATCCAATCACCCCAGACTAGTATCTGGCTTGTGGGCTTCCTCAGTGAGGAGTCTTGGATTTGAGAGCACTGCACTTAGATCTATAAGCTGATGGGCTTGGATTGATTTAAGTATCATAGTTTTGTAGTTAAGTAGAGATAAAAGGTGGCTGCTAGAGGGTTGCATTAGATCCTAAGATATAGGTGCATGGCTCTCAGATCTAAGGCTCCTCAATGATGAAGGCCACAAGCCAGAAACTAGTCTGGGGTTATTGGATGAGTAGGCACTAGATGGGGATTTTATGCACAAGCCTCTGGAATTTATTGATTACTTTGACTTGCACTGAGTGTAATACATATAAAGAGTTTTGCCTGTTTTAATAACAGTTAGGAACAAGCATAAGAAATAGTAATCTTGTGATGTTTAATGATTAGATATCTGAAAAAAAAAAGCAATGAGGTTTTTCTTAATCTTAAATGTGGACAGTCTTATGGTCAGAATATCTTTAATGAATAAAACGTGGAATGTAGATTAAAATTTTCTTCTTCCAGAATTAAAAAATATCAGTTAAGCTAATAACACTTTTTTTTTTTTTTGGAATGATATATATATAAATGATTTGTAAGCATGTTTGCTTTTATTTATGCAGTTTGAAATGTAGTTAATGGATCTAAGAGCTAAAAATGTATATATTTATTTTGGAGTAAATAAAGAAAAAAATAGCAGCTTTGTCAGTTGTCTGCATTAATTGAGCTCAATCTATCACTTGATTACTGACATAGTGCAACTTCCTGAACAACTAACTATGGTTTAATTACATATTGTGTATCACATAATATAATCAGATACCAGTTTGTGATATTTATCAGAGATAAGGTATCCCTCAATAAACTTTTTATCAGGTCCATTACAGAAGTTGGATTGTAGTAAAAATTTCAACACTTCAGCTTATATTAAAAAAAAAAAACAACCCAAAAACATATCTTCACAAATAAATGGCACCCAGACATTTTATACATATAATAATGTTATTTATTCGAAAAATTAAAACTGAACAATTTTTTAATTCTGTATTGTATTGAATACGCAATTTATAAATTGAGCAAAAATAGATATTTTAATTAGCTCTAAAGTTTTTTACCGTAGAATATTATTTTAAATTTCACTACAAATATCAATAAAACTTGACGTACAGAATAAATGTAATCATGAATCATCTTTGATATACATTATTGGTATAACAATATACGATAAAATTTACTGACTCATTATCAATTACTGATTTTTTTTTCTTTCAGAAATCCCACGTGTCAAGGGCGCTCAAACCAAACAATACGCAAATGAATAATTATAAAAATGATTTTTTAAAATCTTATCATTTATTTGAAAGCATAAAAGGTAGAGCAAGTTATGCAAACGCAAATTTAATTATGCTGTATACCGAATTTTTAAAATAACTTTTAACACAATATTTTAATTTGTAATTCTAAACTTAATTTTATTGACTTCAAATAAGGTTCAATTTAAAAAAAAACATCTGAATAAAGATGGTCAAAGTTAGAATAAGATTTTTTTTTAAAAAAAAAAGGATTCAAAGGTTTTTTTTTCATGACTATATATGTACACTTTATTTTACCTCTCCTTAATTTCTACTATTATTTTAAATAAAATGATTTCATTATAAAAGTTTATTTAATAAAGTATCTTTTTTTAATATTTTAGACTTGTAATTTATTTATTCAAATACAATTATGTTGCATGTATATAAAGAGAGAGTATGCAAGTAGGCAAGTAGGTAGATAAGATATTATGTAGACGATAGATTGATAAATATACAAATGCATACATAAATAGATAAACAGATAGATAGAAGTCGTGTATATATGCATACAGAGAGGTTAATAGATGGTTATATGAATAGATCGCTGGGCTACTTTATTAGAAAGTAAGACAGACACATAAATAGATAAACAGATAAGTAGCCTTAGAGGTTGATAAGAAGATAGATAGTAAGCTAGATAGATTGATAGACGGACAGATAGATAAATATACAAAAGCAAAATGATTTGAATTTAAACTAACATATTCAGATTTCGGTCTGAATAATCTGTTGAATAAAACGCAACTATACATAATATACTTTTTTTTTTTTTTTCATATGTCATAGCATCTGCCGGGACGCGAACCCACACCCGTCTGCAACCAACTACTTGCTTGCATGGCGGCTGCGATACCTCTCGGCTAATTACATTAAGAATAGTTCAACTTTTTTTGCCAACTGAAAAAATATGATCCTTGAATTATAATAAATATGTAAAATGTAATATACTACATTAAGTTCCTTGTTTGATGGGTAATGGTTCGTGTAATTTTTTTTTTTTAAAGAACTCTCAACTATAATTAACTATCTTATGTATATATGATTTTGCTTGTTACACTTTCTAACTATTCGCTTCTCTGTTTATTTATCTATCTTCCTACCATTCTTTTTCCATGTCCCTTTCTATTTATCTGTATCTATTTATCCATTTACTTATCTATTCATGTATAAATCTATTTCATTATTTGTTCTATATGCATATCTATTTATCTATTATTTTCATATCCACACAGATTACGCGCACACACACAAATACCTACATATACATCTTGCTAAAAATAAACAATTCTATTCCAGTAACGAGTAGCAAATATAAATAACTTACATCGACGATTGATTACGTGCTCTTTACTTATTCGTAGTAGTAGTTTATTAGGTATTTATTTATTTTCAAACAAAAAATACTTGACATACTTACATACGTATATACAATAAAAACAATAACATTTTAAAATAATGTAACATATTTGTTCTTAAAAAAATGATTAAGACTTGTTTCACGAATTTAAAATTAAGATGGTGGAGTATTAATCTTATATAAATTATCAATTATGCATTAAATATTAAGTATTTTGATTCCTTTAATTATTATGAAATCGCTTATAGAATTTTATAACTTTGTTACTACATTCCAACCCACACCTTTAAACAAAACATGTATGTAAATTAATAGCAGTCAAATACAAGACATTTAACTACATGAAAGTGTGTGTATACGTATAACAAATATACCTATATATTTTATATGCATACATATATATACGTTATATTGTGATAAACGTATGATACGTCCAAGTAAAATTGTTACTAAACATTGCACTTCGATTTGTTACTAAATAGGGAGCACAGAAAATGAAGTAATTAGTATACTGCAAAAATTTTAAAAGCAACGGCTAAATTAATTACAAAAGATTAATAGAACAATTTTAAATTTTATGCTAAGTAAGTTGAAATGTAGTTTCTTTGTAGTGTTTTTTTAATTTTAGATGTTGATGCTTTCAGACTCTACATGAAATATATCTGTCCTATATCAGCTCAAAATAGAGACTACATTCAAGAGAAGATTGCAAATGTTAAGAGCAATTAGCTATGATTTTTTCTAATTTTTAAACTGGATTAAATTATTAAAAACCAAAGAAAATGAGTATGGTGCACATATTAGCAAGCTCATATTTAGTTCAGGTAGACAGACCTTAGCCAACCTAGATAGCCATCAAATAATTTATTAGTATATAGATATCTATCTATTCTTGGTTAAAAAATAGTTTCATATTAATCTAAGTTAATCAGAAAAGTATGGTTGCTTGCTTATTATAATAATGAGATTTCATCATTTCTAATGATTAATGAGGGTTTATACTCTTATGGGCTTTGAACTTTTGGTTTTTCTTATCCCATACTTCATGTTTTACGATCTATTATAGATTGAGATAGTACATTCGCAAAAGTAATTATTATTGATTACTTTATAATACAAATATATACTAGTGATGATTGATTTTGCTATTTTTGTTTACAAAAGATTTACAATTTAAATACTTAATATAAACAGAGATAAAAAGGAAACGGCTTTCTTATTTATATTCATGTTATACTTCTTTGCACACTTGGTTGTTATATATTCTACAATCAATTAACAGCATTTAATCATTTTCAAAGATAATGCCCATTGCTTTTAATTTTTATACAATAATAAATTTTGGAAGAACTAGTTGTTACCGTCAAAATATTTTCTGAATTACTATTTAAACAGAATATACAAAATTCTAGAGATAGTGTTGATACCATATGGTCTGATATTAATATAATTTAAATTTTTTTGGACATTTCCTTTCTACAGAAACCAACCAGGAATCGCTATACATTTTAGGAATTTTAATGAACTAAAAAAAAACAAGATGTCAGATGGCAAGTTATTATAACAATTCCATTCAGTTTGCTATGTCTTAGCTCTATAATCCCTGAGTAAAAGTAACAAATTATTTTAGTAATTAATTTTCTTTAGAACACAAATGTATAGGGGGGGGTCGATCTCAGACTTTCACATGACCCTCAACTAACCCAATAGCATGGATAGTTGAGAGTCATGTGAAAGTCTGAGTTCAAACCCCCTATATATTACATATTGGAGTGCAGGCATAAATAATTCTATCCTGTAGAAAAAAAATTATGTATTAAAATATAGTGCTGGAAAGTCTGCCCATCCCTTGTATATGTATGTAAATAGATCATGTCCTGTACATGAGGGATCAGAGTGACTTATGATCAACATGGGTAGGATGAGAAGGTTGGCATCAATGTGGGTTTTGAGCATTCCATCATCAGACTTTCAATGAAATGGATGGCTGAAGAGTTATGGGGTGGAATAGATTGAAGCCTGTCCAGTGTGAAGATTGGCTATCTTAATATAAGCTGAGCATTGATTGTATATGTGTGTGGAGATGATAATCTGGACCAACTGATGAGTGCTGATTTAGCATGAAATACTATATTGGTGATTATTTATCTTTTCAACATGTGTGTGATCAAGTGAGTCAGCATTCTGAGATAGCATGGATAGTTTAGGGTCATATGAAAGTCTGAGTTCAAACCCCCTATATATTATATATTGGAGTACAGGTATGAAAAAGCCTGTATTGTAGAAAAAAATTCATATATTTAGAACACAAATGAAATAAAATCCACAGTGGCTACACAAGTTACAGTATATATAATAATAGAATATATAAATATACCAAGATATAATATTCATATGAGTTAACACTCTTCTCATTTGCATAAATCCTTTCTCCATCGCTTTGGAATATAAATCCCTTTCACTTAATACATACTCAGTAATTAAATAACAAAAAGAAGGCAATACATTGCATTTGCCATGATTATAAAGTCTTTTAATCCTGCAAACTCTTAAGGGGTTTTAAAATCGTAATAAGTTCAAAGTGATCTGTTTTAACCTTAGTCAGCTTAAGTACTTTCAGAGCCAAGATCCTGACTAATAAGATGTCTCCTGCTTGTTTCTTTTTCTGATTCTCCAGGGTGGGAATCCCAGTTGACCCCAAACTTGTTTCACTTGGAAATTGATTCCGAAATTTTGTTAACCTATTCAAAGCAAAAATATTGATGATGCAATATGTATTTTTTTGTTTTATTAATGCCTTTTTCCATTCTAGCTCAACCCTAGCTCAACTATCTATCAGTTCAGAAGTCAGATCAACCTCTCTCACTATGGTTTTGTTTAGAAGCATCCACTTTATTTTTTCAAGTGACCAAGACATAAGTAGCACATGTTATAATTTAACTTTATGTACACATTATTTCTGGTTGTATTTAAATTGAACTTAATGTAAATCTTTTAAAATATATTTCAAACTTCT
Source organism: Epiperipatus broadwayi (assembly GCA_028023455.1). Classification (NCBI taxonomy): domain Eukaryota; kingdom Metazoa; phylum Onychophora; class Udeonychophora; order Euonychophora; family Peripatidae; genus Epiperipatus; species Epiperipatus broadwayi. Next base: position 301,924 of record JAQFVV010012657.1, read on the forward strand.
ATACCATCCCATATTTCTAAAATATGTAACCATGGCTTCATTTTAACATCAGTAGGATTAATGCAAGTAGTGCAAGAATTTATTTCTATATACATGTATGGTTAACTAATGAAATGTTACCATAAGGTAGTAGATAGGAGGAGAGCAAATATAGCTAACTAATTTTATGTTATAGGAAAAATGATTCAAACAATAAAAATAAGGTATAATGAATACCTCGATTTTATCAAGCAGAGTCAATTTCTAGATTAGAACATGTGCATGCCCTCTTATACCCCATATATGTATATATTTGTTACCCACATATACATACATATTGGCAGATTGAAAATATACCTACTTCTTAATTATAAAATATGTATGTACTTTCTATTTTTTTTTAAAAAATATTCATTATTTACCTATCATTTTCAATTATTTTTATTTTAATTAATATTAGAAAAAAATAAATTAATTTAAAAACAAGAAATCATTAATTAAATGAATTACTAAGTATGATCTAAGAAATATATGAAAACTAATTATTTATATTAAAGAATTTAAAATTATATATTTCCATAGTTTAGTAATAAAATATCTTTCTCACATGTGTGTGGTTATGTGTATCGGTTGTAAAAGATATAGTGGATGGCTGAAGGGTGTTTGAAAGTCTGTGTTCATAACCTCTATATTACATCTAGATGCTAGGTATGTAAAATATACTTGTATTTAAAATATTACAAATTTTGTTTTATATATATATTAAATACTGCCTATTAGTAATTATAAATTAAATAGAAATTAGTATAACGTTACAATACTAGCCAAAAACAAAATTTTTCTAACATTTTTTCACAATCATGTTTCATCTATTAACAAATATACCTTAATTAAATGAAATTCAACTAATCATATAGCATATATATATACATAATAAAATACCTTTTCCATCATTCACTTTAAAAACCAACTTCCTTAAATATCAAAGGATGTCTTCATGAGATTGATGGCTCAAGTGATACATTTTTTTTTGAATTGGAGGCTATCAATCTCATGAAAACATCCTTTGATGTTAAAAGAAGTTGTTTTTTGAAATGAATGATGGGAAGGTTATTTGTTTTGTATGTATATGTTGTCTGTTTAGTTGAATTTCACTTGACAAGATCTATTTGTTAATACATGAAACCATAATTGTAGAAGATTTTTAGTAAAATTTTGTTTTTGGCTAGTATTATATTTTTATATGAATTTCAATTATATATATATTATAAAATATATTCAACTTGAATTATATAAATTTATGAAATTATGTAAAAGAATATCATGATCATTTCTAAATAAATAATTAGTAGTAATCATTAATATATTTATAAAAAAAAAGAATGGTGTCAAAGGTGTAAATACTGCAAGTTTTAGACTTTTAGGTGAAATTCTAGTACATATATATATAATTTTAAAATTTACAATATGTAATAATTGCAATAAATTTTAAAAGCTTTGATATATATATATTTAACACAAGGCTAAACTAAATCAGAAAAAAAACTGATTTTTTTTAATGTTAAGTTAGCCTTAGTAAAGTGTAGAACAATGTTTTTAATATATATTATGCCATAAGTTAAATTAGTTTAGTATATTAATTTAGCCTTGGTGATAAATATACAACACGATTCTTAATTTATGTATAATATTCAAGATTAATACGGAATGAGATTAAATTAATACTCTTAACATTGTACAATAAATATTTTCTAATCTAGCATAAAACAATAATTAACAAAAATAGAGCAACCATTTTTTCTTACACCTCATTTATTATTATAGAGGCTTGCCTAAAACAGTTTGATTAGAAAGAATAAATATTTAGAACAATGATGCAATGTATGTAAATATGTTCCAAACTGATTTCTTATTCTGTATTCATAAATGAAGCATGACAATAGATTGCTGCTCTATTTTTATTAATTATTGCTATATGTTGTCTTTCTTGTATACTTTCTCACTGAATATGTAAACATAATCAACTTATAGACAACTATATATTTTACTCATATATTTATTTTTATCTAATTGACTTTCATTCAAAACTGAACACTGTCAAGATATTACATTAATTCAAAATGTCATGTGATTTGCACATCATTTTTACATGCCATCTATTGAACAACCTCAATGCTAAAAATGTTTTTATACTTTCCAATTTTTATTTAATGCCCATTCTCCTCCCAATTTTATTGAGCCTTATACTAAATTCATACATTTCTCTTTATTTTCTTGTATATATATTTTCATGTATATATGTATGAATTTAGTACAAGTCTCAAAGTTGGGAGAAAAATGGGCATTAAATAAAAATTGGAAAGTATAAAATACATTTTTTAGTATTGAGGTTGGTCAATAAAACATGTGTTAAGATGATATGTAAATCATGTGGGATTTTGAATTAACATAAGATCATGACAAGGTTCAAATTTGAATGAAAGTCGATTAGATGAAAATAAATATATGATTAAAATATGTAGACAACTATTAAGTTGATTATGTTTACATATTCAATTCAGTGCTAAAATATATGTATATATAGTATTTAAATATATATATTATCTATACTAGACAATGTAATTATAAGGACTTGAACTCAAACTTTCAAGCATGTTACATATATCCAATCAATCTTATACAACTAATATACATGACTCCATAAATGTGAAAAAGATAAATGATTTCTAATATACATATTTCATGCTGAACCAGCATTCATCTGTTGGTTTAGATCAGTAGGTCCCAAAGTGAGTGATACTGCCCCCAGTAGGTGCTGAAGCCTTCTATGAGGCAACAGTGAGTTCAGAAGCATTTGGGGGCATTCAGGCAGTCAAGACTTTTCTCTGTATGCACTGCCAATACACATCAGCTTTAACTCACTCTCAAACTGCTAATTTTTATGTTATTATGCCAATTTTATTGTTATTTTATAAAGAAAACCATACCATATAATGCTGACATCTTTAGAATTATTTTACAACTAAAAATCAATAATATTTAAATTTAAAGTTGTCATTGTAAACAAAAGAGAGTGATTGTTAACAACTTTGATAGTTCTAAGTTTTGTTTTGATTTTCAAAATGAAAATGTAGGTTTTAGAGTATTTTTTTACATATTTATTTTCATAAAATATGTATGAAAATACAATTATTTGAGAAGAATAGTTTCAGATTTTAGTAAAAATTATTTACTTTTACATGAAAGTAAATTGAGAAAGAAATTGATGACATAGGCTGCATTTTGTAATAGGTTGAGAAAAATATGTTTTATGTTGTCTGCTATAGATTATTTTTTATCAATTAGAAATAGAAATTTATTTTTTAAAAAACTTTCATTTACTTTAATAATCTGATAAATTATTAATTTGCTTTTTATAAATTAAACTAAATGAGTATAATTTTAAAAGACAAATATATTTTTATTGCTGATTCTATAATTGACCAATCAAAAGTTTAGAACTGTAATTTATTAGGCCAATAGGTGGATTTTTATAGGAAGAAATTAATAGCAAACAAGTCAATAGATGCAAGTCAATAGATGCAAGTCAATTCAGGTTAGATTTCAAATCTATAAATACTAGTGTTTTATGAATAGGTTTAATTATTTTTGTGTGCTTTGCCAATAATCATCAGTCAAAAGTGTGATAGATAAGTGAAGTCATACAAAGTGTAAATTAAATCTTTTATTTTATGATTATTGTTGCAAACTTGATTACTTCATTGTTTGAATCTAAGAAAAAATGTCAGCAGTACACTATTGAGCATATGAAATATGGTTTTATTCAGTTTTCTATGAACCAATTATTACCTATGTGCTTGAAGTGCCAAAAAGTATTTTCAAATGAAGCTATAAAACCTTCTAGGCTACAAGAGCATTTGACTAAAATGCATGCTGACAAAAAGATAAAAAATTGTTCTATTTTCAAGTACTAGAAGAAAAATATTTTAAATATCTAACTATATCAAAACTTTTTGCATCATCCACTAAATAAGATAATGACAGATTACAAGCTTCATATAATATTTCATTATTAATTGCAAAAGCAGGAAAACTACACACAATTGGTCAGTAATTAAACTTGACAGCAGCAAAAGAAATAATAAACACTGTGCTTCATAATCCAGCATCAGATAACATCAGGAAAATTCCTTTAAGTAATAATTTAGTGAAAAGAAGAATCAATGAAATGGCTGAAGATGTTGGAAAATTATTGTGCAATCATTTGAAGACATGCCAAATTTTCATTCAACCCAATGAATCAACTCTCCCAAATAATGAAGCACAAAAGTTTGTTAAAAATTATTATTTGCTAAAACTTTGGAAGTGGATAAAGGGAGAATCTATATTTAATACCATGAATAAGTATTTTCAAGAGAAAGACATTCCTGGTTATAATATTTTGTCTGCTATTTACTGATGGGGCTCCAGCAATGACAGGGTGCCACAGAGGTTTTATAGTGCATTTGAAACAAGCACTACCAAATGTTTTTGTTATACATTATGCCATTATGTTCTTTATCATCAACATTTGGTTGTGAAGAATTTAAGTGAATGCCACATACATCACTCTATTATGTTATTAGCAGTCACCAAGATTAGAAGCAATTTATTGAGTGACAGATTATTAGCCAACTTTGGAGTGAAAATGATGAAGATTTCAATCATATGCTGCTTCACACAGAAGTTTGTTAGTTTTCAAAAGGTACTTGTCAGAATCAATTCTATTTACAGTTTGTTTGATTCAGTACTAGAGTTATTTAGAAAATAAAGATGATGGATTGTGGGTCAACCTGATTACATCCAAAAATGACATCACTTATTTGACAGACCTCTATAAAATATTTAGTGAGGTCAATCTACAAGTACAAGATGATGAATTGAATTTGATTAAGACAAAAAATGTTATTGCTGCTTTTGTGGGAAAACTTCTGTTCAAGCAAAATTTAAGATGAGGGGAATATAGCCACTTTTCAAATTTAGAAGTAGTTTCTCTCAAAAAGAAAGATTTATTTATATTCTGCCAACACTTGGAGGTTCTCCATGTTGATTTCAATGAGCAATTCAATGATATTCTAAATATGAATTTTCCAAATTAGGTTCTAGATTCTTTCTCACATGAAAGCACAGCAGGATGATCAAATTTACAAGTGGAACTCATAGAACTCACAATAAATGAAGAGCTAAAAATAAAATTTCAAAATTGGATATCAAGAATTCCGGCTTTAGAAATCAGTACTGACACTATACCCTGGATTATGGGAAACAGTGTAGAAATTTTTAATTGCATTTCCATCTTCTAATTTGGTTGAGCATGGGTTTAGTGCTGTAGTGAATTTACTATCTCAGCAAAGGAACCAATTGCATATAACTGAGTGTGACAATTTACAACTGTTTTTAACTGAAGTTGAACCTGATATTAACAAACTTTTAAAAATGCATCAGGCTCATTCTTCACATTAATTTGATATTTTTCTTTGTATTTTTACTTTGTAAGTTCGAAATAAACAATTTTCTAATACATTTGTTGGTGTTTTAATTATTACAATAAGATTCTTACTAATGTAATACAATATCCTAATATGTATTCTGAATTTTCATATTTAAACCATTGAATGAAACTGTGCATATTGTTATTCAAGCATATACTTTACAATCTTGACATATGATCTATGTTTCATCAAAATCAGTATAGCAATAATTGTGTTCAAGATGAAGCATGTATTGGCCACTACTTTAATGGCATAAGCAGTAATGTATCATTAGTTGCTATTTACATCAAAAATATCAATCAAACAGATTGTAGGTGGAAAACTGTTATTATAATGGGAAGGAGGTGGGAGCATTAAAAAATTTACATCTTCAAAGTGTGTGGTGGCTCAAAACAGTTTGGGAACCTATGGACTAGATCATCTCTCATACATATACACAATCTGTGCTCAGTTTATATTAAGATAGCAATTCTTCAAACTTTAATGGACAAGCTTCAATCTTCTCCACTCTCTAGTTTTTCAGCCATCCATTACATTAAAAATCTGAGGATGGAATGACTAGTATAGACTATATACATATATTTAAATATTATATATTTAGCCTGTATTCTGCCCATCCCTCTTATGTATAATTAAATAAATATATTAAGGTCCTATGCATGAGGGTTCAGATTAACTTAAGGTCAACATGGGTATGATGATAATATTGGCATTAACAAGGGCTTTGAACATTGGGAAGAATACAGGCTCAATATGCAATACATAAATATGTGTATATTGTCTATACTAGGCATTCCATCCTCATATTTTCAATGAAATGGATGGCAGATAGTTAGAGAGTGGAGAAAATTGAAGCTTGACCATTAAAGTTTGAAGAATTGCTATCTTACTATAAAATGAGCACTGATTGTATATGGTGATTGGATCAACTGATGAGTGCCAGTTTAGCACAAAATACTTATATTGGAGATCATTTATCTTTCTCACATGTATGTGGTCATGTGTATCAGTTGTATAAGATGGGTTGGGTAGATGTAGAGCATTTGAAAGTCTTAATAGATGTAGGGCACTTGAAAATCTGAGTTCAAGTACCGTATATATGTTAAGGTACTAGAGGTATTCTATTACACATACAGACATATATATATATTAAAAATGATACGTGTTAGAGAAAGGTTGGAGTAGTAAGATTATATAATTTACCTAAGAAAGAAAAGATATGGAGATTGAAGTATGAAAATCATGTATCCAATAGGGAAAAAATTCAAAAAATGGAATATTGGATGTGTGTGGCACATTAGATGTTATTATTAATTTTATATAGTAACTCAATCATGAACTATAGTTATTGAAGAATTAAAACTATATTATAACACTAAAAAATATTGTATAAATATTTGGAAAAAAAACTATTAACACTAAGAAAATATCTTATAACTGAAACATTTCTGTCGAAATTTTGAAATACCTGCATAGTTTTAAAGATTTAAACACAATTTTCTGTTATGATTAAAATTAAACAAAGATCATTCAAATCTTATAAAACAATTTATTTTATTATGATATAAAAAAAATAATAATAAATGACATTGTATTGTTTATTGAGTTAAGTTGTATGCCATAAAATCGTTTACAATATTCATAACTATTTCCGATACTGTTTGTATATGATTTTTAAAATTAATCAATAAATTCGAATTAAATATTAAGAAATAAATTGTTTTTGCCAACCCAAGAATTTATTTGTCTTTATTGTAATGATTAATTAAAACTAATTTTTACATTTTAAGTTATAAAATAAAAATATTGCTAAAAAATAAAAGAGAATATAATTTCAATTAAATTGTTTCACTTATACACAATTTGGTTAATTAAATAAGTCATTATCCAGAGACTGATTGGAAAAACAAATTTGTCCTGACATCCTATCCACAAGTCAACTTGTTTTTTTTTCTTTTCATAAACACAAATTATGCATTAAAACGAGGATGTGAAAATCCAGAGCTGTATATAAGAGATTAAAAGCAATACGAATTTGCTTGCTGCTTTTTAATAGTTTGTTCGCTTTTAAATCTTTTCCAATTACCGACTGCAAAAGAAGCCAGTTGAAGATGAAGATCAGTTGCTAGTTGCCAGGATTTGAAGGTATCATAAACAATGTTTCTTTAAAAAAAAAAAAACAATTTAGCACCAAGATTACTGAAGAAATTGGGCAACTCCAGCACTGTATCATTTTCATTTGCCATTTTGAAGAGATTATTCACCACTGGCTTGAACTATATATGATTTTCTATATCCTAACCTAATTGAGTTGTAATCGTAGAAAGTCGTCTTGAAATATAATCACTAGGAAAGAAGTATATATACAATCATGAAAATCTCATCTATTTTATCTACTATCATTTTTACAAGATAAAAAATATGTATCTCTATCAGTAGCCTGTTTTAGAAGGAAAAAGCTATGAAAAAAATGTAAGTTAGACAACAGATTAAAATAATTATGTAGAAAATAAAATTAAGTTTCAAAGAAATAAAATCATCTCGATGTAAAATTTCATTCCAACTTAAATAAAAGTGTTTAGAAACAAACAAACCAACAATAATAAATTATAATAAATAAAAATCAACATAAAGTTCTCTTTTTTTTGAAACAAAGCTACTTTTTAAAAACTATTATTTTTTTATTTCTATAACCAAAACTCTCCAAAACAGTTATTTTATGAAAGACAGGTTGATAGCTTTTAGGTCTAATCATAGAACTTTAAATCCTTAGTTTTAACATAATACTACATATCAAACAATTATTTTTTAAATAGCTTATCACTAATAAATCTAAAAAAGTTTCCCAAAATCAAACCTTTTCTTGTAAAATATATTTTATAAAAGTATAAAAACTATCAAATTTGTTTAATAATTCTCTTTGCAAACAAACTATCATCAACATATCTAACAATCAATTACAAAAATGCACAATCATAATTAACTATTTTCTTTTGCAAATAATTAAAATAAACCAAAAGTAAAAAAATATACTCTATAATCCAATCTTCTTTAATCTTATACAATTTACAATTAAAAGTTTAATACATAGAATCCTTCAACAACAAAAACAAACTTTTGATTATCTTCATTTTATTTCTAAAGATTCATTATGAACCAATGCAGAAATAAGAAGCTCACTATTGCTTAATCTATTAACAGACTAATGTAGACTTTTTACTATCAAAAGCACAATTATTTTCTATCTTAAAATTATTCATCTTCTCAAAGTCTCAAAAAAAAATGAAACAATGTAATTATCAAACTTGACAAATTCAGTAACCTAGAAATCTTTAACAACAGCAGTACCCGTAAAATCAAAAATAAATCTAAAAGAAAATCTTTGTGAGATTTAATGATTGTGTAGTATTTTAAATATCTCATTCTATCAAAAAAATTTAAATTTTGCATTTTTTTCACAATACTTATTTAAGTATAAATATACTATTATTCAATTGTTTATCACATTTCTCTTTTAAAAACATGTTTCATAATAACAAAAGAGTAAGAAATGTCTTCATGAGAGTTGATTCCCTCATCAGTCCTTAATTTATTTCTGAAATGCTTAGTCTTATCAGGATTTATTTTTAAAAATTCTTTACTTTATAAACTCTCATTTAAAACTAATTGAATACTTTTTTATCATTTAAATTACTGTACCAAAATTAGATTTTAATCACAAAAAGAGATAAAATTATATCATTTGCTAGAAAATTCTAATTTTTTAAAAATTGAATCATACTTAGCAAGATTAACAATATTATTGCTAATATTTGCTTTTTCCATAACTATATTACCTCCTGCAATAAAGTTTAAGATTAATTATTAAATGTGACAGCTATCAATCTACCTTTTATAAAGGAGCTGCTTTGAGAAGCTTCTGTTATAAAAATGAGAAATGAAATAATTCTAAAAAGGTAGTTTTATTTCAAAAACAACAATTTTATAAAGATTATCTTAGTATTGGCTATTTTGATACATTAGGTGTATTTTGTTTAATAAGAATTTTAAAATTGGTAATAAATTTTTAAACTGTTGATATAAATGTAAAGTATTTTATTTCCTTCCTTGTTAAATTATTATAAAATAAAAAAACATCAAGAGGAAGATATTACTTTAAGTAATTTATTGAAAATTATAAAAAAGAATGTTGATAGAAATGTTATTTTTGGAATGTTTTATACTAATTATTGTTTTTGGCAGATATTATATATAGCTCAAAGTAGTTTGAGCTTAAATGAAAAGTGAAAGTTTATAACAGTAGAGTAACATATATATATATATATATCTTACTTTTGTTTTATATATTCATGAAAAAATAAAAGAATTAAAGAATCTCTCTTACTGAAAATGTATGATTCTAAAGCTATCAACTTATTAAAAAATTCTTTTGACATTAAATATCATTAGAATGTGGGATAAAATTATAGGATCATAAGTTACAATGTAGAATAATAAGTTAGTATATATTTGTGTAGCACTTATGCTACTTTATATTTGAAAATTCTGCCTTACCAGTGAAATAATTGGTTGTGAATTTTTAATTTTCATATAATTTCTTTCTTATATTATCTTTTTATTTGATAATTTATATAGTGATTTAAATATACGTAATATTTTGAAGGAAACACCAGACATACACACTATAAAATTGAGAATAGTTTCCTTCCACAATATTACATATATATATATATAAATTCCTATATTATTAATTCTTATATATATACAATCAAATAATATTTAATGCCTCAGGTAGTTAAAAATGATTAAAATTTTTTCCCTGTGATATATAACTGAAATTTATATAGTGATTTAAATATACGTAATATTTTGAAGGAAACACCAGACATACACACTATAAAATTGAGAATAGTTTCCTTCCACAATATTACATATATATAAATTCCTATATTATTAATTCTTATATATATACAATCAAATAATATTTAATGCCTCAGGTAGTTAAAAATGATTAAACTTTTTTCCCTGTGATATATAACTGAACTTGGTAGACTCATAATAATATTAAGCCCCTGGTCAATACATATTGGTTTATTTAACAAATAGATTTTAAGCATAGATGGACCACCTTTGCTTTTAAAATATTTTTTAATGGGAGAGTGTATGTCAATTTTATTGTGCATGTGTGAAGATTAGTTTATTACCAGAATATTTCATATATAAAGATGTCTCTGTGAGAATATATGAACGTTTGAGTGTTTATATATAATCTATGATAGTAAAAATAGGTTTAAGACAAAAAATTCAAATTGTATTTAATTTTTAAATTTTTTTATTTTGTACTCTTAAAGCAGAAACTATTTTTCTCATTATTAATAGTTTGTACTTTTAGATTAAATAAGAAATGAACTAACAAAAATATTGCTTTGTCAAAAATGTTGTAAGTAGTGCATTTACTACATTAGCTAATTTTTTTGTGATATATATAAAATCTATTCTTTTTTATGGAATTTTTTTTTTCGAAATAGGATAGCTAATTTCCTTTTTTTGTATCCTGAATTCCTTTTTGCATTTTGATGGGAATCAAAAAAATTAGAATGTTTTTCGATTACTTTCATACATTAATTTTAATGCAATTTGGTTCTGCATATTTGGGGAACTGGCAGAGTCGTCGAATATGGAAGACAAAGATGAGTAGATCATGCCCCAGCTCTGTCTTTTCTAATGGTTGAACTTCTTATAAACTCTGAAGCAATTAATTATTGGTTTATTATTATTTGGTTTTTATTACTTTAAGCCATGTCAGTGAAAGTAAATAAAAAAAAAATTATATTAATGAAGAAAGCTATAATATGCACATGCATAAAAATAGATAAGCATGCAAATAAATACATGAAATAATAGTAGATAAATAGTTAGAATATTACGTAGATTGATAGATGGATATATATAATATAATCCTAATAAAATAATAAATTTAACAATAATAAACTATTATAAACAGTTTTTAATTCTGCAGAAAATACTTTCCGTTAATTTCTTAAACCTGCCTCAACTGACATTAAATTATTTTTTTATTATTTTAATTTAATTTAATGGCAGTTGAGGCAGGTTTAAGAAATTAACGAAAGTACTTCTGAAGAATTAAAGACTATTTATAATAGTTTATTATCTGTTAAATTTATTATTTTTATTAGGATTACAATTTTGTTTTAATTAACGGATATTTTATTTATATTATATATAATATAAATAATTAGATAGGTGAATGGATGAGTAGTTGATAGATGAAGATATTGATGGATAATAGATAAACGGTTGGAATGTTATATTGATTGATATATGGATGGTTAGACGGATACATATATATATATATATTGTAATGGAACGTACTTGCTGCATTCCATTTAAATTGAAGAAAGAAGGCCCCAAACATTGGGAAAGCCAAATATAATGGAATGTATCTTTATATATGATCTCAAAATGAAAATAAACATATGAACTTTTGTAACAATAATTATTAGTTAACCAAGCCCCTAACTTTGATACACCAAATGTAATGAATAATTAAACGAACATATTATGCTGACCACGTTGTGGTGTCCAAATGTAATGGAACATACTTTTACTCCATTATACCAATCATCAGTTAACTGGGACCAACAGTTTGTGGTGCCAAATGTAATGGACAATATATCATATAAACATATTATACCTCAAATGTAATGGAACATTAATATATGAGAAGAAAATAATGCTTCAAACATTGGATGATGAACGTAATGGAATATATATAATCTAAATGAATCCAATTGTTGAGAAAGCCTAATATAATAAAGTGTATAATTTAAATGAAGAAAGACAAAATTATCCCAGCTATATTTAAATAAATTGTCTATATGCCCTTCCAACTAGCTATACATGAAATAAATCTAAAATCATACAGAGCAATGAGATCTATCATTATAATTTATTTTCAAGGTTGATGTGACTAACTAATCAAATATATATCAGAAACAAAGGGAATTCTATTAAATCCAATATACACATCTAATTATGTAAATTTATGTATATCTAAACATATGAATGAATAATAATATGTGTAAGTGACCTAAAGACTAAACAATAAGTGAAATATGAAGTTATCCTCTATTAAATTGTGAATTCAATTAATTTCATAATGACTCTGGCATTAAAAGAAAAATAAGAATAAAATATTAATACTCTTTCAAATAAATTACAAAGGCATTACTTATAAAACAAATAGTACATCCTTTATTTTATATTATGGTTTAATTTTAGGTAATATTAATGTTTTAAATACAAACCCAAATAATAAATATACATATATACTTGCAATAAGTATATATATTAAATATATAAAGACATATCTGTGCTTAACAAGTAGGTATTAATATAAATACAAATCCATATTTATATCTTTCAGATATTTAAAATAAAAATAAAAAATAAAAAAATATTATATACAGCAAATATATATAAATTATTGTTTTGGTATGCATAAGAATTATTATATAAAGTTTAAAAAAAAATGGAAATAAATTAATAATAAAACAATTTTTATAATAAACATTTGCGAATATAAATTTACTTATTAAAGTATACATAACAACTCATATGCAACCCAAACTTATAAACCATACTTTAAGATTTTAAATTACTTAAGTGTTAATTTTGACACCTGTTAAACATTTATTGCTGTTAGAAAACAAGACGCTTGAATTGAATATTTATAAAACGTTATATTTTATAATGAAAAATAAAAATAAACAAAAATATCGATCTCAAAATATATTTATATATCATTTATACATATAAAATTATTACTACCTTTCAAAGTTCACATGTCCAGTTTTTCTTCAAAAGTCAACTTATTCCATTGTTTTATTTCTTTATCCGTTTAATATTAGAATGCATTCTAGTTAAAGTGAAGAAACTCTCACGTTAGAGAAAATTGTCAATTCATGTATGTATGTATATTTTTATCCTTCTAAAATTTCTTTCCTTGAAAAATAAATAAATAAATTGAAATGTTGAATCCAATATATTAATTCTAGTTACCTCCAGATTATTATTAGATTGACCATTATAGATTCCAGATAGCTATGTCAAATTTTGGCTTCAGACGCGATGAAATATATGTATTGAAATTTTCTTAGTTTTTCCTTTTAAACTGCTTTGGAATAAATGAAAGAAAATGGTGCAGCCTCTTGGCTGCGATATATCTCTATTAGCCTGTCATGATTTATATATTTACCATAGAAATCTATCTTATTCCAATATTCTGAAGAATGGTAATTTCAAAGAAACAAAGTACAACAAAATTTTATCCTTTTGTTTTTCTAATCACCATCCCACTAATAATAATAATGGCTTCTTTTTTTTGTTCTTGCTTCACGTGCTAGAAAATGCTGTTTTGAAAACCCTTGTTACACATGTTTTCTTTTAAAACAATTAACATTAAAAAAAAAAAAATATCAAGCATATATATATATAAAAATATTAAATTGAAAATTTATTTGACAGCTTTAAAAATATACATAAATAATAATATTGCATTTTCTTAATAATCACTGCAAATAAAATAATTCTTTTTATATAATCAACAATTTATATGTCTTTATTTATTTATAATAATTAAATATTCATAATGATGTACCATCAACATATAAATAAAATAATAACTTTAAACAATAACTATACCCAATAACCATAAACAATAATAATACTTCATGTATAAACATCAACTCAAAGAGGTTTTTTTTTTTTTTTTTATATATAACAAATGATAATTTTTAAAATATAGATAGACTTATCGATATTTACAATACCCTCTAATCCACTGAAAAAAAAAATGTCTTTGCAGATAACTAATGAATTATGAGATATCGAAAAACTTCTCAAATTTGTAATCTTTCTAAGGACTAACATGGTTTAAAGAATATTATTTTTCATATTAATAACCATATTCATTTATTTATATCTATCTTTCAGATCATCTAGATATTTGTCCAAGTTTTCTTTAAAAAAAAAAAAATAATAATAATAATCAAAAGTGCCTTTTTAATTCTTCTTGTAAAGAATTTCCAGTATGTTGAACTTTGTGAAGAAGTTTGCTTTGATTTACAAGATTTTCATATAGCATTTTGGTATAATTCAATTGCTTTTGAATAATTTTGAGATAAGTACCTAAAGATTTTGCTATGAACTCCTTAGATTCTGCATCTATATCCTTTACATAAATAGTAACTTGATCATAAGCATTAACACCATTTTTAACTTTATCAATAACAGTTGCTATTTTATCAGATAATCTATTACTTTTCCTTTGACTATCTTGATAAACATCATCGACTTGAGTAAGTCTTTATTTTACTTCATTTGTTCTACGTGCAATTAAAAACAATTCTCTGGGCAATTTTGAATGGTATTCATTCAAATTTTCTAAATAATCCTTTAAAAATTGCAAATCAGATTGATGTGATACAACTTCAACATTAAAAATTCTTAAAATCATTTTGAAAATCATTCTGTTTTATATTAATTCTTTTCAGTTTAACTTTAGGTTTATTTAAATCTCTTTCCTTAGCTATATTTTCTCAAAAAATCTTTATTAATCACATCCTCACTTCTTATTTTTAGTTTAATTTTGGATTTTCCAATATCTTTTATAAAACCCATACTTCCTTTAAGATAATTTATTTTAAACTTCTCTCTACTCAACTCTTTGAATTTTACTTTAATTTTCCTCATATTTTTAGTTTTAAATTTTACCCTGGTTTTACCTACTTTCATCCCTCTATTACAATTTTCATAAAGAAAATTCTCTTTAGATTTCTTTACCTTCTTATTTCTATCAAATTTTAATAAGATATATCTTACCAACTTTCTCCTACAGGCATACTTGTAAAATAAGTCATTTCTATTGCAACAATAGTACAAATTATCACTCAAATATTTATATTGTAATATATCTAAAAATACACTTTCTTTGTCCCACACAAAATTACTATGATACTGTTCTTTATATTGACTTTGATAAACACATTCTGTTCTTTCTAGTAATTTTTGAGAGTTAATTTTAATCTTTTCTGGTGAACTTAATTCAACTTCTAAAGTTTGAACACCTTCATTCATTTTATTATCATGCATTTTTATTTCTCTTAACTCTAGAGTACTATTGTCTATCCATTGAAAACCTAACTGCCCAATTTCTAAATTCTGAACAATGTCCTTTAATCTTTCACAACTTAATTCTACTTTTTCTGATTGCTTTTGTGAATTTAATTTTATTTCTAAGAATCTATCAACTATTTTAACATACTCTTTGTTTTCATTAATATTTTCACTAGTCACATCTATGGGTTCTTTATATTCTGTTGTGTCCAATCTTATAAAACTATTATCTACCAGAGCTTTTAATTCATCTTTTAATTCCCTAGAAAGTTTATTAGAATTGACTTTCATCTCAGTTCTAAGTTCCTCTTTTAGTTCATCAGAGTTAGTTTTTAAACTAGTCTCTATTTTCTGGGAAAGTTCATCAGAATTTGTTTTTAATCTAGATTCTAGTTCATCATATCTAGACTCTAGTTTCTGGGAAAGTTCATCAGAATTTGTTTTTAATCTAGATTCTAGTTTATCATATCTAGACTCTAGTCTCTCATAATTTGTGTTTATCTCAGCTCTAAATTTTTCCATAAAATCTCTTAAATCAAAATTATCACTAACTGGCATTTCATTACTATTATCCATTATTACTAATACTGTAATATTATACAAAAAAAAATATCTAAGATATATATATATTTCTATGTAGTAATTACCACAGATCAAGGGCCCACCATCTCCAATCATTATTCCAACAAGCAATTACTCAACTAAGCAAAGTACAAGCCTTTTTAATTTTATGATACATAATAGCTATCCGACAATCTAAATTTCAGTTGTTAGTACTCATAAACTTATTGGCTTAAAAAAAAAATCTCATCTATCACCATAACATCAACAAATTTCTCTAAAATATATATATATATATATATATGCAGAGAGTAACAACTGATATCACTAAATAACATTCATTTATATTTAATGATAATAAATATTCTACACTTATACCATATTAAAAAGTGGAAACTTCATATCAAATTCAATATAACCTTGAAATATTTAAAATACAACTAAATGTTCACATGCCTTAAAAATAACTAATTTGATAATATAGTGAGACAACTTTCTCATTCAAAATAATGGTAGTTAAATATAAAATGCTTAAATTGATGCCTACAAATTTTCTGGACCTTAAAACTTAATAACATTTTATATACATAAAAAAAAAAAATTAACTTCACTAATTATTTACTTTTGTGCCCGAAATATTTTACTAAAATTGTACTAATGCAGTTTACTATCAACAAACATTCACTAATTGAACTTCATGTTTAAAAGTCACTTATAACGGAAAATAAAACATTGATATGTTTGTTTTCAAACTCTAATTGATAATCAATGTAATAGATTATTTGTTACAAACAATAATCAATTAATCAAGCCCTTAAGTTTGGTGTTATATATTTAAGTTATATACTTATCTATTCCTCCAAAGATCCGACAGATACTGACAGCCAAAAGATTGATTAGCACTTCACAATTTTGATATAGATAAAAGAATTCAATCATTACTCCCAAAGCATACAATGCCTCATGAACACTTAGATGACTATCACATTTCATTCTATCCAAGCTACTACAACCCATAATAATTTTCTGAAAACATTATTACACTGCCCTGCTTACATCCAAGTCTTAGGGGCTATTATTTATAAAATATTTCCTTGCTCATCTTTGGGAGTCTTAGAGGCAAATATTATACATATATCAAAAATAATTATACCTTACTCTCTCTGGAGTCTTAAAGGTAAAATCATGGCAGGACTACTGTTAACTGCTTCATGATAAATAATAACATCAAAATTTGGGTTGGAGCAGTAAATGAGATCAATCAATCACAAGTGACATGAATGCATCACATCCTCAAGACAATGACAAAAATTCCCCATCCAACATCAATACTTGCAACAGAACCAACCAAACTCCAACAATCAAATATTCAATCTAACCCTCAAAATTATAGATTTTCTACAACATAAACTTTCCAAATATGGATAAAATTATTACGCTATAATTTAACACCATCAATATAATTTTTAAATTGAAATTAAACTGCTTCATGACTATATTTATCTTTCATCATTAAAAAAAAAAATACAATAACAGTAACCATCACCATCTAAACATAAGGCCAAAATATTTCCATTTATATAAAAAAATTAAACACACAAAAATGCTTCTCTTTCTTTAAACTATACATCTCATATCAATATATATACTACACATCTCTCAGGTATGTGGGGTATTTCAAGCCCTAATTAGCTTATTTCGAGCCCTAGTTGTTGCGCCAAATGTAATGGAATGTACTTGCTGCATTCCATTTAAATTGAAGAAAGAAGGCCCCAAACATTAGGAAAGCCAAATATAATGGAATGAATCTTTATATATGATCTCAAAATGAAAATAAACATATGAACTTTTGTAACAATAATTATTAGTTAACCAAGCCCCTAACTTTGATACACCAAATGTAATGAATAATTAAACGAACATATTATGCTGACCACGTTGTGGTGTCCAAATGTAATGGAACATACTTTTACTCCATTATACCAATCATCAGTTAACTGGGACCAACAGTTTGTGGTGCCAAATGTAATGGACAATATATCATATAAACATATTATACCTTAAATGTAATGGAACATTAATATATGAGAAGAAAATAATGCTTCAAACATTGGATGATAAACGTAATGGAATATATATAATCTAAATGAATCCAATTGTTGAGAAAGCCTAATATAATAAAGTGTATAATTTAAATGAAGAAAGACAAAATTATCCCAGCTATATTTAAATAAATTGTCTATATGTTCTTCCAACTAGCTATACATGAAATAAATCTAAAATCATACAGAGCAATGAGATCTATCATTATAATTTATTTTCAAGGTTGAAGTGACTAACTAATCAAATATATATCAGAAACAAAGGGAATTCTATTAAATCCAATATACACATCTAATTATGTAAATTTATGTATATCTAAACATATGAATGAATAATAATATGTGTAAGTGACCTAAAGACTAAACAATAAGTGAAATATGAAGTTATCCTCTATTAAATTGTGAATTCAATTAATTTCATAATGACTCTGGCATTAAAAGAAAAATAAGAATAAAATATTAATACTCTTTCAAATAAATTACAAAGGCATTACTTATAAAACAAATAGTACATCCTTTATTTTATATTATGGTTTAATTTTAGGTAATATTAATGTTTTAAATACAAACCCAAATAATAAATATACATATATACTTGCAATAAGTATATATATTAAATATATAAAGACATATCTGTGCTTAACAAGTAGGTATTAATATAAATACAAATCCATATTTATATCTTTCAGATATTTAAAATAAAAATAAAAAATAAAAAAATATTATATACATCAAATATATATAAATTATTGTTTTGGTATGCATAAGAATTATTATATAAAGTTTAAAAAAAATGGAAATAAATTAATAATAAAACAATTTTTATAATAAACATTTGCGAATATAAATTTACTTATTAAAGTATACATAACAACTCATATGCAACCCAAACTTATAAACCATACTTTAAGATTTTAAATTACTTAAGTGTTAATTTTGACACCTGTTAAACGTTTATTGCTGTTAGAAAACAAGACGCTTGAATTGAATATTTATAAAACGTTATATTTTATAATGAAAAATAAAAATAAACAAAAATATCGATCTCAAAATATATTTATATATCATTTATACATATAAAATTATTACTACCTTTCAAAGTTCACATGTCCAGTTTTCCTTCAAAAGTCAACTTATTCCATTGTTTTATTTCTTTATCCGTTTAATATTAGAATGCATTCTAGTTAAAGTGAAGAAACTCTCACGTTAGAGAAAATTGTCAATTCTTGGATGTATGTATATTTTTATCCTTCTAAAATTTCTTTCCTTGAAAAATAAATAAATAAATTGAAATGTTGAATCCAATATATTAATTCTAGTTACCTCCAGATTATTATTAGATTGACCATTATAGATTCCAGATAGCTATGTCAAATTTTGGCTTCAGACGCGATGAAATATATGTATTGAAATTTTCTTAGTTTTTCCTTTTAAACTGCTTTGGAATAAATGAAAGAAAATGGTGCAGCCTCTTGGCTGCGATATATCTCTATTAGCCTGTCATGATTTATATATTTACCATAGAAATCTATCTTATTCCAATATTCTGAAGAATGGTAATTTCAAAGAAACAAAGTACAACAAAATTTTATCCTTTTGTTTTTCTAATCACCATCCCACTAATAATAATAATGGCTTCTTTTTTTTGTTCTTGCTTCACGTGCTAGCAAATGCTGTTTTGAAAACCCTTGTTACACATGTTTTCTTTTAAAACAATTAACATTAAAAAAAAATAAAATATCAAGCATATATATATAAAATATAAAATTGAAAATTTATTTGACAGCTTTAAAAATATACATAAATAATAATATTGCATTTTCTTAATAATCACTGCAAATAAAATAATTCTTTTTATATAATCAACAATTTATATGTCTTTATTTATTTATAATAATTAAATATTCATAACGATGTACCATCAACATATAAATAAAATAATAACTTTAAACAATAACTATACCCAATAACCATAAACAATAATAATACTTCATGTATAAATATCAACTCAAAGAGGTTTTTTTTTTAATAACAAATGACAATTTCTAAAATATAGATAGACTTATCGATATTTACAATATATATATATATAGAGAGAGAGAGAGAAAGAGAAAGATGGATAGATAGACATAGGTGGATAGATGAATAGTAGATAGATACAGATATATATTTAGATAAATAAAAAAGATAGAGTGATAGATAATCAATCATAAAGGTAGATAGATAGATTAGTAAGAATATATGGAAAGTAGTTAAAGATATTTGGATGTTTATACAGACTATAGATTGTACATAGAAAGATAAATAGAAAAATAGATTGTCATATAGACAAATAATTGTATGGATATAATGGTATCGACAAAAAAATGTGATGTAGCTTTAAATTAGTAATAATTAATTGTCAAATATTTCAGCATTTTTTCTCTGAATTTCTTATCTTAAAACAAAACTATCATCATCCAAGAATTTGGTTCAACCTAGACTTGAAAGATGCCTTAGGAATTACATCCATGATGCTAGATAACATTTTATTATTATATTTGTAAAATCATGCCAATTAACAGACTATAATGTTGTTATCTAATTTAAATTCAATCAACTTTATTATTATTATATATATAGACATTTAAATGGATAAGAATGTTTCTTTAGATTAAAACACACACGCACAACATTTCTTTTAACTTAATTACTTTTCCAAGATCTTTCATTGTATTATAAGAATTTTTTTAAAACATAGAAAATATTTAGAAAATCTGTATAAAGATTATTTTTGACCCCTACCCCCCAATACGTATTATATGTGTGTAAAACAATTTGTAAAAAAAAAAGCTGGTTTTATTAGCCTAAGAATTTTTACCTTAAGTATTGTTTTGGCATTGTTTCTATCATCTCTTCGTTTTTGTTTTAGAATTTTTTCTCTCCGCCGCAATGTCCGCCCCAATAAAAACGCATTCTTTTAAACATGTATTATGTTAAGAAAATAACTGCATTTAATTACATTAAATAATATTTTTTTCTACAGTACAGTGTTTTTTCATACTGCACTTATATATGTAATATGTAAGGGTTTGAACTCAGATTTTCACACGTCCCTCAATCATCCATGCTATCTCATACTGCTGATACATTTGATCTCACACACATGTGTGTGATGTGTGTGATCAAGTGTATTAGCGGTATGAGATAGATTGATGTTTGAGAGTCGTGTGTGTGATCAAATGTATCAGCGGTATGAGATAGCATGGATAGTTGAGGGTCGTGTGAAAATCTGAGTTCAAACTCGTAAGGTCTGTATGTGATCAAATGTATCAGCGGTATGAGATATTATGGATGGTTGAGGGTCGTGTGAAAGTCTGAGTTCAACCCCCCTATATATTACATTAAATAATTGAATCTAATATATTGTAAGAGTTATCGAATTAAAAATAAATACTAAAATGATTAAAATAATGTTCATAGGCTTTTCACAAAAGAAGAAAAAAAATCTTGGTCAGATTGATTAATGTGGATGGAAATATAAAAATAAATAATCAAATAAAGAATTCATAAGAAGTACAAGCACATGGAGTGCCAGAACTGAAATCGATTCAAGAATCTTAGATCCTACGTGTAATACTCTATCACTGACCTAACTCACACAACTGGAGATATTAAATTAATTATAGAATTAAACTTGAATGGAATGTTTTTGACAGAAATAACGAAAATATATATTGTGTTTGAAAATGACTTTTAATAAATATATTTTTAAAGATGTGAGAATTAGAAACTTAATAGATAAGAAATATAAGTTTGAAATCATACACTAAACATAGAAATATATTTTGGGTGTAATAAAGAGGAATAAAAAGAAATAAAATACGTGAGTCAAAACAAAGATGTGTCACTAATATCACTAAAAAATTAAGAAAGCGAAAAGGAGCTGAGCTGGACATTTTGAAGACAATAAAGGGGCAGTTGACATTTTAAATTAGATTTTAAAATATTTTAAGTCTTAGAAGAAAACTATATGAGAAGTAGATGGAATACATAGTAAGTTTGCTGAAATAATATATAAAAAAAAATATGAATCAGAAAAATTGAGTTAAATTTGGAGATATGTTTATCCTATTTATAGATCACAATGATTGAAAATTATATAGATCTAATTATGTTTAAGTATAAAATTTTTAAATAATTGATATATCATTGTTTCTGCATCTTAATAATGTAAATAACCTACCCACTAGGCTAGAGGGAGCCAAGCACTCCAGTTAACACTTTTTTTGGCTCCCTGTTTCGTTCCCTTTTTTTCTAGTTTAGGGAATTAAATTTCTCTAACACTATCCCTATTAAAAAGGGGAGTTTTTAAGCTCTCTTTTCATATTCAAGCTATATCAACAATGTAATCACAAATAAGAATAATTTCAAGTTTTATAAAAACGCTATTTCAAAAACGCTATGTAAATATATGGCAGCCACTGAAATTACAAATGATTTCTACCGAGATTTTACCTTTTAATGAAAATTTTCATTTCACTTAATTTTGTTGAATGAATGAGAGAGTCCGGTTGTTGGGAGGACCCCCAGGGGCCTAAATACTAGTTCTTTTGAGGGAGAGGGCTAGAATGAGGGTGCTGTGGTGATTGTTACCAACATTGGTTTTTCTCATTGACAAGATTTAAAAAAATAATGTTATTGGTGATTCTTTAACATTATCGTTATAAGTGATTTTATCCATTTATTATTGCAAAATAAGTTGCAGTTTGACCTCAGATTTCTAATTGCAAGTGATCCACCTTATTTAATTTTATTACTTCCAATGTTGTTACTGATAGGGCTGGCTTTTTGCTGTTCATGTGATTTTCATGATGGATTAGATTGGTTTTCAGCAGAGACATTTTGAAGCTGGGATTTTTTTTTCCTTGTTCTACATAATTTTTCCAAAGTATTCGGGATTGCTCTCTTGTGAAGATATTAAAGGCCATTTGGAAGAACTGAACAGTAGATTGATTTAGTCTGTATTTTATATTATCTCCAAGTGTTTTCCTATTTCTCAACTTATATATTGCAAATTGGATTTCCCAATATTGTACTCTTAAAAGACTATTCATATTTGATTTCTAGACTTTACAAATAATTCCTAATTGTAACATTCGTTTTTAATGATAAATACACACCCTTTTTCACATCCTTTTCCCTTTTCATATATATATATATCCTTCCCCTTTCACCATGTTGCTCCTGAATTTCATTTTTACCATTCTTTGTAAACCTCTTATTTAACTATATTTGTACCTTTTTTTGATGAATAAACTTTCATCACTGAGGAAAAAAAATAATGTAAATAACCATTAAAGTTTAAAAAATATTTTTAAAGGTGTTATATCATGTTAATGAGATAGTCATAAAAGATTCACTATCAGCAATGATGATAAACTCCATTGGCTTAAACGTAACATTGCATAGTTACCTCAACATACTTTTGATTAAAGTTTAACACCATATTTTTATGCACATACAAACATTTATACATATGTCATAGGATTATGATATAGTGATTGAAATTTGCTAAAAGCTCAAAAGCTTATTTTAGGATTGAAATTCAAAGTGAAGAATTTATTTTTAGATAATTAGTAAATGGATATTAGACATTGTTATTTAGAGAACCAAATTCTCATCACCAGACATTGAATTATCCTAAGCCCAATTATCTTTTCTTTAATTGCTTTTTTATAGAGGGCTAAAAAAATACTTAATTTATAATTAGTCATTTTAAAGTTGTTTCTTTTATTTTTTGACAACATTACCTTTATCAATCCCTGAAAGATGAAGGTTTCTCCACATGTTATCTATTTTTTCCAGCATAGTTTCTCTAATCACTGCCACTCTAGAAAATTTTCATATCTCACTCATACATCTCAAACATTATCATTTTCTAGATCTCTTATACTCTCTTGATATTTATTTTAAAACTTTCATAATTCAACTATTGTCATCTTTTCCAAAAACATGTACAACCAAGCCATTTGACCTCCTATTTTTTTGAATTATGCCAATAACATCTACTTGTTCTTTCACTCATGCAATTCTCTTTTGATCCCTACTTGTTACTTCAAATATCTCTATTTAGCTATTTCATTAAGCATCTAAGTTCCTGATTTTTATGGAAGCATTGATAAAGCGCATAAGCGAAACATTTCTTTTCAACATATAGGTACAAATTTTTTCAATATTAAATAATTTCTACTAAAAGGATTCCAACCAAGTTTAATTCTGATTAATTTTGTCCATTATCTTTATATCAATATAAATTAAAATTTAACAACAAAAAATAATTTACAGTTATTATCTTTCAATTCATTATTATTATATGTATTTATTTTCTCTTTTTTTTTTCTTCTCAAATCTATATAATATTACTCTAGTCTTTTTTTGGCATTAATTTTTAATTGAAACATCACATGATCACCATTTCTTATGCTTGCTCATAACTGTTATTAAACAGACAATCCTCTCCATACAGTAGTGCCACTCAGTGCAAGCCAAAGTAATCAATGGATGCCAGAAGGCTGGTGTGTAAAATCCCTCACTGATGAAAGCCATAACTAGAAACTAGCTGGGGATATTGGATGAGTAGGCATTAGATAGGGATTTTATGCACCAGCCCTCTGGCATCCATTGATTACTCTGGCTTGCACTGAATGGCACTACTGTATGGAGAGTTTTGCCTGTTTTAATTTTTAATCTACTTTTTTGATTTTATCTGATAGCTTTTGTAATATTACATGATTATAAAAATTATCACATTATATGAAAAATCTAGTGATCTATTCCATTTATTTTTATTTTTTTAATACATCATATTTCCATGTAATTGCTATCAAATGTTTGGAAATAAAAAATGGCTTTACAAACACCAGTACCAATGTTAATTTACTTAATGACATCATGCAATCTAATAACTATTCTTGCAAATTTTAATAATGTCCTCATCCATTGTCTTGATGTTCTAAAGCTTTAATTGATGCTTTGAAAGCACATATATAGTTAAATGTCTTCTCATAATCCATAAATTTAAAGTTTAATAGTAACTTAAGTTTGTTCTTTTGTCTTTAATTTCTCTTAATATTTGAATATGATCTATTGTATTATAATCAGTTTTCAGTCAGCTTTGTTAATTTTTGGTTTTTATACTAAGTTTTTTTTAGATAAGTTGTAATAATTTTATATAAAGATCTTTTATAGAATGGACTGAAGATTGATATATAACGTAATACTTTGTGTGCAATTTGAAATTTATATTTGCAGTTTGTAATGTTATGATTGACCATTCAAACAGGCAAAACTCACTCTGTATGAAACAGGTTATATTTATCTGATTAAAGAAGTTTATTTAAACTTCTTTATATCAATAATTTCAATCTCTGTGGTTAAGTTGCAATCTTTAGTATCTATATACCATTAATATTCTACATTTATTGTTAAAAGGACATTGCCATGACAACAGTTTGAAATTGTTGACTGTTATTGATATTGCAATTGTCTAAGTGTTGACTGATTTTTAATGATTACTTACAAACCCATTTAGCCTTGAGCATTATTACACGTATTATTTAAATAATACTTTGGGTGCAATTTGAAATTTATAATTGCAATTTGTAATGTCATAATTGACTATTTATTAGTCTGCATTCAGAACAAATTATATTTACCAGTTTAAAGAGGTTTATTTAAACTTCTTTGTATCAATAATTTTAATCTCTGTGGTCAAGTTGCAATCATTAGTATCTATATAAGTATATTAGTCCATTAATAAAGTGGGATTCCATCTTTATTGTTAAAAGTAGGTTGCCTTGACAACAATTTAAAATTGTTGATTGTTATTGATATTGGGATTGTCTAAGTGTTGATGGTTTTTAATGATGTATATATATGTAAACATTAAAAACTTAAAGCTAAACTAGTCAATAAAATAATTAAAATTAACTTATTTAAAAGTTCTTTTATTAATAAGGTATGTGGAATATAAGTGGAATTGTGGATAATATTTAGTATAAATTTGTTGTTATCTTGTAGTCGTTTACACTTAAGAAATCTGCTTGTAGCAGTAAAATCATTCGTTGTGTTTTAGAGTTTTAGAGTTTATTTTCTTTGGCTAGTCTAGTTGAGTTGTGAATATGAGGTAATTTGATATATATATAATAATCCCAGTACATAATACTATACTGAAATAAATATACAAATATTAAACATTTAATCACCCCACATATGTTAGTTCACAGAGGGCGGTACTGGATTTCTTAACCATGTGGGGTGATTTAATGTTTAATATTTATATATATATATAATCTTGTAATTACAAGATTACGTATATAACTTTGAAGAAATACAGACATGAAATAAGAATATCATTACATATTTATATACGACAAAGTAAAATATTAAAATTATATAATAAATACAATGATCAATTTTCCTTTCATAGTTTATTGTGGTAGTGGAATAACTAACTCTGGAACTCAAAATCCATTGAACATAGCTTTGACTATCACTTCTAGTGCTTAAACGTTTTATGAATTCCTGAGAAATAAACCATTTGATTATTATTATTGCTTTAATTACTTACATACAGTGGGAAATTTACAATATTTCTTAATGATTGAGTAACTGAAACACAGGCTTATTATATACCTGTGTCTATATATGTGTAATATAGGGTATATGAGCACAGACTTTCACACGACCACCACTCTTCACTCTATCTAATAACACGGATACACCTAAACACATGTGATGACCATCACCCTCCACTCTATCTAATAACACTAATACACCTAAACACATATATGTTGAAACACATATGTGTTTAGGTGTATCAATGTTATTAGATAGAGTGGAGAGTGGTGGTCGTGTGAAAGTCTGTGCTCATATATTCTATATTAATGAATGAGTATTATTTTACTTTTAAAATTTGAAAAGCAGTTTGCAGCTGATATAATTATGAGATATTCTAAACACTTCCTTGAAATATGAAATGATAAAAATTATAGCAGTTCAAACAGAAATGAAGAAACTATGTATTCTAACTCTCTCAACCATTTATTTGTAATCATGTTTTTTAGTCAGCTAAAAAAACGTTTGTTTCAACCTTCTTTGCTGCTGCTTCTTCTTTTCAGTCTCCTCTTTTTTTCTTCTCCTCCTCTTCCTCCTTTATCATTATTTAAATTTTGGCTAATTGTTTAATTCTGAAGTTGGTGTAATTAGCTTATAAATATATAATGTCTTTTAAGTATCTATTATGTGTAAGATAAATAAACAAAGTTATGAAAGCAGTGAAGAAAATCAAAATAGAAAAGTTAAATTTTCCTATGAAATTATATTTTAAGAAACTTAGTAGATTTTCAAGTAAGCATTCATAACTTTTTTATTTGTGTATAATCACATACACACACACACACATATATATATATTGTAACCATCATCAATTTGACAATCGGGACACACGTTGACAGGCGCCAAGAGCTCACCTGTAACCATCAACATTAATCAAGCTTAATACCTTGATGTTGGAGAACTACTGTAATCAGACCCATCTTACTATAACCCAATAGACTGAAGGGACATACCAATGCCTACTATAGTGGCACCAAGAACTGTAATAGAATTCTTTATAACCAATGGCTTTAATCATTGGGCAGCCAAGAACTGTACCCATCGATCTAACTGAATGCTCCCATCATTGTGGTGCCCAGAATTATAACCAAAAGCATATCATGCCATCTATATTAAGCACCAAAGACTATAACCGAAATCTGGAGAAAATTACCACAAACAAAACTAATGATATAACATAAAATTATTATGATCTAATCTGGTCGCAGCCAGGGTATATCGCGAAGACTTATCATAGTAGTATGTGAAAATACATTAAACAAACTATAGGTATGCAATTTTATTATCCTTCAAACCTTAATTTGCGATTTTTCATCGCATGAGACCTTATGGCCGACCATGAACAAGATGGTATAATTTGTGGAACTACTAAAGATTATGAATTTTAAAATTACATATATGATTTTTAATACAAATGCTAGTCTAGGTCAGAGCTTTGCAATAATAAATAAACATGGAATACTTGGGTTCTTTTCTATAATTTAATAAATATCAATGAGACTCTTGTTATACTGATGAATGACAATTAAAACATTAAGTAAATACATTTAATCATGTCATTATCTGGTAAATCTGTTTATAAAATCAATCAATTTTGTATCATGTACTCGAATCAACTACGCAAAGCTTAAATGATGGAAAAGGTAAATGGGATTTTATTGTACCTTACACATCATAAACTACCAAGGACAAAAAGCATTCAAATGTTTTTCTCAAAATATTACTAAACTCTTATATCATGCTGACAATAGTATGTACTTCAATGTATGCTCTATTCAAGATATATGATTTCTGATTTTATGAATGACAAATAGCAACGGCACAGTAAGTTTAATTATAAATCAATATTTATTTGCAATTTTCATGACTAATAAGTAATTGATGTTTAATGTAATAACTAAATACATAAATAAACAAATAAAATAAATAAATAAATTATAATTCCATTGGCTTCCTTTAATAACATATCATAGGCACAGTTTTATAAAGCCTAATAATACATTATATTACAATTTGATATAATTGATGTCTTGAGAAAATTATACAAAAATTCAACATCAACTCATGAAATATTCAATGTGTCAGTTCCAGAACCAATAAACCTATACTGTAGACCTATAACAATGTAATAAATAATATTATATTTGTAGGATTTAGCTATAATGCTAATGCTAAATAAAATGAAAATTTAAACTTACATTCAGATAAAATATTAATTAACAAACAGTTAATTATTATGAGGTAACTTAGATAGAATGTCCTGCTACACTTTATGACTTAACTTATAAATTATGCTTATAAATGAAAGAAGATGATTTTAGCAGAATAACCAAAATACTTTGCCCAAACTTATCTTTATGAAGTAAAATCATATTCCTGTGGATGCATTCATCTACACATAGGAATTATATAACACTGAGTGCCTTGTGGATTTATACACCATCATAAAGCAATAAATATAATTACACAATTCTGCGGATTAACCACCAGCGCAGGAATGAGTGTAAAATACAGAAAGTGGCAATTAATTAATCTGCGGATTAACCACCAGCACAGGAATGAGTGTAAAATACAGAAAGTGGCAATTAATTAATCTGCGGATTAACCATCAGCACAGATTAATGCCTTTTAACATTATAGAGCAATATTACTATTTACTTCACATTTAAAGTGCAAAAATCATCCTCCTCAATTATTCTGACCATTCAGAAAACACTAACATTTTAGCAGATGTGGGTTCTTACATAATAAAAAGTGTTTCATTAATCAGGACAACTAATATATTAAATTATCTTGCTTAAAATAAAACATAGCAACAATGTAATATAAGTGACATTAGTATAGGAATAAAACTCTGGAAAGACTCACAAGACACTTCATGAGAGGTTGACACATATCATAAATTCATTAGTAACTTTCAAGCTTTTTCGTGAGCGCTATTCCCTTGAATAAGTATTTTATTTAATCCCATTAATTTAATTTAAACTTAATAAAATATAACTTGTGAACTTCACATACAAGTTCATATAACAATACAATTAAATTAATTCATTCTTACTTAAATATATGAATTCTAGCAGGTGTGCTTGTGACATAAATTAAATTGTACAACATTTTATAATAAATATGATCCATGAAATCCATGTAAAAAGGTCTTGAGCAATAAATACACAAAGTAATAATTATAATTATAGTTGAATTCCATAAATGTAATTCTATCTATTTGTCTTAGATATTATAAGCACTTTTAATTTAATGATTTTACGTGGCTCCATAAATATAAAACAATTCCAAAAACATGACATGCAGAGTTTAAATGAAAATGTTCTTCATAAGTTATTAAATTCTACATTTCTATATAAAACTGTTCCAAGTTTATAACATCCAGGCTAATATTTACTTATCCATATTTAAATTTAGGGCTACTAATTAGAGCAAATAATTTAATAATTCCAAATTAACGATAAAATTAGAAAGTAGTTTTAGTTAATTATTTGAAGACTGTTTCCATTATTCAAATGGTAAACAAATTAAATAGCAAATACATTACTGGCAGTATAAAGTTAAATAAATTAATCAATGCTATATTATTTTAAATTATAAACGGAAATATTAAACCATGTTAATAACTTTAACATTTAACTTTGATTTTAAACCTCTTTTTTTTTAAAAAGAAAGTTTTCATATTTAAAAAACTTCTGTAATTAAAACATCTATTTAGTTTTGCCAACTTGTAGAATAATAAAATATTCCAAACATACCGAGATTCTGCAATTAATTCTGCTCATAAATTTGAAAGCTCCGACATATTTTTTAAGTGTAAATATTGGAAAATTATTAGCGATTTGATCCACTTGGCTAGCTGGCCCGAACAGATTTTTAAATTTAGCACTTCATTCTATTATTAAATATCACCAGTTTATGTTTACATTTGTAGAAAACTTTTTGGTAAATCCGTTTACTTATTAACTATTTTTAAAAAATAAGCTTATCATATTTTACATACATTTTATTCTTACACCATTTTCTTTTTTTAACAGTAACCTTATCGCAGACGATCTCTTTAATCGCGCTCTTTTTTTTTTTTTTTACATTGAAATGCATACAGTAATTACTATATATTTTTTAATAATTAAAATTAGTTAAACAAATAATTTTTTAATTCAATGAAAATAATTTCTAAGACTATTTTAAACAAATAAAAATTATTATTTTCAATCACATTTTACTAAATTTAATGTGTTGTCAATTTTTAAAAAGTTAAACATATTTTGATACAAATCAGTGGATGGAAAGAAGCAATTTAAATACATTAAAATAACACAGACAATAAGTAAAGCAAAATATTATTTATTCTCTCTAATAAATTATCTTGAATGCAAGAAAATAATCTGTTCAAAAACGCAAACCAAGGCAATCAAATCACCAAAAAGAAGACAGAGAAATTTTTATACCAGTTATATGATCTTTATATTTTATACTAAAACATAAGGTTACAATATATATAAAAGCTTGTTTAGAGTTATAGCATGCTCTTAAGTTTATATATATATCATATAATAACATCTCAAACTTATGTAAGTCTTGAATCTTCAATCTATTGTCAAAGCAACCTCTGTAAGAAAAAGGTGGCTTTCACTTTTCATTCTGGTTTAAGATCTTAGTATAACAAAGAGAGTTGACACAATTTTAAAGGATTGAGAGTTTTATATTCATAAAAGTTTATATAAACCTAATAAATAGACAAATATAATCTGCTTTGAAAGTAGATTAATAAATAAGTATTTTTAAAAATTTCAGTCTATTATTATTTGTTTTTAGTAACTAGAGGGCTTTAAACTCAGGATTTTTCAGTTTACTTATCCTCCAATCTATTTTAAGCAAGTGAAACCCATGACCACACTCATATGAAAATGATATATGATCCCCAATAGATGTATTTTGTGCTGAGCCAGTACTCATCAATTGGGCCAGATCATAATCTCCCACAAATGTATATAATTAGAGCTTCTTTTAAATGGTAATCACATAATATCAGTCCAAATTTATCTAAGCCATGAATGTCCAATCTGTTATTAAGGCAATCTGTATAAGTAAAAAATAACATTTTAGACTCGAATGAAAAGTGAAATCCATCTTTAATGTCTAGAGATTGCTTGTCAATAGATTGAAAATTTATGGCTTAAATAAGGCTGGGCTTATATCATATGATTTACATTTAAAATGCTGACCATGAATATAATATGAAAATGTTAAGAGTACACTTGATACTGAGGTGATATTTTCTGCAACCTCATATATATATATATATGCGCATATATGTATAATTTAGTAAAAAAATGCGTATATACATTATTTTGAAATAAAAATTATTTTTTGAAATATGATTTTAAAAGTTTTTTTTTGTCTTTTGTTTAATTATCTTGAAGAAACCAGTCTTTCTTTTTAGTTTAAGTATTTAGTTAAAATTAAATCTTGAAATTTAATTTTGAATAAAAGTTTTTTTGTGTTTTCTAAATTAAAAGAATTCTTAGAAAAGGGTATGGGGGGGGGGGAGAAAATATAGAAAAAGTATGGTTATTATTATTTTTTTTTTTTTGGAATTAACTCTATTGTTGAGACTTCTGATAGTGAAAGTATTTTTATGTGTTACGCTCAGCGATTTGGAATGTTTCTATAGGATTAAAGGCAAAATATGACAAAAAAGAGCATAAAATAAAAGTGTGAATTCAGACTTTGAAAGGACTCGAAAACTATAAATTATACTTGGTATTTTGCTTGAGATAGTGCTTGACTGTATGGTTTTGATCCTATAAACTTTAAATATTGAAAAAATAAATTAAACAAAAGAACATTAGAGAGTGCAGAGAATATGTTCGACAGCTAACAGATACCAGACCTTCCCCTCAGGGAACTTCTCTTTCCACCACCACCTGGAACTGCCAATGTAAATGCCAACATAATGAAATTTGAACATGTAGAGCTAGCTGAGGAAATTGGACAAATTGAAAATACTGAGAATCCATGCCAACCATTGAATTAAGATTCATATAAGAACTTTTCCCCACAGGATCAAGAACCTACACTGATGATCAGGGTAATTATAAACTTTTCTCCAAGAAATATTTTTTTTAGTGTATAATGGTATAATATAATAATGAAAGACATTCACCTAACTATAAAGAAAAATAAGTTTCAGTAATAGAGAGGGTTTTACGGGTTTATTAATTATGTGTATTTTATTAACTCAAATTAATCAATATTATATCTTTTGTTGTTTTCCTAATAACTCTTTTTTATTATTATACTACCAATATATATTTATATATCAAAATAAAGATTGTGTACTTGACCTGATAGGGCCAGTAGATTTTGAATAATATTTAACATTTATGAGAGAGAGTTTGAGATTGCTATCTGGCACACTCTTATTAGTAAGTCACCCTTGAGTTTTGTTCCTAGTTTATATTTTTCCATAATTATTTGGTATTTTTAATATACATAGGTTAAGTGATGGTGCATGTTTCTTCAAAAAAAAGATATGTTAAATAAGTTTATTAGTATTGAATAGGTCTAGTTAGTTTGGTTAAATAAAAAAAAGAAAAGAAGTATAATAAATAATTCAACCTTAAGCCAGTGTTTGTTTTAATTTAACCACTATTTAACTAGTTAAGGATTCTTTTTATAGAAATAAAGTCCAGTCTAGATTATGATGTAAAATTATGTTTGGTGATTGCCATTTGTAAATAAATGAATAACCATGATTGTCAAACATGTTTTTGCAATCTGGTTCTAGGTTATATACTTAGTGACACCCTTATTTGGCCATCTTATTTTGTAAAAAAAATCTGGACAATGCAAAATGTTGTGGCACATAGTAAAAGGATAGAAAATGACTTCACAACATGTAAGGCCTGTTAACTTAATAAATGGCCTAAATTTAGGAGAAAAAAAGGTAATTGAGGCAGGTTTGGGTGGTGAAATAGGGGAGATAGTATCCAGTGGGGAGGGTTTTGAGTTTTGGAAGTATTTTGAAAATATTTTAGATAAAAATGCAAGATAGAATTAAAATAAAAATGTTCGGAGAAGAAAGAGAGGAAATCCCATTTGAATACTTAGAAAGCTTGGAGGAGTGTTTTTATATGTACAAGGCAAAGGAAGAAGAGAAAATAATCATAGCAAGTAATCATTTGGTGGGCATGGCAAGAGATTGGTGGAGAACAATACAGAAAAGACCGGACAATTTTAAACAGTACAAAAAAATGCATACATTTTGCAATATATAGAGAGACAAGAAAAGATGCAAATACATGTAAAATCAGGAAGGTATAAAAAAAAAGAAGGGATAGGATATAGACAGTTTTTTAAAAACAAATAGTGAAATTGAGAAGAGTGATAGAATATCCTATTCCAGAATGTCATATTACAAGTATCATAAAAAATGCTGGAAAATGTGCAAGAGAGATTAACAATCTGTAGGTGTAAATGATTGGAAGACATATTGGAAGTTCTTAATGATGAAGAAAGCATACAGAAAGAAGAAGAACAAGAACAACTACCTAAACTGTTAAATGTAGTTATTGAAAAAGAAGAAAAGATTCAGGCAAAACTCTCCAAACAGTAGTGCCACTCAGTGCCAACCACAGCAATCAATGGATGCCAGAAGGCTTGTGCAAAAAATCCCTATCTAGTGCCTACTCATCTGATATCCCCAGATTAGTTTCTGGCTTGTGGCCTTCATCAGTGAGGAGCTTTGGTGCTAGCATAAGAAATAGTGATCATGTGATGTTTAGTGGTTTTAGAAAAGATTCAGACAATGACTGAACAAGCCTGACTTGTGATATTGATAAAAGTACAGGGGATAGAAATACAAGCTTTGCTAGACACAGGGAGTCAGGTCTCCATAATCTCTAACAAAATATTAGATCAGATCAG
The DNA here is from genome assembly GCA_028023455.1 of Epiperipatus broadwayi. NCBI lineage: Eukaryota > Metazoa > Onychophora > Udeonychophora > Euonychophora > Peripatidae > Epiperipatus > Epiperipatus broadwayi. The sequence continues at coordinate 336,887 of JAQFVV010012657.1, forward strand.
AAGAAGAAAATACAGTTGTTATCATTAAGAAAGTTTGAAATAACTATGGCTAATGGTAACAGAGTTAAGTTGAACTTTATACAAATATATGTGGGGAAAATGATACAGCATATGTTATTGCCAATGTCAGGCTTGGTAGAGGATCTTACATTGGGGTCGGATTTTATGAATCATCCCAGGATAAAAATTATTTATAACAAAAAGAATATAGTAATAGAAAATAAAAAAGTGCCATTTAGTAATCATAGCAGACAGAGTAACTATAAGATAGCATATATAGTAACCAACAATATATACAAAGAAATAGAGCATAAAATAACTGAGTTAGGGAGTAATAATACTTACTGAGAAAGTCAATTTAAAGAGGTACTTTTGCAACGTGAACAAGTATTTGCCACAAAACCTGGAATTATAAAGGGTTATGTTCACCGAATAAAGGGAAAAGAAAAAACATTTTCAGGGTAGGTTGTACTCAGTTCAGTTAAATACAAATATGAAATAAATAAACAAATAAAACAGATGGAACAAATGGGTATCATAAAAAACAGTCACCATATGTAAACCTTCTGGTAATTGTAAAAAAAAGACAGCTCTATGAGAGTATGCTTACCTGTTCATCAGTTAAATACTATTACTATATCTGACTGGGATGGACCACCATGAATTACAGATTTGCTGTTGGAATTTAAGGGAAAAATATTTTTGGTCATTTGATTTGACATCAAGCTATTGGCAGATGTTACTCCACACTGATGACCAAAAATACACTGCATTCCACTATGAAGGCTTTACATATGTGTTTCAATGAGTTCCATTTGGACTCATTGATAGTCATTCAGGGCTACTATGATGTTTAGACCAGGTACTATATAAGAGGGTAAAAGAATTCATACTATATGGATGATGTTGTGATAGTATCACAGTTGCCTCAGGAACATTTGAAAAACTTGGTCATGAGTGCCACCAAAAACATCACAATAAATCTAAAGAAAAGTAGTATAATACAAGAAGAAATTATATTTCTGGGTCATTTCGTTTGGTCTCAAATTTTGAAACCTCACCCTGACAAAATTGAAGCTATCGTTAGATTTCCTCAGCCAAAAAATAAAAAACAAAGTAGGTCATTTTTGGGTATATATAATTCTTATCAAAGGTTTTACAAGAATTTTTCTATGAATGCAGAAGTGCTTGTTCAACTACTGAGAAAAGAGAGTAAGTGGGAGTAGATGGAAAAACAAGATTTAATCAAATCAAAAAAAATTTTGTTGGAACCATTATGCTTGATTATCCATATTTTGACAAACCCTTTATGTTAAAAATGGATAGTAGTAGAGTAGGATTGGGGTCAGTATTATTTCAGTGCACAATTTCATGGCATAATACAATAAATATTGTTATAGAAATAAAAAATTAAATAATTCTAATGGCGTAGCTTTGTTTCATAAAGGTCAATTCTATAAAGATTATTTGAGTGTTGGGTATTCTGATAAATTTATTAAAAGTATTTTATTTAATAATAATGTTTGTAAGGATGTAAAAAATAAAGAAAAATATGACTTTATTTCTTTGCCATTTAAATCGTCTTCTTATAAAATTGTAGGTGGGAATAGCAATTTGTTTGGAAATAAGAAAATTGCTCAGAAAAGGGGTATTACATTGAATAATTTATTAAATAATACGAAGAAAATTTTTGATAGGAAGACTGTTCCTGGTGTAGTGTATATTATCCCTTGTTTTTGTAAGAAGGTTTATGTAGGTCAGAGTAGTTTGAGTTTAAATGAAAGAATAAAGATTCATAAAACTAGAGTTAGAAATAGAGATCTTAGTTCTGCTTTATATGTATATGAAAAAGATACAGGCCACACTATTAATTTTGATGGAGCTAAGGTTGTCTTCTTTGAGAGAAATGAAATCAAAAAAAGAATTAAAGAATCTTTGTTATTGAAAATTTATTATTCTGAAGCAATTAACTTATTTAAGAGTTCTTTTAATATTAAGGTTGGATGGGAAGAAAATGGATTTGTGGGTAATGTTTAATATTATATATATGGTATAGTTTTTGTAGTTTTTTACACTTGAGAAGTCTGCTTGTAGCAGTGAAACCTTTGGTTGTGTTTTATTATTATTTCTTGGCTGGTCCGGTTGAATTTTGGATTTGGGTAATTTTAATTATATATTGACTAGTTTAGCTTTATGTTTGTAATGTTTATATTTAAACTCTGTATAAATATTATTTTATCTTAATATTAAAATTTGATCTACAAATGTCAAACTTTTTGCACTCACATATTTGACACCATCCACTTTAATTATTAGTTTAAATAAAATATTAATACATTTCCAGCAAAGTTATGAACTTTAACCTAGTTAAAAATTACATTTAAAAGATTGTAACCTGGAACAATTGAAAAGTTTTGGTACAGCATTACATACATCTTAGTAATCATTTAACTTTTTCAAATATATTCATATATTTTAAGAGGGTATGATGAAATGAATGGTTTATATATACATTCACTATTTATATTATTGTTTTTGACACAAATGTTTATTTGTATTTTTCTAATATCATTTTAAAATGATAATGGAGACTATAGCTTAAAATATGTAGATGCTAAACTTTGAAGGATGAGGATTTTTTTTATATAACATATTGACATTCATCTCTATAATTATAAGTATGTTGATAGTTTTTTTTTTTTAAAATTAAGTTCTACAATTAGGGAATAGAATATTATAATCATACAATGGTGCCAACCTTAATGATGAATAATAGTAATTGACTATTACTTGTTATGTCCTAATTATAATTTATTTCAGACTCTCAAATTTAGAGCTACCTCATAAAATTTTCAAATTACATTCAACTGTTAGTAATAGCTCACACGTTAGTATATGCACAACTTTTATCTGAAGGGATACTTCTTAAAGGTTTGAAACTAAAGTCTAATTTACTCTCAGAGAGCTGAGAAAATTACTCGGATAACAAGAGAAGCTCTGTTAAGAGAAAAAATAAATGCTCAAAGGTTATTCACATATAAAATCTTCCAAAGTTGTCTAAAAATAAATTTACTGATAAAGACTTTACAAGAATTTCTCAAACAGTAAGAAAATCATCTTCTACATTACATGGAGAAATAAAAGAATGCCAAAAGAAAAAAATGTAAACCTACATGAGCATATCAAAAGAAAGTACCAAGCAGTGTTCCAGCTTTATCTGTTATATGATGCTGAAATTTATGTTCTCAAAAAGGTATTAAACTTTGTCATCACACCATCTAATATCCCTTTATTAGATATAATGGGAGCGACTGAGCAAGTCATCAAAAATTGCCATTAGAAGAAGCAGCAGAATTACACTGGAAAATACACAGAACACTTGAGAAACAACAAAAATTGAATATAAACATATGATGAGAGGAAAGCAATTAAATCTCTCAAAGTACATAAATCTATAATTATTTTTCCTGCTGACAAAGGCAATGCAACAGTTGTAATAGATACAATTGATTATGATAACAAAATACAAGAACTCTTCACAGCATGCCAATATAGAAAAGTGACAAAAATATGATACTGAGTACCAAAATAAAGTTACAAACATTATTCAAAAAACATTGCAGGTACTTCAGTGATTCAGAAAAAAATAAACTAACATCATACTTCAGTAAAATTTCTCATGTTTATGGTCTACCTAAAATGCATAAAGATTACGTTTCATTCTATTTGTTGGTTCTAGAAATTTACTTTGCCAAAATTTGCCAAGATTTCTTCTCAAAGTTTTTACTCCTTTGGTAGACAAGACCTAATCCTTTTTCAGGGATTCTAGGCATTTTGTAAAATTAATCAAAAACATGACAATTAAAAGAACTGTCCTACTAGTAAGATTTGATATGGAAAGTTTGTTCACAAACGTACCATGTGAAGAAACAGTCTATTGTAAGAAAAAGACTAAATAGTGATAATAGCTTACAAACCAGAACAACTTTTTTTATTGACAGTATAATAGAACTGTTAACATTCTGTAGTACAACAACTTATTTTCAATACAATACACAATTCTTCCAACAAAATTAATGAATGACTATAGATTCATCCCTGATGAGCAATATTTACATGAAGGAACTTAAAACCACAGCTATAAAGACTACTCCATAATCATCTAATGTTTGGTTTTGCTATGCTAATGATACATTTCTTGTATGGCCAAATGATTGAGAACTTCTACAAACTTTCTGGAAAGACATCAATAACATATCCCCTTCAATTAAATTCACAATAGAAGCAGAACAAGAATACAAATTGGCACTATTCAATATTCTTGTGACAAGTCTCATGGCAAAATCAAAACTACAATTTACAGAAAACCCACATATTCAGAAAAATACTTATATTACACATCCAATCACACCAGAAACACAAAACATGGAGTTATACTATCACTATGGAACAGAGCAAAATAACTTCATTCAGGATCCAGAAATTTGGAAGAAGAAAAGATCCATATAGAACTAACTCTGATGAAAAATGGTTATCTATCAGTTGTTATTATGAAAAGCTTTAACAGAAAACATTAAGAACTATCAAAACAAAAAACAATTATTGGTACTGTAATATATCCATATATACCAAAAATAGTAAAAAAAAATGAAAAATTTGTAATCACTATAACATGAGAACAACTTTCCAGAGCCATTCCACACTATAAAGGAATTCTAACATTTACAAAGCCTAAACTTGAAATGTGGAAAAAAAAAAAAACTGTATCTATGAAATACCATGTGAATGTGGAAAAATGTATATTGGTGAGATCAGTTGGCCCATTGAAAATTAAAGCACAAACTGATGATTAAAAGAGAGAAAACAGATGTGTCTAAGATAATAGAACCTCTATGTACCAATGAACATATGTTCATTTGGGAAAATACAAAAATATTGGATAGAAAGGAAAAGATACAAAAAAGAAATTCAAAAAAGCTGTTCACATGATAATGATGAATAATCCCATAAGACAAACTACTAATCAACTTTTCTCTCATGAAAAAGTGGAGAAATTAGGAGGAACCTCATAGATAAATATATGAAATTTGGCAGGATGGCTCAGTTGGTTAGAGTATTACCTTAAAATTCAATATTCCAAAATTCTAAGGCCCAGGTTTGATTTCCATGCTAGTATTGTCACTGGTCAGGCCAGCAACATCTGAAGAAGAGAGAGAATAATACTTATCAAAATATGGTTCATACACTAACCTGTGAGCTATTACTAACAGATAAATGTATTCAGAATATTTAAATAAAGTTAAATTTTTTTTAAAGACATTCAATATTCAATACTAGATGATGGAAATAGTCTAATATATAAATACAATAATATATTATGTTTTTCTGCCCCTTTTAAATCATAATTTGCTTTAGAAATTGTAGTTTACAATTTTTTTATACTTATTCATGCCTAAAAAAGTTATTCTTGTTCTAAATTTTGATTGTGTTCTTTATTTTTGACAATATATCTTTAATTTTCTATTATAGAGAACAATACATTTCTGAATAAATCATTTAAAAACAAAAATAAATTATGTTATAATTATATATTGGACTATTTTCATAATTTAATGTTAATGGTTAACCAACTTTCTATTCTATCAAAGGCAATGGTTGATAGAAATTTCATATAATTATTTATGAGAGTCCACTTAATTTCTTCATTTTTTTCTTAAGTGCAAGGTTAATGAGTGGTTTCCAAACATTATGGATGTTCACATTATGTTGACTTATGACGCTGTTTACCATTGACATGTGAGCAGCTTCTTTACATTTTTTTTCTTAATACTTTTTTCTTTGTGACCAGTTTAATTAGACAAAAAAAAAAAAACACAATGAAAAAAAATTAAAGAAGTTGTCCAATCCAATTGGACAGAGAGGGGGGGGGATAAAAATGTAAAGAACCCCCTCACATAGCCATGAAAAACACACATAGTCAACCTAGTATGATAATTTATAAGTTTGGAAACCACTCATTAATCTTTCCCTTAAGAAAAAAGTGGAGAAATCAGGAGTACTCTCATAGATAAGTATATGAAATTTCTAGTGACTGTAGCCTTTGATAGGGCACCGTTGGTTAAGGTATTGCCTTAAATTCAATATTTTATTAATATAAAGGCTCACATTCAATCCCCTTGCTGGAATAATCACTTTGTTAGACCAGCAATATTTTAATAAGAAAGAAGAAAACCCCACTTTAATTGTTGTGTTATATACAAATCCAGTTGCTATTATTTATTAATAGTTGAATATATTTAAAAAGTATAAATAATGTTTGAATTTTTCTAAAAATATTTAACAATTAATGCCAGATAATATAGTTAGTCCAACATATCAACACAATTTTTCTTTCATTTGATGCTAAAGGATTAAAAGACCAGTTGAGCACAATAGTTTCATTCACGTGATTAAAGTTCGATTTATTATTTTTTTATATCTAAGTCGAAATTAATTTTGTATATATATAAACAATAGTATAAATATCAATTGGTAAATATATATGTAAAAGCCATATATATAATAAGCAAACACACAAGCATTTTAATTTCAAATACATTTTATTCATATATTTCTATACAAAGATCAATTTAAAACATCTTCCTACGTTATTTGGATATTTCAAGCAATATTTCATTTATGATTAAGTGTTTGTTGTTATTGGAGCGGCCTAAGATGATAACCTGACGACCTACATCAGCCAAAACTCCTATCACGACTGTAATGTTGATTATCTAGTTGACAAATGCTGTCAAGTGTCTTCATCTCTCAAGTTAATATTGTAGAATGTTGACTAAATTGGGGGTTTGGTGAAACGTTGTGAAGAAAAAAAATCTCTTCTAATAGCAGATTACTCAGACTTCAAATATTATCATTAAGATTCTTTACTGTTTTAAATATTCACTAAAATGCTATCAATAATATTTGGAAGGTGGAATATGTACTGACAGGTATAGACATTTATAAAAATCTATGTGGTAACTAGAATATTTGCCAAAAGCTGTTTAGGGTTTTATACATGTTAAAAATAATCCACCTACACTTTAATTTCATGATTATATTATATAAAAGTTATTTTGTTTAGAAGCAAAACACCAATTAAACTTATTAATAAATTGAAAAAAAAAAAAAACTATTAATATTTTTAATTATTTTTTGCTTTATATAACAAAATTGCGTAGGCATTTTATCTATCAATTTATCTATCCGTCTATATATATTTATTCACATATAAGCAATTATATTCGTATAGGCAATCTATTACAGCTAGGATTTTATACGTAATAATTAACGCTACTACTGTTGGATCGAAAACACTAATAAGAGGATAAGTTTCCTGTTCAGCCCTCTGTAACTTACTCTTATCTTAGATTAAAACACATCGTAAAACTGCTGAATATCTCTGCAATGAAGTATGTTTTTAGTAAAGGCACTTAAGTATATACATATTCAAATCATTTCGCCAAATTTATAATTATCCGTATTATCTTGTGATCCATTATATCATATATATTTAATATTTTATAAAAGTTCTCGTCTGCACCCTCTTACTGTAGATGAATTATAAAAACAACAGTGTTATATAAACAATATTTGCTCATCAGATAAACCAGTGGCTTGAAACACTTCTGATCTCCATTGGCAAAATTGGTTTGATTATATATATTTTATAACCCCGTTACAATAAAAATATAATTTATTGCAGTGCATTACTTTCCCCTTCAGGTAAAAGCAATATGAAGACAGATGAGTGGCTAACCTTATTCTTTGTTTGGTCCTTTCCATTCTTAAAGTATCACTTAATTATTAGATACACATATATACACACACATACTATATGTTAGAACAGCTGATAAAAATCAGGTTTGATGTCTCATAGGAGTTTTAGGTTACTACTATTATTTACATGGGTGCATGTATGTGGAATGATTTAATATAACATTTTTATGATTTCTGAAAGTGTCAATGAGTTATATATGATGAAAAGATTTTTTAACCTACAGACTCTGTAGCATATGATTGAATAATGCACAAAAAGGCACATAAAGATGAGTTACAGTTCATAGAATAAACAAGTCACACAAATGTGGCTTAACGTTTTTAAAATAAACAGATTACAAAAGATAATTGGAATGCATTGTTCTAGAATACATAAAGAAGTTTAAACACAGAAAGTAACAGTCCTGAAGTCACACTCCATGAACTTTGAGCTACAAATTTCACCATTCTATCTTTGCACCAAATCCATGTAGAAAAGTTTACACAATTATTCAATCATTCTAATGAAACAAAATTTTAAAGGTAGATTTTTTTATTGAGACTAAATGAACTTACAATCAAGAAAAAAGACTATAGAATTCTAAAGGATGGCATAAAAAATAAAGCAGATGCAAGAAATATAATATTAATTAACAATACTAAAGAGAATAACATTATAAATTGCAACTTAGCAATGTGAGAAAAATTATTTCAACAATAAAAAATAATCATTTAATTGCATCATGAAGTATATAAAAATCTTTACAAAAGAATTATATCAAAGGAAAGAACAGAAAGGAAATTGACTGATAATAATAATAACTAAATTGTCAGAATAGATCTTGAGTTAGTTTTTTTTTGTACATTTTCTATAAAGCAAGTTGTCATCATATGTTAGTTCCAATGCAATATGTAATTTGCTTACAGTGCAAGTTTCTCGTATATATAATTAGAGGGATTTAAACTCAGGATTATTCACTTTATTCATCCCCCACACTATCTCAATCAACCGATGAATAGATTGAAAAATTCTGAGTTTAAATCCCTCTAATTACATCATATATTAGATGGAGAAATATTTGAATAAACAGTCATTATAGTGATGCTGAGATGAGAATTTCAGTAATGTTTTTCACATTAATATTTAATTATATATTATTCAGAATATATTAATAGTAAGAAAGCAGTTTGTAGAATATTTACATCATACCACCAAGAAATGCTATTTTTCTTTGCATGGAATTGTTGCTAAAGTTGTTTTAAATCTATCCTTTGATATATCACTTTTAAATAATATGGGTTACGATCATTTTTGAGTATTTCTTAACCAATAATTGAAAGTTAGTATGCAGAGATGTGTGTTTTATTTTATTAAAGACATATAATTTAGCAATCATAAATTATATAGATTGGGTAAATAAAATGTTTTAATGATACTTGCATAAGATATAACTAGATTATTTCTGTACACTCTCACTCAAAATAAAGACTGGTTTCTATTTACTTTTAACATCTTGCGAAGGGGTGTAGTCATGAACATATGATTGAAGACATGTGAAAAAAGATGTATGATTTCCAAGAGGCACATTTCATGTTGATCCAGCATCCATCAGTTAGCCCAAATCACAATCCCTTACACCCCTCCATAAAGTATTATATGTGGATAGAAATCGATCTCTATCTTGAATGAAAGTGTTGTAATAAAAATTACACTATGGAAATAACTAGATTATCATTTTTTATGCATAGTTGTAATATAGAATCCTGAAATTAAATTAGAGCTTTATTTTTGATGACATGTCTCATTTCTACAATTTCTTAGAGACTTAGTATCAAATGAACAATAATTTTTTTAACATTAAATAGGCATTTTGTTTGCCAATAATCTCTGACACTACATAATAATCTTGAAATTTGCACTAAGAGATAAAAGAATGAAGAATTTTGACATTTTAAAAATGAAGTAATAAGATCCAAAGAAGTTTTTGACACATAATGCAATCTCACAAGGTCTATAGATTATCATCAATATCTGGTATATGAAAAATAATTTGTTAATAAAAGAATATAGATTTTATGAATCACATAACAAAATATTCTGACTTAATAAAGTATGTTTATATTTTCCAAGGTTCAATATTGATTATTTAGAGGTATTTAATTATTATCAGCAATGAGATTGCTATTAACAAATTAGAAATGCAATAAAATCTTAATGTCAAAGCCATTAGTCATATTCATATACACAAATTGATATCATATTTAAATAATATAAACCAAAAATGGATAGAAAATTAATATACTATAAATAAAATATCTACAGCATTAATTAAGTAAAGTTAAAGAAATCTTAAAATTGTTTTCAGTGGAACAAATATTAGCAATAAAACAAAGATAAAGATTACTATATCAAATTAATCATCGTCATCATTAAGTACCTTTATTTTTTTATTTAAGCTCAAACTACTCTGACCTATATAAACTTTCTTACAAAACCAAGGGATAATATACACTTCACCAGGAATAGTCTTTCTAGCAAAAATTTCCTTTGTATTTTTTAATAAATTATTCAAAGTAATACTCCTTTTCCAAGCAATTTTCTTATTTCCAAACAAATTACTATTCTTACAGACAATTTTATAAGAAGACAATTTAAATGGCAAAGAAATAAAATAATATTTTTCTTTATCCTTTACACACTTACAAATATTACTATTAAATAAAATACTTTTAACAAACAGCCAACATTTAAATAATCTTTATAAAATTGACCTTTCTGAAACAAAGCTACACCACTAGAATTATTTAATTTATTATTCCTATAACAATAATTTCTTAAAGCAGCTACTTTATGAGATATAGACTGATAGCTACCAGGTTTAATTATAGACCTTAATTCTCATGTGTCATAGTATCAGCTGGGAAGTGAAACTGCTAACCTGGGACAACTGCTTATAAAGCTGCTGTCACTGACCTCTCAACCACCAAGGCTTGACTTATAAACCTTAATTCATTACTTTTAACAAAATGACTACATACAAACAATTAGTCTTTACATTTCTAATCACCAAAAGATTTAAAATTTTTAACTTAACAAAATCTAACCCCCTTCCTTCTACCACATATCTTATAGAAGGATCAAAACAATTAAATCCATTTACCAATTCCTTCAATTTATCATTCTCATCTACAAACAAACAATCATCCACATATCTAACAAATAACTTTAAACATAAACAATTTTTAATAATAATTTTCTCTTCCAAATAATTAATATAAACTGTTTATTTGTAGTTGAGAATGATAAATTGAAAGACTTAGTAAATGGGTTTAATTGTTTTGATCTTTCTATAAATATGTGGTAGAAGGAGGGGGTTAGATTTTGTTAAGTTAAAATTTTTAGATCTTTTGGTGATTAGAAATGTAAAGACTAATTGTTTAGTAAGTAGTCATTTTGTTAAAAGTAAAGAATTAAGGTCTCTAATTAAACCTGATAGCTATCAATCTGTATCTCATAAAATAGCTGCTTTAAGAAATTATTGTTATAGGAATAAGAAATTAAATAATTCTAGTGGGTAACTTTGTTTCAGAAAGGTCAATTTTATAAAGATTATTTAAATGTTGGCAACTATAGTAATATTTGTAAGGGTGTAAAGGATAAAGAAAAATATGATTTTATTTCTTTGCCATTTAAATTGTCTTCTTATAAAATTGTATGTAAGAATAGTAATTTGTTTGGAAATAAGAAGATTGCCTGGAAAAGGGGTATTACTTTGAATAATTTATTAAATAATACAAAGGAAATTTTTGATAGGAAGAGTATTTCTGGTATAGTGTATATTATCCCTTCTTTTTGTAAGAAGGTTTATGTAAGTCAGAGTAGTTTGAGCTTAAATGTAGAATAAAGGTACATAAAAGTAGGGTTAGAAATATATATATTAGTCCTGTTTTATTTGTCCATAAAAAAGATACAGGCCATACTATTAATTTTGATGAAGCTAAGGTTGTCTTCTTTTTTTTTTTTTTTAAGTGTCATAGCATCGGTCGGAACGTGAACCCGCAACTCAGGCAACTGCCTGCAAGTGCAAGGCAGTCACACTGACCTTTCGACCACCAATGCAAGAAGAAGATTGTCTTCTTTGAAAGAAATGAAATAAAAAGAAGAATTAAAGAATCTTTATTATTGAAAATTTATTATTCTGAAGCAATTAACTTATTTAAAAGTTATTTTAATATTAAGGGTGGATGGGAAGTAAATGGATTTGTGGATAATGTTTAATATAAATATGGTGCCATTTTGTAGTTCTTTACACTTGAGAAGCTGCTTGTAGCAGTGAAACCATTGGTTGTGTTTTTGATTTTATTTTCTTGGCTAGTCTGGTTGAGTTTTGAATGGGGTAATTTTAATAATTAAACTTGTATATATTGGGTTCTATATGTATGTACAAATAAGCGCTGGTGTATTTTATGTTTTTTTTTAGTATTTCTACTAAGGAGTACACAATTTTTTGTTAGAGATGTTTATTTAAAAAAAATAGTTTGTTACTGCTTGGTGAAAATTATACTAAAATTTATATCACTGTCAAGTGATAAAACTTGCTTGGGCTCTCATATACCAGCCCCACCCATCCTATCTTATTCAGAAACTCCTTAAAATATTTTTTTGTTTTACATTTGAATTTTTACATCATAATAGCGATTTTTAAAACAAACAAAAAACGAAAATATAGCAAGAAAAATGTCCAGAGATTGGCGTAAGTACAAACTAATTGCAAGTTAAACTGACTTTTTGGTAAATAACAATAGACTTTCAAGGCAAAAAGCTATTATAGATTTATAATTATTATTTAATTTACCAAATTATAGGGTTATTTTAATATGCATTAATATAAACCAGTCTTCGCTGGTATTCTATTCATCTTCAAACTTACTCATAATATCTTAATCTTCTGTCTTAAATAGTCTCTATCACACTTTTCTATCACTCGAATCATTTTCCTGAGAGCTATAACTGTTTTAGACGGAGGTATATAAAAGTGGAAAATATGGAAAATTTTTGGTTGAGGATTCTTTTTGCAGTGAAAGTTTCTAAATAAAAGAAGAGAAATAAAAATATGTATTTCTTGGAAATCCAGAGGACCCTGGACAATCCAAGTTGGTAGATTATTTGTTTGATCCAAACAGTTTTGTTTTTCGTATTTATTTTACTCAGCTGAGAAATACCATTACTTTTAAAAAAATCGCAAAGATTGCCTAAATGAAAACAAAAAAATCGAGAACAAAAAAATAATTCATCAAACAATTCTACATTTTTTAAAATTCTCTATTTTTATAATAGATGTCCGGATTTTTTTAGTTTTGCAAGCTCAGAATACCGTTAAAACGCTATTTAACGGTTAAATAGTATACGCTTGAAAATATATATTTTAAATGCAGAATACCAATTAACTTATATTTATAAATGGGATTTGTTTGACAAGAAACTTCAAATATAAAATTATATTATGTATCTCTTTTTTTTATTATTTATATGTAGTTGTAAAATAATTTGTTAAATTAAATAGGTCTTAATCAATAATTAATTATTAGATTCTTTTTCACCTGGTACTAACTTTTTTTTTTTTTAATTTCCCCCTGAACTTTTAAAATGATATAATTTTGATATTCTTTCGGAATGCTTTTGCAAGGAAAACAAGTTTCACTCGTTTATTAAACAACTTAAAGGCGGATTTATCACGAAGTTATCTTAACCACGGACAAACTTTTAACACTTAATTGCTTATAATAGCTAAAAAAAATATAATATTGGGAGAAAAATTACTTTCTTCGTTTATATTTTTTAGACATATATCAGTGTTGTTTTTTTTTTTGAAATTAATCATTTCCTATCACCTTCAGCCAAGAACTCTCATTTTTCTTCCAATTTTTAAAGTTCTCTGTAGGGGTTTAAATCAAGTACGTACACGGAATCACAAAAATTTAAGTGAATAAATTTAAATTAAAAATATATTAATGTCAAATTAATTTTGAAAAATATTCAAAATATTTTTAAATAACTTTAAAAAATGTCTTAATTATATTACGATGTTGACATAAAAGAGAAATTTATTATAAACGAATTTCTTTAAAAAAAAAAAAATTCACATCAGTTCTGCAAGTATATACTTGCTTTTATATACAAATAGCTTTAGGCAAACTTATTCCTGCCCACAAATTTCATTATGGTACAATGACCTATATATATATTTCACCTATCATTTTGTTAAATAGTTTTTGCATTTCCTAAATAATAGTGTAAACAGATTAAATATCTCATCCTATTTATTATACTTAAGTGTTTTATATTATGTTAATGTGTAATTTGAGACTTTATTAATACATATGTTTTCTTTTACTTTATAGCAGATAATAACCATTTTTCGTTTTACTGACTAATTTATTAGAGTTAAATTGTGTGCATATGAAAAAGATTAGATTTTATGCTCTGCACAGTTTAGTGATGTAATAGATTAAAGAACTCAAGAGTTAAAGAATGCTGAGTTGAAGTTCAATTTTGTCTTATCTAGCGACTGCACATTAAATGACATTCTGAGCAACAAATTATTATTTTATGAGTTTTTTTGATGAGACAATTTTACTATATCAATAGATTAATTAAAATGATCAATTATTTTTTCTCTCTCTCTTATATATATATATTAAAACGACGTTTTTCACGGACTACAAATATTATATCAATCTGTGTATAATTAAATGTAGTAAAAATATATATACCAATGTTTCGATCAGGTCACAGTGTTTGCTAACTGGTTAATATTTTGGTTGTTCTAAGTAAGAACTATTAATTTTAAACAAAAATATTTTTTTTTGTAAATATACTATCATTTTGCAACTGTTCCAAATGAATATTTTATACTATATTATGCAAAATATAATAAATATATATATGACTAGCGATTTATTTTTTCATGAATTGAACTATTTTATTGTTTTCCTCAAAAATGTTTCACTCTATAATTAAAAAAAAAAAAAGTAGTCTACAAGTAGTTTGTTATGCACTTAATTTTATAGCGTATTCTAATCATGCATTTTATGAATAAATAAAGCTATCAGATAAAGGTATCAATTTAACAATCCAGAATTTTTTCTTATTCACTGAAATTTTAGGAAGCCTTAACTCTCCATTAGAATATATATTAAAAACAGGAAAATATTATTTAAGAATATCTCCGCTTTACCATTTGCAATCAGTCAGGGAATTAATACGTAATAATAAGTCAAAGAACACTTTTTGAGAAAATAATTGAAGATTATAAAAGGTTTATTTTGTGACTTACATTAGATTTAAAAAAAAAAATAGAGGAAATGTATTGAAATTGGAGTTTGACACGTGATAGAAAATTAAACAGAGAGAAGAAAGGTGTTTAGAAATTGATGTAGAAAAAAAAAAAATGAATAGTAATTAATTAATTAGAATTAATCAAACCTTAAAAAATGATAATAAAAAAGGTTTATTATTAATAAAAAAAAAAGGAGATTAAGTATATTTTTAGAAGAATTATATATGTATAAAAACTTATGAGATATTTAAAAGTATAAAAGAAGGTACTTACATAGTAATCTACCAAGGTGGTATTTATGTATTAGGCCACCGGCGGTGAGATTTCACATAGTATTTATTAATCCGGCAGTTTTTATTTTGAAAAATAGCCACCTATAACTTTATTTAAAGGACATGAAACAAACACGCATTTACACATTGTTGTTTCTTAATGTCACTGCGATGGACTGAACTTTCTTACCTCGAACCACGTATTAAATTACGAATGGCTACTCTCTTTCGACATTCCTGAATGAAACATCACCGGGTTCCCAATCTTTTTGCACTTAAGAGCACATTCTATAATACCGGCGAAGTGGCGGGCACCACTTATTTTTTCAATGTAAATTTATAGTTGGATATTGTTAATAATACACATAACGTACAAAAAAATATTTATTTCAAAAATAAAATTTTAACATATAATTAACGTTTATATTTTTATGCTGTAAAAGTATAGTATGACCTACAATTTGATTACAATATAATACAATAATTTATAAGAAATTTTAAAAATTAAATTTATTTGTATGAGATAAATAATTTTTTATCATGTTCAGATAGCGGCGGGCACACGTAAAATGGTCTGCGGGCGCCATGGTGCCCGCGGGCATAGGGTTGGGGACCCCTGAGCTATGGACATGAAATATGATATCATAGCTATAAAATTAGCAGCAAAAGCAATATTTTCACTAATAACTTTCTTCTCATCGGAATGTTATCTAATATTCACGTACAAAATTAATTCATTTCTGTTGTGTTTTTTTTTTTTAAGTGTCATAGCTTCGTCCGGGACGCGAACCCGCAACCCGGGCAACTGCCTGCTAGTGCAAGGCAGTCGCGCTGACCTCTCGACCACCAATGCAAGACCATTTCTGTTGTGTTTGGACTGGATTATATATAAACGCAAACGCACATAAATATGTTTCTACTATTATATTTATTACAGAATATAAAAACAAATATACAGTCTTACTTACAATATATTTATAATGGCTATACTCCACCTGCTATTATTGGTGAGATATAATCATTTCTGTTGTATTTAGTCTGGATTATATATAAACACGAATGCGTGTAAATACATTTTTAATATTATATTTTTTACAGATTATAATATATTTACAAATGTCTATACTCCACCTGATACCATTGGTGAGATATAGTTCCTAATTCTGGGGGTGAACTATGGAAGAAGGAACTGCACATACTCTTATAGATTTCCCTACCATTTCTAGCTATATCTTGGCAGCCTGCCTCATGAGTAGATATGGTGATACTTCTAGCTATACTATGACAGCTTGCCTCATGTCAATATTTGGTTCTAGCAGCTTCTAGTCCTGAAGGTGGACTTGCCTCACTACATCAACCATTTAGATTTGATAGTTAATTGTCTGGAGAAAGTGTATACTATCTTTCAGCTTTGTGCCTCTACCTTCAGAAAGACACTATTTATTGTCAGATCCACATCTTTAATGGAAACACTCAGATTCAATGAGAATCATTGCTCCTATTAGACAATTCTTGCCATTAGCTATGCATTATCTTTTTGTATACATACTGGTTAGTGGCAATAAATGCTCAAACCAATCTAGATAAGATGGAATCTGGACATGCCCATTATCTGAAACAATGTGAGATATGACAATTTACTTTTTAAAAGATTGTAAACATGTTTAATTCGAGCTTTATATACACAATTATGTGTGCCTGCTACATTTATCATCCAGATTAATAGGAATTAACATAATACTTTGTAAATATCTAAAAGAAAATGTTTAAAAGTATATTTAAAAGGGCAAAAACAAAGTGTTTATAAAAAATAATTTAATGTTCTTTGGCTAGAGAGTTTATATGAAGTTTGAACACATGAAGTGATAACATCTTTTATGCACCTTAAGCTTGGTAGTCCTCTATTCTTTTTGTATTTTAAATTATGCAGAGCAAAGAGCTTGAAAAGAGAGAGTATAAAATGCCTACGTTTTTTTTTTTGTGGAATATGCAATGATATCTCAAAAACATGTGCCTTTACATTGTAAACAATGTAAAAACATACTGATGCATATGTAAAATTACTACATTTTAAGTGGTTAATTCGTAAATATAGTAATAATATTGAATAAATAATAATTACTCAGCAGCATCCTATATAATAGGAATGAGCATGAAAAATAAGATTTAAAATTATACAGATAACGTTTAAACTTTTTTATTTTACTTGCAATAAGTATGGGCAGATTTTTACCATTATTTTGAAAACAAAAATATTTTTCTTAAAAAAGAAACGGCTGGTGTTTACACTGTAAACAATATAAAAGAAAAATAATAGTTTTTTTATATAACATTTTAATATATTAGTTCATAAAAAAATAGTAATAATATTAAGCTAATAGTAATGATACAATAAATTTCTAAATATAGATTGATATGGATGAGCATAAAAGATAAGATTCAAAAGAATATAGATGCTATTTAAATATTTATAATTTATTCATTGCCGCTGTCATATATACAGTTTTTTATTATTACTTTACAGACAAAATTAAAAAAAAAAACAGTAAGTATTAAGTAAAAGCATATACAAAAAGCGAAATATCATGATGTTACAGTGTATATAGAGGAAAATAAGTGAAAAACAGGACCCACACAATTATGTAGTAAATTTGAAAATAATAAAACTGTTCAGAACAGGCAGAACAACTTGAATACAAACAAGTTTCCACAGATTTTTATAGTTTTCAATAAGACAATTTACTCAAATGATTATGTAGAATAATTTTATACTAAAATTTGATCTGGTTCTACAAATTTCGGACTACTTTTGCACAATTTTGAGAAGCTTACAACAATTTTCTTTTTTTAGAAATTTTTATTTTGGCACATTTTGTGCAGAATATGATGTTTGTGAAATGTTACTTTTAGTAATATGACAAATTTATGAAACCTAATAGAAAATGTTTGTCCAACCTTGATGTGGAATGTAGATAAAGCAAGCTCCAAGAAGTAAATAACATTTAAAAAATATTAAAGTAATTAAAATGGCTAGCAAATAATTGTCAGAAGAGTGTAATTAAATTAGATAGTGTCGATAAAATGAAAAGAAACCCTAAACATATGGAATTATGATTTAATTTAACAATAACAGTCTAAATGGATGGCCCATAAATATTACAAAAAAAAAAAAAACGAATAAAAATAACTTATGGATTTTGTTTGAATTATAGTTTATACAAATAATAAAAAAGTACGCTATACAGATGTTCATATCTATGGCCAACCTCTGAACTACTTACCCTAAATTATATATATATATATAATTAGAAAAATATAAATCTCTTTGTATATATATAATTTTGGCTTTATTAAAAATATATAAATCTACACCAAATAAATTTGCTGTTAACAAAAAGAAAAAAAAAGATTCCTCTTTGTGACCTTAAAGAAATTGAGAAGAGTAAATTACCAATCTACTCTATATTTTACTATTATTATAGCAGTTATTATTATATGATTATTTATATCATGAATAAATATAAATGGACTATTCTCCATGGCATATCAGTCAACATGATGAATTTATTGGCTTTTTTCTCAATAGTCTGATATTTCTTGAAATATTACTTGAGTTTATTTGAAGACTTGAAGGCAGGATGAACATGTGTGTGAATAAACTTTTTTAAAGTAGATATTTATAATCATGACAGACAAAACTAATTTATGGCCCTTATTCCCAGAAAGTTATAAAATAATTGGCCAATACAGCATTTGGTAAGTAAAAGTGGAGGATGTTAAAAATTTCTTAATTGTGAACCCATGCTACCATTTGATGAAAATTTTTTATTTAGCAAGCTACAATTGTGTAACAGTCAGAATCGTCTATCTCGCTAACACCACAGAATTCAAACCCCAAACACAAAACTAAACATTCTAGGAGGGGTTGCCTTATAGATATACTAAGTTCGAATCTAAAGTCCAAATTTCACAGCACCACCTACGTGATAATGCATCTGATGCTACTACTAGTATAACCTTTTACTGGTGCCTGGTGGTCAAGGAGAAACAAAGAGACTCTATACTAAGATAAGTTTGGGTTGCTAATTAACGTCTATGGATGTACAAAAGAAATGTAGAAAATAGATATATAGACTGAGACAGTGATAGGAATCAATGAAATAAAAGATCAAAATTAGTTTTAAATGATTTCAAAAATTTATATATATATATAATGCCACTGTCTGCTTATATGAGTCAGGGATGCTTACTAAATAATTGTTGGCATTATATTCCATTAAATTACAGAAAGGTTTTTAAGAAAATATATTCTATCCCTCAGGCTAATATACTATTACAATAATGTGCTTAAAAGAGATAGGAACATGTGCTAGGTGCTTTGAGTAATTATAAAAGTTTAATAAAACATTTGAAAATTAAGGTTTATAGAATATTTATTGATTTCGAGAATAGCACGGACAAAAGCTTACTAAGCAATAAGTGGGGATGTGATCAAGGCATTTATTTTATAATTATAATTAAAGCAGATGGGAGGTTTGTATTGCTAATAATGAATTTATTAAAGGATGGAGGGTGTGACACATTTAAGTCACAGATGCTTTGCAAAATATAAATATAAAATAATGTGAAATATTTGGAATGACTACAGAGGGCATCTCACCACTGACCCGTAAGAATGTGTTGTCACAGACAGCCGAAGCTTGGACTCGTCCACAACTTAGCGGCTGGGTGACAGCTGTCTCTAATTCCCAGGTGTGACATTTGAGTACACACTCTGCCTGGAAAACCCAAGAAGTGAAAAGGGAATGGACTTGGCCATTTAAAATCCTTGGAAAGAAACAAAGCGGTCTCAACAACAAATTCATTTATCAGCAATACTAGACTAATGTATATAAAACATACAAAATGGGTTTACTTGGATTGAGAAAATGCCCAATAAAATTCGCAGAAATTTATTTAAAAAGGGTCCGCCTATTCATCAATGATGAACTTTGAAATTAAAGTAGATTTTAAAATAGGAAAATGCATGCTTGTGGGTTTGAAAAGAAAGCATAGATTTATTTACACAATCATGCATTTGGGACACTTTTAATCATCGACCTCGCACATTCATATTAGGTTAAAATCGATAAAATGTAGATTTTAAACTATTTAATTGTTATACATATTAACGAAGATTAGAATGGCCCTTGAACGAGTGATTCATGAGATAATAAAATTAGGAATTATTTATAAATTTAAAATATGCCTTAATGTCAGCATCTGACATTCAACAAAAGGGAATAATTCACTCAGTCAAAGACTATTCTGACACATTATCATAATAAAATAAAAGATTAATAAATAAAAAATATTAACCCAAGGATAGAGAGCAAAACTGTTGATTATATTAGAACACGTTAAAGGAATACATAATAAAGTCAAATGAAATAAAAGAAAACAATTTAAAATAGTTATAGCATGTTAGTTAGGAATCACAAGAGCTCTTGGGTTAATTTGGGGTTACCTCTGGAGAAGCATTTGCAGGTAGATTGATGGTCGGCAGGTTTTATGTGATTCAGCAGCAAAATCTGGTATTGTTCATATTTTTGGCAGCAGAAGCAGTTCCGGGGTTCCTTATATGATAGCTTTCGATGGTCTAGAGCAGCAACCGGCCATTCCCAAGGGAAAAATAGCCTTCTTGTCAGCTCTACTCTGTCATTTCAAGGTTAGCAATTTTGAAGGTTGGGTGATTCATAGGTGAAACTGTAAATTATGGTCAATTAATTTGGAGACGAAAACTCGGCTTCAAATTTAAGTTCGCAGGCACGTAGCTAAAAATCTCAGAATATATATATATTTTGAAATCTGGCTCGAAGAATATTTTTACTAGAATATTTTCACTAGAATAATTTCTCTAGAATATTTTCACTAGAAACATTTGCTGAAATATCACTAGAAACATATGCTGAAATATCACTCGAATGGAGAACAAAAGAAAACCTTCCTTTTTATAGTGGAATTGAACAATACAACTGTCCTGGAGCATTACAAAAATATTTCAGACTTTGCTTACTTATCAGCTGTAATTAATCCTATCCGAATGTCTAAAGGAATTAACAAAGTTTTAATTAATTTCTATTGTTAATTTCCTTGTCGACATTCGAATTACAAATTTGATTTAATTAAAATAATTTTTATTAATTGAAAGAAAACCTTAAGTGGACATCTGCTGTTTATTTTAGATACGCTTCTATAACATTAAATAATTAAACTATTGTTCCTACCAGCCTTCATTTATTCTAACAGAAAATATATGGCGTGATTCTAAATTCAAGAGAAAATCATTTTACTTTTTAAATTTCAATATTTGAATCTATTTACTAAACGAATATGAATTTTATTTTAAATCAAAAATATATTACGACTGTAATATATTTTTGTAAATAGATTCAAACAAAATAATTTTATCTAACAATTTATAATCTTATCATAAGTTTTAAAATACATATCACAGTGTGTGCGCAATTACGACCTATATAACCTATTTTTAAATAAATCTAACTTATGTGAACATACACATAATCCATAATATTTTATTTATTTGGGCATGAGTTATAATTATATATATAATATTAGCGTTGAACTCGTGGTTTAAAATTGGGCGGGATTTTCGGTATATAAGTGCATTGCAGACACACTACGAAAAATTGGGGTTCAAGCTAAGGTATGAGGGTAGGAAATAAGTGAGAAAAGGTGAAACAAAGATCTACAAAGCAGATCTTACTGTTTCAATTGTAGATCACTTTTAAGGAAGAAAGATAAACTGTTTAATAGTAAATAGGATATCGATGGATTTTATGAAGTTAGAAAAAAGGTAAAGAGATAATTGATTGAAAAAGAGGGCATGTCCTTTATTATAAAAGCACAATTATTGGAAGTACAACTGGAGTGGGATTCACTATAAATAAAAGTGAAAGATCAACTTTGTGGAGATTAATGTTATATCAGAGAGAGTCATAGACTAAATTATTCAACTTACCGGGAAGATTCGAAATGCAGATAATACAGATGATGAAGAAGGAGAGGACCTTTGTATGGATGTACAAAATGCTTTTGATCAGACCAAACAATATTTTTAAATTGCCATGAAAGATTTTATTGATAGAATTGGAGAACAGTTGTAAAATGAAATCGCTGTGAATAAATTGATTATGATAATAGAAATGAAAAAAGACCCAGACTTGTGAAATTGCAATAAAGAAAAAACTGTATAAATTGTGAATTCTTTCTTTGAGTAAACTGGTAGTCAGAAATAGATGTGTAACTATCCAAATAAAAGCAAAAAAAAAATGGGATTTTATTTTGACTAACTGAATACTATATATATTTTTCAATACTGTAATGTTTTTAATGTATTCACCACAGAAAGTGATAATTGATTAGTAAGATAGATACACAAAGACTATTTTAAAGATCCATATTAATAGTTAAATTTTTAAACTTTCAAAAACTTTCCAATGAATTTAAGTTAGAACTTGCAATAAGTTTTAAAATATTAATAGAAGTTGAAAAAGGTCAGATTTAAATGAATTCAAAAAGAACTGTAACAAAAAATAGTTGATACTATAGTCAAGCGCCAATTTACTAGTCAATTTTTTATTGAGATAAGACAATATATGAAAAAAAAGAAATATGAAAATGTATAAAAATGATTCATTAAAAAGAATTGAACATTTAGACTTTTTGTAAATGGTACATAAGAAAATGTAATTGTGAATTGAGAAGAAAGCTATAGAAGCTATAAAAGTTTCAAGTGTCTAAAACAACATTTAATATATAAAGGAAAGTTATTTCTGTAATAAAAAGAAAATATGGAACTATTACTAAAAAGAAAAATGACCTCATGAAATGTGTCAAGGAATTCTATAAAAAATTATATAATAATTAAGAACAGAAAACAAAATTAGTTACTTTATTTTGTAAATCGCCTAATATTTTAGATGAAGAAGTTAAACATGCAATTAGAAGATTAAAAAAGCTCTAAGAAGGATGGAATATAATCGATTTCTTAAAAGAAATTGAGGAAATAGAACATTTTTTGTCAAAATTATATACCAAATGCTAAAATGATAAAAATGTATAGGATGATTGGACGAATGCATTAATAATTGTTATTTAAAAAAGATGATAAAGAAGATATTATAAATTATAGATCTATTAATCTTTTATCAGTTTTATATAAAACATTTTACCAATATAATTACAACTCTTACAGCGAACTTTGAATTTTAACCAATCAAAAAAACAAGTTGGATTTAAAAGCGGTTTTAACACAGTAGACAATATTCAAGTAATGATAAGAATTAAGTTATGCTATACTTTGGATTTGTAGATTATAAAAGAACTAATTGTCAAAATGCAATAACAATAATCAGATTACATGGCATACTAAGAAGATTGAAAAGAGGTATGACAGGGTGAGACCATATTTTCAAAACTTTTTACAGCAATTTTACAAATTTTTTATGAATTAAAACGAAAACAAAGAAATAAAATAAATGCTGTAGATTTTGCAGATAATGTGGTTATTGTTGTTCTTTTTTTTTTTTTTAGAAAATGTTATGAGAGTTCTCAATATAAATGCTAAAAATATTAAAGTAATGTTCTATGGATTTTCTTAGTAAAAAAAATTAAAATGTATAATCATGCCCAGATTATTAATGCATATGAAAACAGAAGGGGAAAATTAATCATAAAATCAAACATGGATAGAGCACTTTTGATACAAATAACTAGATATTAAAAGAAAATATGTCTATGTATTTGAGAAGAAAGATTTTTAGTAAAGGTGTTTACCAGTTCTTACTTATGGATCTGAGATTCAACATTAAACAAAGAAAGGATCCACAGATTTAGACTACATATCAAAATATGGATATATGTTAAGACTAAGGATGAAACATCAAAAAGTATCATTGAAAAAATAAAAAACAGAAATGGAACTGGGTTGCACCTATTGTAGAAGACATGATAATAGATGGACGATTAAAATCATATCCTAAGAGATTATAAAAGACCTGGAAAGAAATTACATGTGAGATAGATGCATGAAATAAAAAAATTGCTGATGTTTTGTGGAGAAGAAAGATTAAAGATTGAAGAAATCGAATTAATTCACTTTATATTTTATATAAGAATCTAATAAGACTATTTGGCGTAATTCGTAGTGTATCAGATGTCAGACCAATAACATAAGTTTTAAACTCAAATGGAATTTAATTTTTTCAAAGCCAAGAAAGTTTAAAATATGCTTAAGATTTTTTTTTATTCGAGAAAAAAGCTGGTTTTTCATTATTCTACATAGATCTTCAATTATTGGATAATGAATGGTCATTTAGTTATTTTTAGGTAAAAAGGAAAATAAGGAAATAAATTCTGGCCAATAGAAATCGTCTAGACTGATAAATATTTGATGTCTTCACTATTTACCTCTTTTTGAAAAAGAAATTTTGGACTTTTCTTTGCCCTGATTATTTATTTGCAAAAGATCAGAATAATTTATGTGAATTCAAATTTTCCATAATTAGAATCATTTGAATATATATATAAAACAATTGAATTGATATGTTCATATTTGAACAATATTCTCTAATATCAATTAATCTATGTAAATAATCTATATTACAAAAAAAAAAAAAAAAAATCCAATTTTTATTTGTTTGTGGAAGATCTTATAAGGATGCCAATTAGTCAATGATATTTTATTAGGGTAAATATTAATTAAGACAAACATGTCCTCACAATAACATTTAAATAAGCTTATAATTTAAATTCACAAAGCAGTATTATCTCGACTCACTATCGTATTACAGAATTCCTGATTTAAATTCCATGCTTTCAAAAGCTATCAAACCAGTAAAAATATCAGATTTATCTTTACCATTAGACATATATTTTTTAAAGAGGGATTGAACATAAACTTTCAAGCTTCCTATAGTCATTCATTCTATTCAATATAACCAAAACACTAAACATCATGTGATCACCCTCTCTTATACTAGCACATTATTGTTATTAAACAAGGCAAAACTCTCTCCATACAGTAGTGCCACCCTGTGCCAACCAGAGTAATCAATGGATGCCATAAGGCTTGTGCATAAAATCCCTATCTAGTGCCTACTCATCCAATATCCTCAGACTAGTTTCTGACTTGTGGCCTTTGTCAGTGAGGAGCCTTGGATCTGAGAGCACTGCACCTAGATCTTAGGGTCTACTGCAACCCACCAGTAGCCACCTTTTATCTCTACTTAACTAATAGAATGTGGTGGCTATGGTTGTTAAAGAGCCAAAGACACCAAAATGTATGGGTGCTAAACTGAGTTTAGACCCATATGACTATGTAACCAAAACCCATGACCACGTATATGTGATAAGGATAAATGTTCTCCAATATATGTATTTCATGCTGAACCAGCACTCATCAGTTGGTCTGGATCATCATTTCCCACACACATATATATAATCAGTACTCAGTTTATATTAACATAAAAGATCTACACAGTTTAATGAACAGGCTTCAACCCACTCCACTATCCAACTCTTCAGCCATCCATATCACTGAAAATCTGATGATGAAATGTTCAAAGCTCTTGATGATGCCAATATTATAGTCATACACATGATGACCTTAAATCAATCAACCCCTCATATGTAGGACTATAATATATCCATTTAAGTACACAAGAAGAGGGATAGGCAGAATACAGACTGAATATGTAATATTGAAATACAAGTATAATATATAAACTTAACCTAGATGTAATTAAAGTGAAATCCCCTATAATTACATATAGATTAAGTATATACACTATATTTGCATTTTAATATTACATATGTTTCTTGGAAAATTTTCAAGTATCAGAGATGATAGCCCAATTTCTATTTAAATATCATGATTACAAGCTTCTTGATCGTAATTGGTTTATTATTGAAAATGTCATATTGACTTTTAATGCATTTCCTGAAGGGCTAATTTTCACAATAACTTGGAAATTCATCAGGCAAAAAATAAAATATTGAATACTTCAAAAAGCTAACATACATTAAAGCCAATAATGTTTAGAATATATAATAATTAGCATAAAATAAAAAATAAAGAATTTAAACATATTAAAATTTATTAATATTAAATCTATTTATAAATTGTATATTTAATATATTTTATATTTTTCATAGAATAATGATAAAAATAGATGTAATTGTTTATGTCAGTATTTATTAACAAGTTTTTTTAAATGAAAATCTTTTTATCAATTTACAGAATCCCAAATAATTTATAACACCCGCAAATAAATTCATATGTATATAAACACTGCTTAAAAATACATATATAATTATTTGACTGATTTTTTTATGAACTAATATTAAAAATGCAATTAAAATTATAATGACAGTTATATATTTTTTATATAATTAAAAGTAATTTTACATCGAAATAATGCATTTTCATCTAATGTAAAAATATAATAATTAAAATTGTATATAACAGAATTTATCTGTCATTTTTTTCTACAAATGCACTTATTAATAGTCTGTTTTTTTTCAATAAAAAGATTTGTTGTAAATATACCTTTTACAACACTTTTAATAACAAAAAAATTATACTCATACTGCTATTTGCAATGAACTGATTCAAAAAAAAAATTATCTAGAAGATAATGTAACATCTGTGTGTATAGTATACACTGGGATTTTTATAACATTTTAAAATGATGATTACATATTAATTCATGTACTACAAATTAAAAAGTGCTATGTTTACAAGCTTGAACATAATTTAAAACAAATATATATGTATATAATTTATACCTTTTAACAGAACACATTATATATATTAATTCTAATATTTTCATGAATAAATGATGATTTCATACTATTATTTTGGGGAGATTCCATGTAGTAAATAAAATAGCTAAATAGTTAATATTTTCATGATTTAATTATAATGTAATCAAAGAAAAAAATTGGATTATTTTCCTATAAATGTTAAAAAAATTTATTAGCAACAGTGTTGCCAATTCTAGTCCATAATAGCTTTTTGTCTTGGTTTACTTAGAATGAAAAAGAAATTCTTTTTTATTTTTAATTCAAGATATTGTGTAAATTAAAATCCAGACATATATTTTATAGGTATGAAAACCTAGAAGACTTTCTTATTCTTTTTTTATTCTGTAAATATTATTTTATCTACTTCAGAGATCTATGTGTGTTAAATTAAATATTAATCAATGAAAATATTTAATTTAACAAGTGTATCCCTCTAAATGATATTAAATAATATTTATAGAAGATAAGATGAAATTTTTCTAAACCTTCATACCTATAAATGTATTTGTCTGGTTTAAATCCATATAATATGAGGAACTTCTTTTATTTCTAAGTAATATGTCAATAGTAATTGATTGTTATCAAGCAATACCACTGCTATCAAATTTATTTACTTATTACATGAAAATATTTCCACTTATTCTTTTGTTTACATAAATTTATATAATAGTTAAACAGCATTAAGCTGTTGCACATGCGCTTTTCAGATTTTAACTATAAATGACTGAATACAAACACTTCAAACACATGAGAAAGTCTTTGGGAAAAGATAGAATGGCCATCTATCTTTTCGAACCCAAACGCTTTTGTATGGGCACATCTTAAGTATCTGAAAGTGAAAGTGAAAAGATGGATGGTCATTCTATCTTTTTCCAAAGACTTTATCATGTGTTTGAAGTGTTAGTATTCAGTCATTTATAGTTAAAATCAGTTAAAATCTGCAAAGCACATGTGCAACAGCTTAATGCTGTTTAACTATTACAGTTTATAAACATCATGCTATATAAAATAATTGATTTATTTACATAAATTTATATATTGTAATTAAATAAAAAGTCAAATCAACTATCCTATTAGGTGACATAAGCTTTGGAAAAAGATAATATCATTTATAACATAATCAACAGTCCTTTATTGGACAGCCAATTTTAACTAAGTATTAAATGTAAAATAATAAATCTAATAATGATAAATAATTATTTGTCAAGAATAAATGGATTTATTGTTATTAAAATTTTTAAAAATATTTGCTAACTATTTTTAACAAAACCAATTTTATGTTACTTAGTAGAAACTGTTTTTGCTTGTCACAATAAACTTTTAAAGAAGTATCTCTTCAAAAAATAAATTGTTTTCAAAGACAATCTCCTATTAGGGATATAGTTTTTGGTTTAAAAATAAATATTTTACAAAAATGCTGCATCATGACTTTTAATTAGTAAACAAGTTACTGAAAATTACATTTTTTCTTTAGAAATCTAAATTATTCAGTAATTTATTCTCAGGCTAAAACATTTGACCAATCATAAATTCTCATTTATATTGACTTCAAGGCCAATGCTTCTCATGGCATAATCATGCTAATAGGATACTTTCAATCAGGCAAAATATCTACATGAAGCTGACATCTTTAGATTTTTTTCCAACTAATACATTATAATTGTTGAAATTGTTACTGCAGAAAAAGGAAAGTTATGCACCATATTAATAAAAATTGTAGATAGGCTTAAAACAACATGGAGAAGATATACTAATCATAGCACCCTCACAATGCCCAAAATTTCAAAATCTGCATTAACTTTCTACTACTGGGAATGAAATCATTAAACACTTATGTTTTTATTAAGATTAGAAATAAAACAAAAAATTTATTTGGATCACAAAGAGCTTTTTATTTAATATTAAATAATTTATTTCAAAATATCAAACATTATTTATATAATAATTAATTAATTCTAAACTTTAATTAATTTTAAAAATAAATTTTGTTTATGTTTAGTCCTTTTTTATTTTTATAAATTTTAACTATATGTACTTACATTATTATCAAGATTATACATTCACTCAGTTTAGGGCCATGAAGCAGTCTGCCTTGTTATTCCAGCTCTTGTGGGGGGGGGGATAAAACATACTTCTGACAATTAATATTTTTTATAGGCATACATAGACATAAAATAAATTAGATTATCAAATATTTTACTCCATCCTTTTTCAAGATATGTTACTGGCTTTGTAATAGTTAAATAGAATGAACAGTGTTCTACAATACTAAGTTATGTAAAGAATTTAAACACTGGTCAATAAAATATATAATGCAGGACTATGAATCAGGAAACTACATTAATTTAAAATCTTTAAGCTACCTAAACATTGAATACAAATAACAAGCAAAATATTTTAAATCTTAATTCTAGCTCATGAGTATTATTTAAAATTTGGAGACTTTTTTTGATAGAAATATATACAAATTAGATCTCAGTTCAAAATCAAGACTGGCTTTTTTATAAATTATATAGGCTGTTACATATAAAAAAACTGAGATCCATTGAAAATTAAGCCTAAGCCTTTTGAGACTTAGAGACTAGTGTATATGTGAAAGACAGAATTTAAAATATAATATCTACTCTACTATCTTTATAAACTACAAAACAAATCACAATGGTAATGTATACTACATCATTTTATTAAGTAAGTTAAGCAGGACTTGTCTGATCAAATAATTACCCAAAGAAAAATATTCTTGTAAACATAAAAAAAAATGGCTTATTGTGACTAATCCTGAGAAGAAATGGAAATACATGCAGATAATTTTCTATCTCAATCTTTTGGAAAGACATATTATAGTAATATGATATCATCCAGTAATGAATTTATTCAAAGAGTTTAATGTTGTGTTAGTTAAAACTTTTTAGCAAATATTTTAAAAAAAAAAAATAACTCAATAAAATAATTACAAATGTAAAATTAAATAAGAATTACTCTGTGTATCTGATTGGCAATGATTATGCAAATAAATTTTTTTAAGTATAATGCAGAACACATTTTTCTGAATCTTAATTACCATTATTAATAAAGTTGCATGTTTTAGCTCATTAAATTAAAAAATATGGTAAGAAGATTGAATATTAATTAGTTTACTTTAAAGATGATGTATACGAAATGTTTCTAAAAGTAAAAAAATTATTGAAATCATTCACAAACAGATTAAAGTTAAATTCAATCTATATAGATATAGCATTTCAGATTCTAAGAAGACTCTAATCTTGCATTAATGTCTTAATTTACTGATCTATTATGAGTGAAAATTTTATATCTTTCTGTAAGTCAGACTAAGGTAAATCAACATATAATAAAATTAATTATAAAAGTGAAAAAATACATAAATTATAAGTAAAGTTAGCAATATCACCATGAAATTTTTTCCAAGAATCTGGAAAATGATTTATTTTGAGAAATTCAATTTTATGTGTCATTGAACAAAAAAGAAAAATACATTCAAGTTAATGGACCAACTATTTATTCTTAATTAATTTTTCATGATTAAAAGATTAGGCTTAATTAAATATAAATTTGGAAAAAACAACCAGTAATTGACAACAACAAAAAAAAACAACTTAGCAAAAATGGGTGCAAAGGCAATCTAGGGTAGATATTTCTGCTAGGCATCAATGAAACTATATAAATGAGCTGAAACAAGTAACAGTAATTTATAAAAATTATTCAGATTGAGTGCATGCTGCTTTCTAAGTAGAATAATTATGCAACACATATCTATAGCTACTCTAACCTGATATTAATTAATAAAGAGAAGAGAGATAGATTTTACAAGCACTATAGCAGAAATTACCCTTATAAAGAAGCCAAATAGCTATAACATACTTTTTAGTACTAACCTTATATAGTTATAATGAAAATTTTTTTAATGATAATGATCTTCAATATTACATGCAGAGTGCTTATGAGTATCATTTGTCTAAAATGATTTTATAAAAATATAGACTATTTTCCCAACTTTCATTGAAATTTGTTCCTGGTACTCAAAAGTCTAAGCCTGCTGTTACATCAAATACACTACTAAAAGAATTGGAAGACTATGAAGTTGGATATTAATTCCAAAATGACTGATGATAAGACAAAGAATTCTGTGAAGAGATATAAAAAGACATATAATTTAGAAAAAAAAGTTTTGATCTATATATAACATTATATATTTATCAAATCAGTGTAAGGCTTTTGATTATATTCACATATATAAGTAAAATGCAATTTGGCTTAAATTTAATTGTTATAGTTTTTTTTAATTATTCAGAAAGATGCATTGCATATACTTTGAGAATATTGTTAAGATATATAAAGAAGTATAATGTTTTTCCTTCCTTAATTGAGAGAAACATTAATATTTTTTTTATAAGTTCAAAGATATATATATAATGAATATAAAAGTGTTAATATATTATAAAAAGCATTATAGTCTACAGAAGTACTTTCAGTTAAACACTTAACTTTCTTAAACTGTCATTTCAATTCAAATTACATAGTGGACATTTTATTAATATATAAAAGAAGCTATTGGAAGAGAAAATAAATATTAAAACTTCTCAACCAATAGAATTTAAATATGAGGAGAAAGAAAACAATAAAAACGGTTTTAAATCTCACACACATTTTTATGATTTGAGAAAGAGTACACTCTGAGGAAGGTACTTGATATTGTACCGAAATGTCAGCATTTAGCTTTTTCATTACATTGGAATATCCTGCAAATAATAATAATAATATGTCATCTTTTATCAGTGAAAATATTAGAATTAATATATATATTGTTATACTTATTGTTAAAAGGAGGTGCCTTGACAACAGTTTGAAATTGTTGATTGTTAATGATATTGGGATTGTCTAAGTGTTGACAGACTTTTAATGATATATATGTATATATATATATATATGTGTGTGTATAATAAATAGATTAACACCTTGACATTGGTTTATTGAGCATGTGAAATACTTTACATCCAAAGCACAAGATAAAACTTTTTGAAAAGATGAGAAAGGACTATCTTATTCTTTTTACCAATTTTGGAAAGAAAGCATGAAGATCTTAAATTGAACACATTACTTCTTAAAACTATAATTCAGATTGCTTTATATTGCTTTAATTGACGCTTGCCAAATTTTTCAATTTACAGTCTGTCAATAATAATTAGTATAACGAAATGTATATATTAATGTAAAAAAAATACTAAAACAAAGGTTAAATATTAAAAATTTAGTGAGATTTATTGGACGAAATATACTTTCAATGCTTTTGCATCATATTTATGATTAGTCTGCTGAGAACATTAATTTTTTGCTGATTTGAATGCTATTTAATTTTTGGTTTAGCAAAAATAAATGTTCTCAACAAACTGACCATGAATATAATGTGAAATCATTGAAAGTATACTTGGTACAATAAATCTTACTAAATTTTTAATATTTAAATTCTGATTTAGTATTTTTTACATTAATAGTTATAACGACAGAGTATCAAAATGTAAACACACACACACATATATATATATATATGTATTGTATATATTAAATTTAATGTAATTATAAGGAACTTGAACTCGAACTTTAAAACTCCCTACATCTATCCCATTTATCTTATGTAACTGATATGCTGATCCCATACATGCAAAAAAGATAAATGGTCTCCAATGTATGTATTTCGTGCACTGATTGTATATATGTGTGGGAGATGGTGATTTGGACCAACTGATGAGTACTGGTTCAGCCTGAAATCAGTTTGTGGGAGATAATTTATCTTTTTCATATTTATGTGGTTATGTATATTAGTTGTATAAAAAAATTGGGGAGATGTAGGGAGCTTGAATGTTCGAGTTCAAGTTCCTTATAATATATATATATATATGTCCTCAGATGGCGTTCTACCAAAAACACCGATCAAGCGTATGTTCTGTTTACATAAACGTCAGAGTAGCATTCACTATCTCTAACTATAATTCCACTTTCAGATCATGATAGTGAATGCTACTCTGATGTTTATGTAAACAGAACATACGCTTGATCGGTGTTTTTGGTAGAACGCCATCTGTGGACATAAATACAAGCGTTAGCAAGTTTTTTAACTTGCATTTTTGTTTATATATATATAATTAATCAAACTTCACATAAATATGCTTTACTATATAAAGATAAATTAAGGGTTTGTGCAAGCTTTTCTCATTCTTAATGCATGCTTAGATTGTTTGATTTTAATTCTGAGTGTTTATGCCTTATGGTCAGAAAAGAATGGTTTTGTTAACGTGCAAATAGTATAATATTATATGAAAAAAGAGATTCCTTGTTGATAGTTTTTGTAATGGGAATAATATTCAAGAAAACTATCTGATATATGCTGAATATAAATAAAAGTTCTCAATGCTGAGAAATTAATAATGATCAGGAAGTATAGCTCTTATTTTTTTTTTACAGATCTTTAGTATGATCTTTATAATTGGGGAATGCATGGTTTAATCATCATTCTATTCATTAATTACGAAAAATTCATATTATATAAATTTATATAAAGGAATGGACAATATATAAATTAATCAACAGCAAAAGAAGATTTGTCTGTATGATATCATATGAAAAGCTTTTATGTACTGCCACATAAGTAGTGTTTCAATATGATTTGAAGTGATTTTAGGAAACAGTATAATTAAGTGAACAATAAATAGATATTGTATGTTAGTACTTTTCCTTTAATTGATAAATGTAAGTAAAAATAATAATTATATTCACATAAATGGATGTTTAAAGTGTACCCATGTACATTTGACTGTATTACATATCTTTGATCTTTTTCTCGTCATCACACAAAGAACATACTAATAAGTCTTTCCATATATATTTTTTTACATTAGAACAAAAAAAATAATTCTTTATATTATGACAATATGTATCTACATTAGATCACTCCATATGGTTAAAAAAAATCTAGCATTACTCTCTGTGAAATAATATATACACATATTAGAGTCTCTGAGGAGTGCCAAAAGCATGAAACCATTAGCAGTGGATGGGTGTGGGGATTTCAGATAGATATTTTAAATGCTTTTTCTTGCTAAGCATTTTTCTCAAAGCTTATTGAGTAATTAGCAAAGCTCTTTGTTTATATTAGAGTCCATATTTTAGCATTAGCACTGTCATTATTATATATATATTATAACGATCCGGAGAAAGGAGACTTAATGTAATCTGCACAACAAGGGCACCATCTAAGCATTTGAACCTAGAAAAATTTATATAGTAGGCAGATACGTAAGTTCAAAAAAAATTTATTTATTTTATATTGGTTGATTCCGGTCGTTAGCCCATTGTCACTAGCTCAGTAGAATAGCAGAGATTTATATTTTATAAATTCTTATCTAAGAATATTTTTTTAAAAAGAATAAACTAATTATACACACAAACATTTATTAACGCACATATAAATTTTGAATCATTTTAACATTACTTTTACTTTATAATTTTAACTTGATTTTAGAATTTGATTTTACATTTTAATTTTTATAAGTTTACATTTTAAATTTTATAAGTTCGCACAGATGGATTTATAAAATGTGTTTTTAATGTTGAGTATAGATCAGTTACATAGATTACACGGCAAAAACATTTCAAAATAAACATAAATGATCAAAATATAAAATCATTGGTGGAATTGCAGAAGGAAATTTATAAGAAACCCAATAGCATTCATCATAAGATGCTGCATAAACACCAATAACTTAAAAGACATCTGAAATAAATACATCTTAGATACTCACTGTAAGGTATCAGTATTTACCGAATGTCTATATATTTTGATCAAATATGAAAACCAAAAAACATAATTAACCGATAACGAACCCATGCAAGTGTCTATACCCAACTTAAATTTAATGCATTTTTATTTAGAGTGTCGAGTATGAATAGACTACATAGATTGCATTTGAAAAGAAAATATTCTATACTTGTTTAACTTTAGGCCAAAAGTTCGCAGTCAAACCAACTTCAATCCATCTGATATATCGATGTATTCAATGTAATACAACTACGACAGCACAAATAGGTTAAGAGAAGAAATTGCCTTTCATCAGATAGAGCAATAAAAAAAAAACTCCATAGGAAAGGACTGCGGTCATTTTGCCGACTTACGATCGCATTTCATAGGCAAAAAGAAAGTGTGCGGCGTAAAAAGCGATTCGCCCGTAGCGAATCTCATACTACATCTACTACTTACACCAATATATCCAATCCATTGACCTAATTCAACTACAAAACAAATAACCTAAGATTACCCTCCCCTAATATAACTTTACAAATCTATATAGCCATTCACGCCCGACTCAAGTTTAACATTTATATAATTTAATTTATCACAGAACAAAAATCATAAATAAAACTTAAAGAACAAAAAAAAGTAAATGGAAATGATTTTAAAAAAAAGAAATACATCAAATAAAATTATAACTAATTAATAAATAATTTAGTTTGGTCAGATAGGAATCTATTTCTATTTTTTTAAATATGAAAAGTGTTTAATTTAAGGTTCATGAATTATCTAAAGTTCTTACGGTTTTAAAAGGTCCATAATTTGTAGTTGTTTGTAATTTTGAATGGGAATTCCCACACTGTCCTGAAGATATTGGTATCCAGTTAGCTATTGTTTTTTATTTATCTGGAGATCTTTTAGTTTAGCTGGTCCTTAATGTAGAAAAAACTATCGGTCATTTTTATTTCTTTCTTTTTTATAACCACTGAAGGAATTGAAAGTGCATCTTTCAATTCCTTCTCCTCCAACCCTCTCCAACTTAACACATATCTGTCCTCTTGTAATAACTCCCAAACTTTTCCTTTTATATTAATTTTAAGGATTCAATTGACATTACGTCATCAATGTGATGGTCTGTTCGCTGAGGTCCGATTCCATTGTTTTTCTCTCCTATCTGACCTTTGCTTATACATTTTAAATGCCCACGGGCTAATTTATATTTAACTAATTAAAATAATCATTTTCATTTTTCAATAACATTAATTAATTTGTTTCCAAACTTAAAGATATATTTTTATCTCTAAATCTTTTTGTTGAAAGATTTAGTTTTTTTATTTTTAATAAAGTTTTATTTTAATAATTTTTTTTATCTCTGCGATTTTATATATATACGAGTTTAAGATGATTTTTTTAATTTTCAATTTTTAATTCTTAAAAAAAAAGAAGTTTTATTTGCTTTTTTTTCCTTTCCATGTTTACTAATAAAGAAACAACGTAACGTCGTCTGTGCCCATTACAATATATATATATTTGAAAACCAGGCACTCTTTACAAAATTGGGAGCTTAATTGTAAGTATAGAGGATTTGAACTCAGATTCAAATCCTCTATATTTACAATTAATTCACAGGTTTGAAAAGAGTGCCTTGTTTTCAAATATTTACATATCAAGCTTGTATCCTGTCAATCCCTCATATGTATTTAATGGATATTGTCCTGTGAATGAGGGGTCAGAGTGACTTCAGGTCAACATGGGCATGGCAATAATATTAGCATCAGCATGGGATTTGAGTTTTCATCAATATGGATGGCTGAAAAGTTGGAGGTTGCAGTGGATTGAAGCCTGTCCATTAAAGTATGAAAATTTACTATCTTAATATAAACTGAGCATTGATTATATATATGTGTGAGAGATGATAATCTGGACCAACTGGTGAGTGCTGGTTTAGCATGAAATACGTATATTGGTGATTATTAATCTTTTCTACATGTGTGTGGTCATATGTATCAGTTGTATGAGATAGTGTGGATAGTTGAAGGGTGCTTGAAAATCTGAGTTCAAATCCTCTATACTTATATATATATATATATTGTAAATGAAATAGCACCATATAATATGAAATGTAGTCAGAAAGAGATAACCCCCTAATTTAAATTTGTTATTTAATATCTTGTCAAAATTCTATTACAAGGAATGAAAATACGATACTTTCATTTATTCCCAAATTATTATATGGATATCTAAAACCAGTAATCATGAAATTTAAAACAATCCAGATATCTATGCAGTATCACTTAAATCATCTTAAAATTCAATTTACAAAGGCAGAGATGTTTGTTATTCATTTTAATAACATTGCAAAAAAAAAA
Organism: Epiperipatus broadwayi; assembly: GCA_028023455.1. NCBI lineage: Eukaryota > Metazoa > Onychophora > Udeonychophora > Euonychophora > Peripatidae > Epiperipatus > Epiperipatus broadwayi. The sequence goes on from JAQFVV010012657.1 coordinate 374,334, forward strand.
AAAATATCTTTCATATATATATATAAGGCAAATTGAAAAATGTTACATAATATGAAATATAGCCAGATAAATAATCTCTTAATTTAAATTGTACAATGATATTTAGTACAATGCTCTCTTAGGTCAGAGATCTGTCACAGTGAATGAAAGTGAAACAATTTCATTCATTCTCAAGATATTAATAGGCATATAAACAAACTCTTGCACAAGTGAACATAAAATCTAAATCAATTGAGATGTTCATACAGTCTCACTCAAATCAACTTTTTTCTTATATGTCAAAGAATCACTCCAATCAACTTATCAGAAATAAATAACAATATTGCAATTGTAATATATTTTCCATATTTTGTATTCATTATTGATGTTGAGAATGATGATAACAACTTATATAAATACAGGACATATATTCCTGACTGATGCTATGGCACATGAGAAAAAAATACAGGACGTATATGCAAATTTGTATACTTCATGGAATATTTACATATTTATATGTCATATATCTGAGACTTTGTTGATTGAAGTTAGTAACACCAATCAAATAATTAATTGCTTGTGAGGTCATGTGATATTTGAGTGATCAGACACGGGTATATGTGAGAATTTGTTTGCTTAACTATAATAAAATTTCTTGAATGATTAATCACTCAGGAAGATGTGCGATGTTTGAGCACTCAAAGTGACAGGCTGATTTGATTCCAGGATTTTTGTTCATATTTTTCAATGTTGCTTTGCTTAATGAAAAGTTTAAGCACTATGTCAGAATTCCCACTTTCCCCTCAAGTCCATCATTTTACCTCCACACTTAATTAAAAGCGTCTTAAGTATAATTGTGAATTATTTCAAAATTAAACCAATGATTACTTTAAATCTATTGATAGCTATTATTGTAGACCCGAAATGGTTTAAACTACTATCGCAAATTAGCTTAGTAATATTTAAGTTTAGTATAATGCCATATTTGTAATCCAGATGGATGCGTTTAGTGAGTAAAGTAATTTACATATAGTTTCATCGCTAATCTGCACGTGATTAGCATAAGAGTATCTGTCCTGCTAAAGTATTTTTTTTTCCTTTTACTGCGGAACGATTAAAAAAAATACTAAAATTAAATACATATAAATAATTATTAACTATGTATTGAATGCAAATAATTAATTACCATAGTTTTAAACTTTATAGGAAGCAAATTTTAACATCTTTTTTTATTTGTTATAAATTTCAAAATACTTAAGCGCATATGATTTGTTAATTATAAGTCTTCTTCAGAAACAATATATTTTCAAAAGCGGCTTTCAAACAGGTATAAAAAGAAGGGTATGATTATGCTTATTAAAAACAAATAAACAACATTTAATCAAAGATTTTACAAAAAAAAAAATTAACTAAATGATTTATCAAACTTATAGACCTTTTAATTAAAATTCTTGTTTTATTTAGAAAATTAAAAGATGTCAAATCAAATTACGATAAATATTAAGTTTAAATATTGTAATTGAGAAATCTAGATTACATGAATCTTAAAAAACGTAATAAACTTGTAAAGTATTTAATTATAATATTAATAAAAGAAGGCGGCTTATTACTAAAAGATAAATCGGCTTTGATTTTTAAACATATATCAGATCAGTTATACATTACTTCAATATTTATTTTCTCATTTCATAAGAAATTATAATCAGAAATTATTGATGTAAATTTTATATGCATAAATTAAACTTGTTTCCTCCTTAAGTATTTACTACTTCTTAAATCGCCGCAGCTTTAGCAATATAACTGTTTAAAATCTGTGCGTGTATCTTTTTCTTTCTCTCTCTCTTTCGCACACACACGCAGTCACTTTTTATAAAAAGTAGTGCAATTTAGATATTTTATTTAATCTTACGATTATCCAACAACTATTATCACGGCGATTTCAATATTTATAAGCTGGAGGCTGTTTGAGACAAAAAGCGTTGCAAAATTACAGTATTTAGAAGAATTTATAAATAATGCAATCTCCCCTTCTGTAATAATTCTTCAAAAAGAGGGTATATATTTTTTAAATCTTCATACTATTTTGCTATGCATTTTTCAGGGGTCTTTTGTTCGATTTTTAATATCTATGTTGATTAGCAGCAATACATGATAGACAGTAAATCCCAGTTGGATATAAACATATATATTTATGTGCAATTGAATATCGTTTTAAACTGATGTATGCTATAAAATTACTGTTATATACTAAAATGAAAATTTTATGAATATACATTACATTTCTTACGATTATAAAGAGTCGATGTTGACTCGTAGGAGATAATGTTGATTTGATGGCACTTAATAATAATAATAAATATAGCAAATGTAACCCTATCATCATCAATAAAGTTTTTTCTTTGAAACATAATAATAATAATAATAATAATAATAATAATAATAATAATAATAATAATAATAATAATAATAATAATAATAATAATAATAATAATAATAATAATAATAATAATAATAATAATAATAATATTAGAAGATACAAATATGTGAGCATGAGTTGTCGAACAATAATAAAATTTCTTAGACTCTCTCTCTTTTTATAACCACACAAATCTATATAAATAACCTAATACCAAATGTAGTTATATGTTATACAATGTGCATCATCTAACATTTAATATTGAATGTCTTATAAAAAAATTTTTAAACATTATTTAAATTTTCCAATTATATTTAACTGTTAGTAATAGTACACAGGTTAATACATAACAATGTTTCAAATCACATTATTCACCTCTCTTCCTCATATGTTACTAGTCTGACCATCTTAATCTTAAAACTCAATATTCAAGAATTTAGAGGTACAGATTCGATTCCCATGCTAGTACCATCACTAGTCAGACCAGCCACACATGAAGAAAAGAGGAGAATAGTATCATGTGAAACATTATGTTATATATTAATCTGTGTGGATTTAATTGGAAAATTTAAATAAAGTTTAAATTTTTTTCAAAAGACATTCATTAATGTTAGATTTTGGAAATAGTTCAACCCATAATTACAACTAAAATGTCATCATTAAAACTTTCATGAGACCTAATACAACATTGAATAACTTTGTGCAAAATTTAATTTATTTTTACTATTGTAATGCTTAGCTGTGTATAGTTTTAGTGCTAGAAACATAAGCTTTACAGTGAAATACCCTGCATGGTTTGGCGCAGTTGCTAGAGCACCTGACTTGGGATCAGCAGGCCCCACCATTGATTCTGATGCTTGCACTTCTGGCGTTCGAATTTCTTATGAACTCCTAAACACTAAAGCCATGTGCGTTTTTTACAGTGAAAAATTAATTAAACACTGCTAAAGGTGTTCTAAATTTGTATTGAATTGTTATATTACACAAAAGAGAAAGTAACATTAATAAAAGGGATAGCTCGGCAATGTATTAAATTACGTAATGGGTTGTATTTATTATGTGTATGTATACATATATGTATTTTGAAATAGATTTTCACTTAGTTTAACATTTATATTAAAAAATTAATGGGAATAGTGTATGCATTTTGTAAATAATTTTCAACTATAAAATAATGAAGTATGCGATAATTAAGAGCAGGCTTTGCAAACTAGAATAAATTTTCTGGCAATTGTAATTGCTTCAAGATTATTATCCAAATTTATATAACAATATATATATATATGTATAAAATTATTGACCAAATAATTTCAATCTCTGTGGTCAAGTTGAAATCTTTAGGGTCTATATAAATATACGAGACCATTAATAGAGTTGGTATTCCACCTCTATTGTTTAAAGGGTTGCCTTGACAACAGTTTGAAATTCTTGATTGTTATCTATATTGGGATTGTCTAAGTGTTAACTGGTTTCTAATGGTTATATATATATTTATGTTTTGTATGGTTCTGTGAAAATTGAAAGTAAATATTTTTACAATGAAATAAAACTTCCAGTAAAACAATTAGAGAATTTCCATTAAATTTTTAACTTTCACATTAATAAAACTGTGAAAATCTTCTATTTATAAATTATAATTTACGAGAATCTTCTTGATTGTGAAAATATTTGGAAAATTATTATTCTTTCAATAAAATATTACTATATCTATAAACTTTCCATAATCTTGGATAATAAATTAAAAGATAGTATTTATTTTTGTTTTAAAGTATTTTAGATCATTTCAGTTGCTAGATGTTGTAATTTTAGCTTGCAACGCTTGTTTTTAATTATTACTTTTGCTTCATTTTATCATAGCTAAAAATTATTTGTAAAAATACATAGAGAATTTCTGTCAAATTTCTATCACTTAAATACACGTATGTATAATTTATATGTGTGGGTGCAGACATGATTTATTTGTGAAAATCTTTATTTTATACTAGTTAGTTAAAATATCATTTTAAATTCTATATTTACTAATCTATAGTTACCAGGTTCAATTGCTTGTCACTGGTTAGGCCAATAACACATGAAGGAAGAAAATAATACCAATTGGATCATATGTTATACACTATCCTGTATACTATTACTAAAAGATGAATGTGTTTAAAAAGTTTACATAAAGTTTTATTTTTTTCTAATGACATTAAATAAACAATTCTCCATGAAAGATAATGGAAATATTCTAACTTACAATCACATTTATTTTAGACTATAATGGTATACATAAGGGGTTTGAATTCAGACTTTCAAACTCTGTACAGCTATCCACTTTATCTTATACCACTGATATGCATGACCACAATCATTTATCTTTTTCACATGTATGTCATCATGTGTATCAGTTGTATAAGATGAAGTGGATACCCATAGGGAACTTGAGTTCAAATCTTTTCTAATTATATTACATTCAATATAGACAATATACTTGTATTTAAATATTATATATATATGTTTACATGACAATGTCAAATAATCCCATAAATCAACCTAGTGTAGTGAATATACTTAATGCATGGGGACCACTAATCAATTTTGCTCTTAGGAAAAAGTGGAGAAATTAGGAGGAACTTCATAGATAAGTATATGAAATTTCTATTGACTATTGCTTTTGACAGGATGACACAGTTGACTAGAGCATTACTTTAAAATTCAATATTCCAAGTTCTATGAGTCCAAATTACATTTTATCTTCTTTTCATAACAATTTCTCTCAATATCTGATTATTCGTTCTTTCTATTTAATGAAACTTGACCTAGACAACCTTTGTTATAGACACACATTCTTACTTTCCAACCTTATTTTTTTCTGCTTTCTCCAAAGACCAAGACTTTTATTCATATGTCAACATACTTAAAACAAAGCAATAAATGTTTTCAGCATTTTTCTCTTTTTAATTTCATCAAGACTTGTATTATATCATTACCCACATTACCCAAGCAATAAAATTCCTTGATTTGGTGTAGATATAAATTATTATCAATAAATCTAACCATTTTTTTACTAGTTCATTATCTAGCACCATAATCTTAATACTAATTTTATTAATAAATATTTTTGGTTTTTGAATTTTCCAAAAACACATTCAGCATCTTAACAATTTTATTCAGGGAGGAGGGGAGGGAAGAGTCCTAATCTCAGTTAAAATCATCTCATCTGCTTAAAGTATGCTATGAATAGTTTAGAGCAACAGGAGAAACTCTATTCCACACTTTTTTTTATGTAGCTTAATTTCTATGGTGCTTACAAGTCTATATAGTTCGACAGCTTCTGATCGATTCAATCAAGAGCCTTATTCTGTGGTATTTAAAACAATTTCAACCGAGTAAACTGAATTATGCAAAATAATAATAATAATAATAATAATAATAATAATAATAATAATAATAATAATAATAATAATAATAATAATAATAATAATAATAATAACAACAACAATAATAGCAATAACAACAACAATAATAATAATCAACATGTGATTAATGCAAAATTTGTTTGATATGTTAAGCATTTTTCCCATTCAAATGATCTAATTAAAATACTTTTTACTTTACTCAGTTAAAAGTTGTTTTCCTGAATTCCAACTGTATTATTAAACTAACCACATAAGGGAAACTTAGTCTGATTTGATATTTTAAAAAAGAAAAGGTATAGAGGAAAAAATGAGATCAGATGACCATTAAAACTCAACAGAAATAAAATATTTCTAAAAATAAAAGATCATTTTTATTGAAGGAATAAATATAGAAAAAAGTTAGTAATAATTTTAATTTTCTATTTTATTCATTATACCGTTATTTTGATAGGGACAGAATTAGTGTCAAAGAAATAAAAGAGTTTATTACTTCAGATTTCCTGACAATTTGACAGTGTAAATCACTTATGAGCTTAATTTTTCATTTTAAATAAATCTGCTAAAATTTGTGACAAATGGGAAACAAAATGGTGAGAAAAATAAATAATAATAATTAGTCAGAAAGTTCTTGAGAAGATTAGCAGATTAATCATGGAATTAATGAGAAAATATTTAAAATTATATCTGCAAAACTTAAATAGACTTTTAATAAGAATAAATAATTATTACAGTTATATTTAAAACAGAATTATTAAATGCTTTAGTATAGTTTTATAAGCATCTTAGATTTGAAAGTAAAAAAAAGATTGTAAGTTTTAAAGAAATCAATTTGAAAAAATAAATAAATAGGGTAAATAGTATTAGAAATATATAAAAATATCTTATATAGAGACTTAGACATGATAAGATAAAGTAAAAAATAATAATAATAATTTTCTAAGATAGCTATGACTATTTGGGGGGGGGGGGGAGAATAAGAGGGTTTGGAAAAGCCAGTCTGTACAATAACTCAATTTTAAATATAAGTGATAATATACAACTTTAATTATAATAAAAAATGACTTTTATGCTTCATGACAAATATTTATATGTTCTCACATTTTTGTAATGATGCATCAACTTAATAAGATTTCATTAACTTTTTGAAATTAGATTTTTTTTTTCTAATTCTATTTCATCTAAAAGTAAAAAAATACCATTATTATTAAATTAAATTATAAGCACTAGGAATGCTTATAATTTAATTGAACATGTATATCATCACCATCATCATCATCATATCATCATTATTATTATTATTATCATCATCATCATCTAACTCTTTTAAAACCAAATAATATTAAATGAAAGTATTGAAGCTTAACAGAATATTAGTACATCAAAGAAAGGTCAGATAACTCTTTCAGTTTATTTTTAATGTTTGTATTAGGGGCATTATAATTCACTCTATTTACTCTATTTCCAAAACTATCTGTCTGAAAATTCATATAATCCATAGACATTTGATATTTTCATATTCAAACTTTCAAACTAGTTTCTAATTATCAATTCCTTAGATGTTCAATAGATAATTCTGAAATAAAATAAATAAAAATAAATGACTTCTACTAATGTCCATTATTAATAAATCCAAAATTCCTCAACATATTAAAATAAAATTAAAAGATTAAAATTATGATTATATGGCAGTCTTTCTCATTGCATGGCATATATAAACAGTTGCCAAATTCATATGATAACACTTTTTCCAAGACAATTTTATATAAATGCTTTTTCTTACTCTTAACACATGCTTACAAGAACAATTCCCTTCATTCTCTCTCAGGGTTGTCCACTGTAAACTTACATGATATTATACACATCTGTTCCAGTTTTGAATCCAAATTCTCAATATGAAGGCAAAGATCAGAAATCAGATTAATAATCTTGATATTGCAGCAATAGGTTTTCACTAAGTAATCAAGCTTAGTAAACAGCATTAGAATATTAGGAGAATTACTTATGAAACATGCAGTAATATTTTGTTTTGGCTATCCAAATGTTTGTATTCTCTAACTATATTGTTAGTCACATGAAAATGATAAAAGTCACAAAATTTCTTAAACATTCCTTCACATATTTATTTACATATATGTAAATTTTATTTTTTGCAATGAACCATCCACATAAACATTTAATAATTATACATCTCCATCTGCATTTGAATCATAGCTTATGATAATTTCCAAGGTCTGTTCTTATATATTCAAAAACTTACATTATTAATATTATACAATATTAAACCACTAAACATCACATGATCACTTTCTCATACTAGCACAATAATTGTTATTAAACAATCCAAAACAAAGCAAAACTCTCCATATATATAGGTGCAGTGCTCTCAGATCCAATGCTCCTCACTGATGAAGGCCACAAGCCAGAAACTAGTCTGGGGATATTGGATGAGTAGGCACTAGATAGGGATTTTATGCACAAGCCTTCTGGCATCCATTGATTGCTCTTGTTAGCACAAGATGGCATTACTATATGGAGAGTTTTGCTTTGTTTTGGATTATACAATATTATTAATAAATTTCCCAAAACATATTAATTCAATCATATGTATAATTTATGTTTACAAAAAGCAATAAGAATAGTAACAAAAATTTATACTTGTAAATTCATATTTATAGTTTATAACCCTGGAGTTTAGATATAATTATAGGGAAGTTCATTTCAATAAAAGTTTTATTAACAATAAATAGTGATTACATACTAATATAGGATAAATAAATGAATAAATTGTACAATAATATGATTATATAATGTTCTATTTGTCATCTGGCTAGATTATGTTATGAGAGCACAATGTTATACTCTTATGTGGTTAGGTATAGTGAAGAGATTCTAAGAACTTGTTTAATGGTATTAGCATTTTTAATATAAACATGAATATTTTCTTTTATAATTGACTATTCTATAATGCTGGGTAGGTGGGAATTGGTAATCAGGAAAAGGAAAGAGCAATTAAAGACCAGGTGTCAGCAAAGACTTTACTGGAGGCAAGGAGCTGGTCACGTTTCTTGATTTTTTTGAGCATTTAATAAAACAATGGTATGATTTGTGGCGGGGGAAATTCCATGAGACTTTTGCATCTCACTATCCATATGGAATAAAGGACAAAGGTAAAAAGCCTTATTATTGAAAAAAATCCATTATGAATGGCATTTACAAGTGAGAAAATCATATCAGGTCTTATGTTGGAATTGATTATAATTATATCTTTCAGAGTTTTAAGTCTTGGGCACCGGTGTATAATATGGTCTATGGTTTCATCTTCACGAGCACACAGGCCACATATAGGATCAATGCTGGTAAAACCTCTTTGGTGATAAAGAAACCAATTCATGGGTAGCGCATTAAGATTTATTTTAATGATGAAGTCAAGGAATTTGGGTTCCAGACTCCATCTTTTGAAGTGTGTAATGAGTCTTTGGTTGGTTACTTTTAGGCTGGTTTTAATGGGTTGTTGATTATAGTTGATTATATTGTATGCTTCCCATAAGGTGATTTTTTGGTTAAGGTTAAAGGGTATTATCGGGTTATAAAGTTGTAGGTGTTGTATTAGGGATGCTATCCATGAACTGGAAGAGGGTGGAGGACGATCTGTCAGTGTAATTTTTTTAATAATGTTAGAGTATCTGCAGGAGAGGATCAGATTATGTAGAGTATTGTGGGTTTTCTGTAAAATGATTGCTTGTATTGAGTGGAATGACAGTCCATTGAACCTGCGTGGTCATTGGATACCTCGCAAGCTAATAGCAACTGTCCTTCCTCTCCAGAGGAGTTTGGTGCATAATCAGTTAAATTTTATTTTGAAACTGTTTAGACATTTTAACGAATGGAAGATAATATGAGATTTTTGGCATTATGATCATGTTGAGGAGGCCAACCTTTATAATTATAGGGAAGTTGAATCTAGGTTTTCAATCTATTTCATACAACATATACCCATGATCACACATATGTGAAAAAGATAAACGATCTCCAATATATGTATTTCATGCTGAACCAGCACTCATCAATTGGTCCAGATCATCATCTTTCACACATATATATAATCAGTACTCAGTTTATATTAAAATAGAAAATCTTCAAACTTTAATGGACAAGCTTCAATCTACTCCAATATCCAACTCTTCAACCATTCATACTATTAAAAATCTGATGATGGAACACCCAAATCCCTGTTGATGCCAATATTATTATCATGCTCACGTTGACTTTAAGTCATTCTGACCTTTTATGGGAAGGACCTTAATCATTTAAATACACAGAAGAGTGATGTATATCATGTATCATTTGTATCATTGTATCAAATAGATTGGGTAGCTGAAGGGAGGTTGAAAGTCTAAATTCAAATCTTCTATAATTATATATAAATTGTAATGATCAGATTGTTTATTACAATATATATATATTCTCCCTCAATTTAATTTACTTATGCACATTATCTCAATTTATCTACTCTCTATCCCTTTTTTAAAGATAAAATAAGAATAAATAATTAAAATTAAATTTTGAAAAAAATTGAAGTAGAAAATAGAAACTTAGAAGTGATTTTTACGATGGTTGTTATTGGTTTATTATAAATATGATTGGATTTATAAATGGTTGGGAAATAAATATTATTATGCAATGTTAATATCGCAATAACACGAAATGTTGAATAATTTATTGATGTGTATTTATTTATAGGAATAGTCTTTAAAACAATCATTCTTATAGTCCGATGAGAGTTAGAGGTGTGTAATGGTGTATTATAGATATATAAGTTGTTGTTTACACGATAAAATAAGAGTTATAAAGAAAATAAAAATATGGAGTATGATTTATATATTAGAATTATTGGACCAATTTCAAATGAGAAGGGAGTATGTTTAGTTATGGATTTTTAAAAAATTGTCTTGTAATAAATTTTATGTAACAATATTCGACTTTACATAGTACAATTTAAATTAAATTTTTGGATTATGTTTTTTTTTAGTGTCCTCATCTAATCTCCCCTCTCCTATTTTATCCAAAAGAAATTTCATTTCCAACCACTACAAATGCGAGTTCAAATTTACTCATTAAATTTTTCTCTTTTAATCATTTTTTTTATATCAAACCTGATTTGTGATATGTATTTTATAAACAGAACTATCTTTTATCATTACAAGTTAAACATAAGACTTTAACTTAGAATAATAGCAAGTAGATGAATATATATTTAATTGAATTAACTTTAATATTACTATAGCTAAGAGCTCTTTAAAATTTACTAAAATTTACATAGTTTTAAAATTGACATAATAGAATAATTGTGTTAGTGGGTGTCGAGCAATGACAAACTACATCCATAATAATGAAATTTATGGTAACTTGGTACATTTTATTGATTAGTTTTTTTTTATCTGCATTCATCCAGAAAATATAACATTAAAATCGACAAAACTACCACTCAGTGCAAGCCAGAGTAATCAATGGATGCCAGAAGACTTGTGCATAAAATTCCAATCTAGTGCCTACTCATCCAATATCTCCAGACTAGTTTCTGGCTTGTGGCCTTCATCAGTGAGGAGCCTTGGATCTGAGAGCACTGCACCTAGATCTTAGAATCGAATGCAACCCTCCAGCAGATACCTTTTGTTTCTACCTAACTACAAAACTATGGGACTTAAATTGAAAACACCATAATATTTTCAATCCAAGCTCATTAGCTTATATAGTCATTAGGTCTGAACTCAGTTCAGTACTTATACATTTTGGTATCTTTGCTTCTTTAATAACCATAGCCACCACTATCCTATTAGGCAGAATTGTGATCATGTGATCATGATCACATAATCACATGATCAGGATGGTGATCATGTGATGTTTATTGGTTTAAAAATATAACATTACATACAACAACAACAATAATAATAATAATAACAATACTACTACTACTACTACTACTACTACTACTACTACTACTACTACTACTACTACTAATAATAATAATAATAATAATAATAATAATAATAATAATTCAAGTTCTTGTTTTTGTTTTTTTTTTGAGATTTATTTTATTTTTTAAATTTTCTACATTTAGTCCATAATAATACTAACTAATCCAAACCCTCATTTCATTTTTTATAACTGCTGTGTAACATATTCTTTTATCTTTTTCATTTTTTCAGAATCTCATTAGATTTTAACTTTTTTATTCCATTTTTTTTTTACTACTTAACATTTTCACTAAACTTAACTATTTGGAAGTATTATTTTTAACAGTTGTGTGTATTGTATTTGATGTGTGGAGTTTCCTGTTTGTTTTTTAAAGTACATCAGTCTTTATTACAAATTTACATTCAGGGTAATTTATATAATTTATTCATACATTTTGTTATAATATTTCATTAACATATATTTTTTTGGATATTGCTATATGTGACTTATTTACTATATTTTACAAATTAAGGATAGTTTGACAGTCTAGACAAAAAAGATAACTGTAAAAGGATGTAGGTGTAATAATGAGTGTCATGAGTCTCAATTTTGACTGATTTTTCAATTATACTTTTTATTACGAAAAATTTGATCATATCTTATAGACAATTATTCAAGATTTCTGTAGACAGATTTACAGAAAGATGAACTATTTTTGAAAATGTATAAAAATCACGTGGTGTTATTATTAGTATTAACATTCCTAGCCAAAGGGTAAAAGAGTTTACAATTGAAATAAAACTAGTCTCTAAAATATTTAGAAACTGATATTCATGTGAGTTAGTATAAGTTTAAAACCTTAAGTTTTTTTTAAAATTTCAGAATATTAATCTGAATAGTATAAAAGAGTAAAACATGGCTGTCTGATATATAAGTGAATAAATTTCAAATTGAACTTATTCACTGATAAAGTAAAATTCAAAGTCTGATAGGAAAATAGGAATTTTATGGCCCTATAACATTTGGTGCCTGGTTGATTATTAAAATTTATAGTAGATGGGCTAGAAAAGGATGAAGAGAACAATTTTGGAAATATTTTAACAGCAAATTTTTAAGGGTTATGTATAGCTTTGTATTTTTAATGCCTTAACATTTCTTCTTGTTAAGCAGGTATGGGATTTGAATTTGTACAATATCTTTCATTCAAGAAGTCTTCAACTGAAGTTTATTATATAACAGATTTAATATAAAAATTGGATGTATGGAGAGGCAAATATTCTTGGAAGTTTTTTTATAGCCTATACTTGGAGATCTTTATTTGCAAGTATTTTATTACTGAAGAATAATACCTGACTCTGGACATCAGCATTGTAAATTCATGTGAAGTGGAAGAATTAAGCTTTTTTAAAAAATAAACTAATGTATGTTTTAGTTGAGATAAGTTATGGACACTGCTTTGGTGATTCTATTTTATGTTTTGTCTTGCAATTCAAGTCGGTTATTAGTAAAGTATTTTTAAATCTTAGAGTCCAAGCAACCTTTTTTAAGGAATAAATAATTGAGCTTCAAAATTAAGTTTTGTGTTTTTTACTATCAATAATAATTTAATGATAGATTATTAATAATACCATATTATATTACATACTAAATATATATAAAAAAAAATTGATTATTTAACAGAGGTGATCAATTCAGTTTATAATGTATCCATTAGTTTTTTCTAATAAAGCACAATATTTTTTGAAAACATGTTTTACTGATGAAATTTTATAATGAAATTTTATTATATTTTTGCATTTATGCTTCTGAGTACAACAATTGGTAAATTGATTCTTCATGGCTAAAGTAAAAATAACAAAGATAAAACTATGATCTCATCATTGAAGGAGACATATTAGTAAAAAGTATGCCACTTTGGCATCCATCTGATTAACTCAGACTACTCTAAGATCTTTAACCTACAAATAATCAAAAATTGAATAGTTAGTTAGGTACAAGCCAGTTACCCCCCCCCCCCAAACCTAATCTACTAACCTGTAAATATTTGCAAAAATCTTACAATTTTTATCCAAATTCAAACCTCTGGTCATAGTCATGTCAAGATGATCTACAAACCACATTATGACATCTTTCATGACCATAGTAAAAAATTAAACCATATTTTTAATAAAAAATCCATTTCAGAATAAAGCCAGTGCTTCATAAAAGAACCCTAAAAGAGAAAGAAAAATTTACTAAGTTTTCCAATTGATAATGGGATTTGAATTCACCTGCTTTTAAATGTAGCTAGATGCCCAGAATGAAGTTCAAAATGATTTTTATTCTTGTTATTTAGCTAAAGAAAGATAGTTATCCAATCATTGTGAATCCATAAATTGGCTTGATTATGATGTAGTGATTTGAAAGAAAGAAGCTCGTGCTTTGGCCCAGATTGGAACTGTTGGTCAAAGGCATAACAGATAATTGTCATATATTGCAGCATGAGGAGGCTCTATGCTATCACAGTTTTCACATAAATTTCTTAATCATTCATTGTTGTTAATGACCTTAGGGAATGTTAAGTAAAGTAAATATAGATTAAAATTTTGTTGGTAATTGACTTAAAACTTTTAATTCTAGCTTTTCTACTAACACATTTATTTAAGACCTACTATGGAGGTATGTATATGATGACAAAATATATATATATATTGAATTAAATATTTTCATGAATTGTTATTATAATTAAGAAAAAAATAAGGAGATTATATTCATGTAAGCAGAGATAACATTTGCTTTTTGATGTTGTCAGGAAATTTAATAATTACTAATAGTTAATCTCCCTAAGGCTACGTACATTTACTTCCATTAATCTATAATATTTCTTTTGCTGGGGTTTTTGTTGAAGTATATATTGAAGTAATGCTTCACATATATAATTTGAAATTTTGATATGAATTTTTAAATTAAAGGTTTTCAACATTTTACTAAGCAAAAGTTATATATATATATATATATAAGTATGTACACAGATGACTGTATACATCATTATTAATTCTAAGTTATTTTAAAGTAATTTAAAACAATTTTTTTTTACTTAATTAACAGTTGTAAATGAGATATTTATTTTATATAGCACGATGTTTATGAATTGTAATAAACTAATAAACAGCTTTTTAAGCTAATGCTCATGTGCTTTGTGGATCTTAACAATAAATGAATACTCTCATTTTCCAATATAAGATAAAGTCTTTGTGAAAGAATAGAATGAATTTACTCTCTCATTTTCCAGTACTTAAGATTTGCTTATACTTAAAATGTTTGTGTTGAAAGAATAGGTGGATTCATTGTATTCTTTCACAAAGACTTTATCTTGTATTACAAAATGAGAGTATTCATTTTTTGTTAAGATCCACAAAGTGCATGTGCATTAGCTTAAAAAGCTGATTATTAGTTTATTAATTAATAATTGTAAAGGTATTTTATAATTAGGTGGGTGGAAGTGACATTATTAGTATTATATAAAAGTAATTAAATTCTAGATAAACAGATTGGCTAATTATGGAGATAAATATGTGGTTTTGTTAAAACATTGTCTGTTATTTCCATATAATCCCATGGCAAAGCTAAAATTTTATAAATGCTGAAATTAGACAAATAAGCCATGAATTGTAATGAAATTTATTAGCTATCTACAACCAATAGATGGATATATGGAAAGACTCATGATAAAAATTGATCTTACTGATAAGGCAACTCAGTGAACTATAAATAGGAATCTCTCAGAAGATCAAATATACTTTAATTGTTTTATGCTGTGATTATGCTGATTATCATGGAAGAGTAGAGAACCCCATCATTTGCTACATCCTCTCCAAGCTGGCTGAGTACCAGTTTAAAGTTCATTATGAGTTGCTGAGAAGCCATCAAATAATGTTAAGTCAGCTCAAAGAGCATTGTGGTCAGCATATATGCAAACAGTATGCTGCCTCACTTCAAAAGTGTCTATTGCTATGGGGAAAACTAGCTGTTACAGAATGAGAAAAACACCATCAGATGTGACCCTTTGTATAATAAAATGAAGGTGTATTAATGAAAACCATTGCACCCATCAAAATCAACAGTATATAGTAGTTGCACATTCCTACCATATATCATATGCTTCATTTATATATTTTTTCTTTGTTCACAAAAGACACAAAACATATCTATGTTTGTTCAGACTGAAAGTTAACTATTAATGATGAAAAGGATAATGTGTATGAATTTTAAATGTATATTATTATGACTGTATATTACTAATAGTAGATATTTTATCTCCTACATTTAATTTATAAATTATTATAAATGATATTGCATAAAATATATCTGTTTAGAAATTATAATGGCAATAGATTGCTACTTTTATTAGCCATGCCACAGTTCAGTTGGTATAAACTTAAAAAGAAAAAGATATTTACGGAAAACTATTAATTTATTATTGCAATCCCTCACCATTATCTTAAAAGCATATTTAGTATTTTAAAACCAGAATTAATAATAGTCATATCCACTAATCTTAAGTATAGAAATTATAAAATTAATAATTTAATCATTAACATAAATAATGCAGATTAATGATCTCTGGATATAATAAAAAGATTCCATAGACAGATTAAAAAATTAAGTAAGATTATAATAATTTTATGATTTTAAACAACATACAAGTTTGGACATAATCAGACATGGGAAAGGATAATTGAGAATATTAAATCTATTTGGCTAACATAATTTTATTTCTGTCTGTTTTGCATATATATTTTCTTTGTTCATAAATCAGTGTAATACCATGGCATTGTCTGGTTACTTATACCTAGCAACTTACTTTGAGCAGTAATATGCAGTAGACATGCATTCCTACTATATATCATATGCTTTATTTATATGTTTTTTTTGTTTCATAATTGAATAAGATACTGTTGTGTTATTTGGTCTGTGACACCCAGCAACTTACTTTGAGCAGTATTATGTGGAAGATGCACATTCCTACTGTATAGCATACTCTTCATTTATATAGATTCTGTGTTCATAAATGAGTGTAAAGCAGATGCTGTTTCCTACCTTTTACACTTAGTTAGTGTTTTTGATATTTAACAGCACTACATCCTGAAATGATTGATCTTAGTCTAGATTTTCTAATGGTCTAGTTGATAAGCGATTCAATGTATTCTGAAGTTGTAAATGTGATAAGTCTAAAACTGTGTTATGACAAATTATATTAATTGTTTGTATTAATAAATAGTAATAAAAGTTTGCCTGTGCAGTGAATCTGTGGTGGTCCAGAAACAGTTTAAGTGCATAGTCCATATATTGTCTTTGCATAATAATAATAATAATAGTAGTAGTAGTAGTAGTAGTAGTAGTAGTAGTAGTAGTAGTAGTAGTAGTAGTAGTAGTAGTAGTAGTAGTAGTAGTAGTAGTAGTAGTAGTAGTAGTAGTAGTAGTAGTAGTAGTAGTAGTAGTAGCAGCAGCAGTAGCAGCAGCAGTAGCAGCAGCAGTAGCAGTAGTAGTAGCAGTAGTAGTAGCAGTAGTAGTAGTAGTAGTAGTAGTAGTAGTAGTAGTAGTAGTGGTAGTGGTAGTGGTAGTGGTAGTGGTAGTGGTAGTGGTAGTAGTAGTAGTAGTAGTAGTAGTAGAAGAAGAAGAAGAAGAATAAATAAATCTTTAACTGCATAATAAATGGGCAGTTAAATAAAATAATATATAATTATTCTAAATTCAATTCCATAGATTGCTGTCAATTAAGTTATTATTTGCACTGTGGTGATGTGTATGCATAAATAAATTACAGTGTCTCAATATTTTTAGTACTTGTCATTTATTGTAATCAATAAGATTAATTAAAGTATGATAGAATCTTTTGCATCTAACTGATCTTAGCAGGCTATAAAAAGAAAAGTATTTAACCATGTGATGTCAGAATGTGGAGCTCCCATGCAAATTATCTTTGGACGATTTTCATGTTAGCTATGCATTTTTGACCATTACAATATATTAATTATAATATATATATTAAATACTGCCTACCACTGTAGTAATAATTATAAACAAAATAGAAAAGCATATAACACTACAATACTTGGCCCAAAACAATTTTTTTTACTAAAATTCTTCCACAACCATGTTTTCATCTATTTGTTTATAGATGAAACCATGGTTGTGGAAAATTTTAGTAAATTTTTATTTTATTTTATTAGTATGGTGATGTTATATGATTTTATATATATATTGAAATCATGGTCATAAAATGTTTTATAAATGATGTTTTCAGGAGCAACCATATTTAATAAAATAAAAATAAAGCAAAACTACTGACACATTTCAACAACATAACACCTACCTTCAAATGGCTTATGTCATCTGCTCTTAGGGAATTGAAGTTATGTAGTTAATAGGCTAAGCTATAACACTTGTTATTGTATTAAAAATATAAGCAACATCAAACTTATAATAAAAGATAGAACAACATTTTAATTAATACTCCCTTAAAAACCAAAGTACCCAAACAAGTCCTCATAGAAGAACTTTAAAGGAAAAATAATATTCAGGGCTTACTAATTGCAGACAGTCTCAAAGGTTTTTCATTCTTGTATTACTTTTTAATAAGAATAGCTAGATATCCATTTACAGATCGAAATTGAATGGAATGGTAGTTGAATTGCTGTGGATTAGATGCATAAAAAGAAATCCTTAACTTGGTAATTTTTTTAATTTTATTCGGTCCGGATTTGAATCCAGGTTGTAAACATGGTAAGCAGTAGAGCTGCCTCAAATCTAATACAACTTGTTATATGATATTTGAAAATTTAGAACTACATTATAAATTTTAATGAGCTTTTTTATAATTGTATTATGTTAATATTTTTTTTCTTACTGTAATTTTTAAGCTGAAAGTTTTTAGAATGCATTAAGAATATATATTAAAATAAGATTTACTTATCATAAAATCACGATCGCATTTTTCTCTTTATCTATCATTAATATTTGATTAATAAGTATGAGTTTATTAATACAAATTGGTAATGTATTTATAATTCACATTCCTATACTTTAAAGATAAGAAAAAGTAATTCGGTCATTGCACACCTAAAAATTCCGAAATGATTGTCGGTAAGCTATATGTTTGCTCGGAGCACTTAACACGTATTAGTACATCTGGACAATATTCATTTAAATCTTTGATATAACATAAAATAAAAGTCATTTTCTATTGATTGTATACACATTAACTAGTTTTAATAGTTATATATATGTATTTATTTATTGGTGTGCATATATAGTTTTTAAACACGCCTGCATATAAATATAGTCACCGTAAATAGTTATTAGAGTATCGATTTGCTACACACATACTCATAACTTGGATTTGGAAAGGATAAGACTAAAGTGATTTGTTTGGGTTCTCATTTTAATTTTTATTCAGGTAACCATTGTAAATGGTTAGATTTATTAATTATACATATATGAAAACAGTCTACACCTAAACAATATCAATATTAATAACAATCAACAATCTCAATCTGTCTCCAAGGCTACGTCTTTTTCATCAATTAGCATTTGATTATCTTTGTATATTATATTATGTTCTTTGATTTTCTTTTTTTTTAGGGAGGTTCTGGAGAGTCACATGCTTATTTAATGATTCACTCACATTAGCCATTGTTATAGACCTAAGAATCAGGATCCGTTTATATATTATAATAGTTTTAGAAGCAAATATTGGCATATAAATTGATTACAACATACATTCCACTGCAGTCCTGATGCATTTAACAAGTTAAAAAAGATAGAATTTTCATAATATAAACACTTCAATTAAACTTATTGCACAGAGTGATATTTTATTATACTCATTGAATAAAAGCATGACAGGAACTGTTATTGACATTACATAAAAAATAAAAAAACTGAACATTTTTTTTATTCTATGATGTCATAATTTTTGACAGTGGTGAGTTTATAAGAACATTTAGCATAATCTTCTATCTGTTGAATATTATCAAATTGTATCTACAATTCTGAAGTAATATCTTATTTAGATTTTTCATCCTGAGCAAAGATTTTATTTTATTTTTTTATATAAATATTTTATTTAAAACTTTATAATAAAGTGTAATTACAATTGCAGGATATGTTTAAGATTAGAAATACAATGAGAGCTACATTTAAAAAAATATTGAATTTTTTTTTGAAAAGGAAAGTTTGCTGTAATGAAGATTAGTATGCACTATACCTAGATAGTAAGTAAACAGAGTAAAGGTTCAGCTTGCAACATATATGAGTATATACATAATTCAGTGTATAACTTGTATAGTACTACAAAATGTGTTGTGTTTTTTCTTTCAATTATTTCTCATGAATAATCATACTCTTATAAACATAGCAGCTAATATATATATATAAAATACATATTTTGCGGGTATATATATATATATATATAATGATTTTTATTACTACTTCTCTTACCTCAACCTTACTATAACCACTCATTAGCTCAAAACTTCAGACCACCAATATTTTCTTTGCATGCATTTCATAAACAATTCTCATTCTTCAGTTTTAACTAATTAAATTTTTATCCCCATGTTGACAATTTTATAGCTCTCACTACATCACTGTGATAGGGAACAGATTCTGTCCACTTTCAACACCTTGTGAAAAAGTGAACATTTATTGTGCTGTACATGCATATTTTCAAATTTTTTATTTTTATCTGTGCTACACTCTTCTGAACACTACCATATCATAACCACCCAATATACCCAGACAAATATTTTTGCAGTTAAAATATGAAATTAAAGAAACTATTAAGAAACACTATATATCAATACTTTGTGATGAGAAATTCCTATAACTAGAAATAAAAGGATCCTTAAAGTTTTGACTTTTAAAACTATTTTTATAGGGTTGGGAAAGTGATTAATGTAGATTGTTCTAATGAAAATTTGAGTAGTTGTCCATACTTGTTTTATCCTTTAGTTAAAAATAGCTAGTTAAACACATGTGAGGGAGCACAAATATTTTACTATTATGGAAATTCACTTTTTTATCTGTCTTCTTATTTCTACCAATAGTCTTAAAAAGTCAGTTGTTCATAAAAAAATAGAAATTACAGAAAGTTAGGTTACTCTTACTATGACTGAATTTCCCATTAGAGAATAATTAATAATAATATTTTAATTCACAAAGTGTTAGTCATAACAGGGTTTCATAATGCCATAGTTTGAAGCAGATGAATGAGATTTATTCAAAACCTTGTAAAGCTACTTTTATTGAGAAGCTTTCAAAGTCATACTCTTATCTCATCATCAATTATTAACAGTCTTATGACTCCTTGTGCAGCTAGCTTTAAGTAGTGCATTGCTATTGACACGCACACACACACACACATATATATAATTGAAATAATAAATTTAACGCTTTACAAACTATTATCAATAATCCTAGTACTTTCAGTTTAAGAAATTAACCGAAAGTACTTCTGCGGATTTAAGGATTATTTATAATAGTTTGTAAACCGTTAAATTTATTATTTCAATTATAATTACAATTTTGTTTTAATTAATGGACATTTTATTTATATTATATATATATAGAATTCACATACATATTCAGAACTATAATCACTCTAAGCATTGCATATATATAAAAAGCCAAGTCATGCAACCACTTTGTTTGTTTAGCATCACAAGCATTAATAGTGTGAGTCTTAGCATACTATTTATATCATTGCTTGAATATATTATATAATATTTCACAGTAAATGTCTAACATTTTATACATATATATAAACAATAGCATTATATTTATCCATATACATATATGTATATATAGATGTATATGTTGAATTAGATATTGTCATAGATTTTAATTTAATAAACAATAGAAATAAAGAGATGATATCTTTGTAAACAGAGATAACTTTTACCTTTTGATGTTAACAGGAAACCGAATACTATTTGGCAATCCTGAGGCTAAACAAGTTTTTTTTATTAATCTTCTTCACTTGAATTAACTAATTATGGACAAAGGTACTCTTTTATAATAATATTAAAGCATTTCTTTCTATTAGTCATGATCTGTTATGCAGTGGGTTTAAAAATTAAAAATGAAAGATCTTGCTTTTCTTTAATCTCTGGATAATTTTTTATTATAGTTTTACAGATAAGCTAGAAAATTCAAATTATATAAGACATTATGCAAATTAGTACAATGGTAGATGTAAGAACTCGGAAGTTAAAAGTTATTTAACAAATTTCAATCTATTTTTAGAAATCAAATGATCTCTCTTCTAAGTGACTAATTAACTATTATCCTTTGAATTTATGTCAGATAATTTTGAAGCTTTCATTTTAAGCTTTATCTGTTCCAATACTGTCTATAAAGATAGATTAAAAGATGAATTTGAAAACTGCAATATTAATCATAAGTTACTGTCTCAGTGTGAAATGAACTTTGGTGACCATTTGTTTTTTCAGCATTTTGAGAATATGTGGTGAAGTGGATATTATGTTTTTTTGTACGTGGTTTATTTAAATTAATATTATTCTTTAGTCTTTATTGAAGTGATTTTTATATTCTATTATGATATATATATATGCGTGTGTGTGCGCGCGTGTAAAAATTGTTTTTTCATAACTTATTAAAAATATTTTAAGCAATATAAGCTATCATGCTCTCATTTTTATTTTGCAAAAAGAGAGAGGATGGAAAGAGAGACAGAAGACAGATGTTTAGAAAACCATAATAAAAACTTATTAAGGTCAAACATACAATTGTCCTCTTGTTCTCAAGAAAACCAGTTATATATTATTGTAATCAATGATAAAGTGGTTAGTTTGCTTACAGTGTACAAAACACAGGATCAACATAAAAGCCAAATTTTAAAAACTTTTTAGAGAATAAAAATTTTGTAACAAGATCAGGGTATTAAGGTAGAAGGACTATAGCCAAATCACATAAGTATCAAATTTTAATCAATAATAAAAACACAAAAGATTATAATATGATTTGTAATGTATAAAATTTGTCATATATCAATAAATGCCAAAACAAATGTTTTATAGCTAAAACAAAAAAAAGTTTTATAGTTCTAAAATAAATAAAATAATCTGGATCCAAAAAATTTCGAAAAGGCATGATATCACTCAAATTCAATCCTGTAATTATAGTAAAGATTATTTTTTTTATAAAAAAAAATAATTTAACATAAAATTAATAATTTTAAATTTATTATTACAATTTTTTTAATTATGAACAAGTTTTGCAAAAATAAATGGCAGAAATACAAATACTGTAAATCTTAAAATTTTAACCCATTTTTGTATATATAAAAGAAATGGTAAAATGAAAATGTGGTTTAATTTATATACCTATATTGCTTTAAATAAGAATTACGTTTAAAAATGCATTTAGTTTTATTTTTTACATTTACTTGAGATTTTAATAATTTAAACTTCATAATCTAGTGAAATATTAAAATGATTTCTTTATAAAAATTCTTATTTAGTTTATATTTTGAAAATAAACATATTATATAATATAAAGAGGGTGCTAATAGCTCTAAACAAGCTTTTCCAATAAATGCCACAAGGGAAAGCATTTAAAATCTTTATCTAGAATTATCTCTATCCCCAAAGCAATTTCGAGCTAATGACTCTCATCAGTGAGGCACTAGGATATTCAGACTCTAGATCTAAAATATCAACTCTGGTCTAGCATTTATCTAACACTTAACTATTAAGTAGAAAATCTGTAATTTTCAGACATCTATATGTTTTAAAACCCAGCTTTTTAATTTAAATTGCTACATGGGTCTGAATAATTTTCAATGGGATCATATATTAATAGCCTTAGCAATAAAACATCACCATTAAGAATTAATAATGAAAAAACTAATATGACTTTTTAATAGTTCAAATTCTTTTAAAAAATAAAATATATTCTGATAATGTATTTCTACATTGAATCAGTTGTGCAATCATTTTAAGGATGACTGTCATAATTTTGTTTTTAAAATTTGAATTTTTAATATAGAATCATGGATGTTTTGATATTACATATTAGAAATGCAAATAAAAATATATTTATACATCTATGGATAAACTAAAATTCATCTTAAAAGTAAATTAATGTTACATTTAATCATATTATGTTACATTAAATATCAGTATCGTGGTCCTATATATGAGGAATCAGATAGACTTAAGATCAACATGGGTAGAATTATAATAGTGGCTTCATAAAGGGCTTTGAGCATTCCATCATCAGATTTTCAAGATATGGGTATCTAAAGAGTTGGAGAGTGGAGAGAATTGTTGGCTGTCCATTAAAGTCTGTAGATTTGCTATCTTAATATAAACTGAGCAGTGAATATAGGTGTGGGGTATGATGATCCTGACTAACTGATGAATTCTGATTCAGCATTAAATATTATGTTGGAGATCACTTATCTTTTTCATATGTATGTGATCATGTGTATCCATTGTATTGGATAGAATGAATGACTGTAAGGAGCTTGAAGGTCTGAGTTTAAATCCTCTTTAATTACATCTAGATTACATATATATATATATATGTGTGTGTATTTTAATATTGTAATTAAAACTGTAAACATATTTTTTTTTTTAAAAAAAAATTGAATTTTAATGTAAAATATTACAAATGTTTTTTCTTTCAAAAATTATTGCATACAAAATTGAGATTTTTACACAGCTTAATTCAAATTCTTTATACAACTTTTATCATGGATATTAATTTTTGCTATTTACTTTTTCTTTTACTTTTGAACCTGATGTAATAATTTAATAATTTGGCTTTAGAAGTTACCACAATGTTTAATCTTGCATTTGTTATTAAAAATAAAGTTTTAACATAGAATCAAAATTTGAATTTGTTTCTTGACTACATAAGCAGTGAGAAATTTTATGGGCCTTAAAGATTAGTTCATGATTTTACATAAATATATATTACAAATAGAAAACGAGTCATATGCCTTTTTGTTAATGTTTAAATCAATAACAATTTGATATCAGAAGTTACTGTTTCATTTGCTATTTATTGAAAAAACTTTTAACTAACATATAATAATAACTTCTTTGTTTTTGGGCTATGCAAACACTTGAAAATTGTTTTTAATGTAAACATTCATTTATTTATTTTTTGTAAATATATATTGAAAATAAAAATGTTATTGTATGGAGGGAGGAGGGTTGATTCTTATTAAAGAAATAACAATTTACATTATAAACTATTTTTTATTTAACTTTTAAACTAATGAAATAAATTTTTAACTTACAATTGAAATAATTTTTTTTAATGGATCATGTATAATTGAGAATATATATATGTGTGTTACATGTTTTAACATAACATTTAGATTTAATTCATTTTTAAGAATTCAGGTTTAATATTAACGTATATGTTGTAAAAACTGTAGTGTATGAATTACATATTTTTACATTGCCATGTTGATTGGCATAAAAGTATTCAAACATGAAAGGGTTTGAATTCATACATTCCACAATAGTAATAATACTTACATTTCAAAGTATAATCACTTTTATGCATGTAATGTGGTTTTTGCATATAGACTTTAGTGGATCTCAAATAATAATACTTTTAATTGGAAGAATTACATATAAATGTAATTAAGAGCATTTTGAAAATAATATTAATATTTAATATAGGATTATGTTATTGGTTTTTTACATTGAAAGTTCTCCCATTCTCTATAAAATGTATCCTGATCCACTTTCAATATCATATCTTTCAAAAATGAGTGTTCAACCTTTTTTCCCCTATCACTATATGCAATACTTCTACATAGCAATTCATTGTTCCATTTTTATTTCTTTCACTAGTATCTAATATTCCTGATCTTGCATTAAATAACAATAATTCCCTTTATCATTATCATTAAATTTTTTATATTTTGTATTTTTTTTCTTAAATAAGTCCAAACTATTTTTTTATCCATATTCATTCTCATCATTCCATTTCTTTCAATTTAACGAACTTATTTATTATTTATTCCAACATCTTATACTTATAAACCTGTAATATCTTCTCTACACATCCATTTTTATATAGGTACATGAAAATAAATGATTTATTTATAAAGTTTGCATGTTGTAAAGTATTTCTTACCCAGTGTATTGTTGTCATTATCATATAATTCTATTAAACACTATTTTTACTAATTTCATTCTTAAACTCTAACCAACTAAATGCTTCTAATTTACTTTTAATTTCTTTTATCAAAAAATAATTCCACTCCTTTTCACTTTAAATTTCTTTATTTGTTATCTACATTTCATATAGGTATTTATTTTTATAATTCTCTCTAAGAAATTTTTTAGTTCTAACCTATTGTAAAAAAGATGTAAAATGACCTAATCTTAAATGAACTTAATTTATATATCAGTTTTGTCTCCTAATGTAAGCTTAACTAGATTGTGAATTATTAAATCCCTATCCAGTGTTAATCTATTTGTATTTCAAGTATATTCTCTGGGTTATGGGTTTCATCACTGAGAAGTTTTAAACATAGCTCTAATGTTTTTAACTTTTCATCTAGAAATCACATTTACCCTTTTTTGAACTACAATTTGCCAATTTGAAACTCAAAAACAACTTAATGTTTTAAAACTAGTTTGCTTTCATAGTTTTATAAATGTATTATCAATTCAGTATTTACATATTTTAATATCCTCAGTATTTTACAAACTGTAGACATCCTCTTTATTTGAATGGGATTGGTATGATTCCACACAAAGCTTTTCTAATGCTGCCTCTATTTCCAGTATGCTAGTTTTTCACCTATTATAAGCTTGAATAATTAGCAGTTGCTAACTGCTTTATAAATCCTTGATCATATCCCTATTATCAGGTTAGTTTTAGGATTATGACTTTCATCACTGAAATGTTTTGAATATGTATCTATGGTATGTGGATTCAAAACATTAAAATGTTTTTTTTTTAATTTTAGGCTGGTGGTTTGATAGTTTAAGAAGAATAAAAAAGACTTCTAGATGAAAGATGCATTAGATTTAAAAATCCATGTGCATTTGATCGATATGCAAAAACTTCTCAGTGATAACGGCTAAAGCTAGAAAATAATCTGGGAATATAAATAAAACAATACTAGATAGGGATTTAATAAGCACTACCATCTAATGTCTACTGATTACTCAAGTTTATATTAGGTGACAGAATTGCAATAATTATACTGCTTCAGTTATGTCATCTATTTTAAGCGACAAGAATTTACTATGAAAAGTATATGTAAGTTAGGGTCTTTGCCTATATTAAAATCTTATAAATACGTTCCCTGTGTTCATTAACAAATTTTGGCATGAATATAATAATGTCTCAACTGTATATTTATTTTTATTAAAAAAATCCTAATTGAAAATAAATATGGGAGTTTCTATAGGCTTAAGATTGAAAAGGTTTATTTTTGGTAAATGAGATGAAAATTGCTTAACACACACACACACACACACACATATATATATATACGTTTTTAGTATTTGTATTTGAACATTCATTTATAAGATTTATAAGACTTAAAGATGTGTAATAATTTTACCCAAATAAATTTGGGAAACTTTAAGTAAACAATTACTTTAATTTCCAATAAAGTTTAAATCAGATTTGTATCACTTAAGAGACTCGTCTAAATTCAAAAAGTTTAAAATATTTAAGCAATGCAGTCTTTACATATTATAGCAAATTTGTGTTAAGTTGAATTTTTAGTAAAAAAAAAAAAAAAATGGAGATCAAAATTTTTTTTGCTTAACTAAAATCATGTTTAAAACTTGAAATAGTAAATAAAAAAAAAGTTAAGATTTAATTTATGAAATAAAATATGCTAAAAATAAAGTTTTATTTGTTGACTGTCAAATATATACTTTATTTCTTTAACTGTGATTTACTTCACAATAAATAAATAAATAAAAACGATAAAAAAAGATTAAATAAATTTTAATAGTAGCAAATCATTACATTGTAGTTAAAAACAAATGAAAAAGAGATTATAAAAAAAAAACAAGAGTTTTTTTTTTGTATTCACTCTTTAATTAGTAGCCTGCATAAACTAATTACAAGAGTAGTTCTCTTTAACATCCTCTAATCAACTGTTATATGTTTGAATAATCAATAGATGCCAGATGATAAAGTTATGATATCCACATCTAAGGAATGTTTACGGAGTTTGCCTTTGCCAGTGAGGACTTAGGATCCAAATCTGGAACTTAATTGTTTCTAGATGTATTGTATTCTAATGATTGTGTTCTTACATAATAATGATTAATGTTCTGAATGCAGCCTGTAAAAACCTCTATTTAATAAACAATAATCTTAAGTCTTAGATACGTAAACAGTCCAGGGTGGAAGAATACTTTTCACAGAGCTCTAGCTTGATAGTAATCAATAATATAAATGATGAGCATAAACTTGGAAATCTAGTGCAACCTGGACAATATATGCTACTGTTATATTTAACAAATTAAAAGAAAGAGTATTTAATTATGATGATGTAACTATTTCATCTAAATTAACTGTATATAAAACTGTTATTTTCAATTTACAGTAGGAATAAATATGAACTTCCTTATCATTGTAATACAAAAGTACTGGAAACTTTTTTTCCAAAAAATATTCTGTAAAATTTTAATAATACATTGCAAGATTACGATCTGTTTTCTGAGTGTGAGAATATTTTTATTTAACTTAAACAGTTCTTTTAACTATTGCAGTGAAATAAATATGTATTATGTATTTCTTTTCTATGCTTTTTCAAAATGTCTACCAACAGAAATTTTATCATTAATGCTTTGTGATTCAATACAACTGTATTGAATCTCTGATAACCACTCATTTATATCAGAAAGTAATCAATTCAATAAAATACACATCTAATATAATAAGCATGCTAATAGCCCTAAACAAGCTTTTTTCAATAAATGCCACAAAAAAAAAAGCATTTAAAATGCCTATCTAGAATTATTCCTATTCCCAACCAGTTTTGAGCTAATGGCTCTCATCAGTAAGGTGCTAGGACATTCAGACACTATATCTAAAATATAAATTCAAGCCAAGCACATATTCAATATTTAACTATTAAGTAAAAAATCTAAAATTTTCAGACATCTATATGTCTTCAAATCCAGCCATCTAATTTAAATAACCATATGGGACTGAACTAAATTCAGATGCACCATATATTTCTAAGGGTATTAATATATGGTGTATCTAAATTTATTTCAGTCCCATATGGCCATTTAAGTTAGATAGCTAGATTTGAAGACATAGAGATATCTGAAATTTTCAGATTTTTCTACTTAATAGTTAAGTAGATGGTAAGTGTTGGGCTTGAATTTGTATTTTAGATCTAGTGTCTGAATGTCACTAGTGCTTTACTGATGAAAGCTGTTAGCTCAAAACTAGCTGGGGATAGAGATTTTAAATGCTTTCTCCTGTGGCATTTATCAAAAAAAACTTGTCTAGAGCTATTAGCATGCTCACTATATTACATTTGTAAATATAAGCTAATTAAGTCAAGTGACCTATAACTTAATTTTTCTTACTAAAATACACATCCCAATTCCACTTTATTTTTTTTTTACAGTAATATAACAATCTAAATTTGAAGTGCTTCAAATCCAAACTATGTAAATTGTTAGTAAATCAATGAATAATACGGATAATATGGAGCCAAATTAGAAGCAGATTAAAAATGTCTGACTGCACAGTTGTGTACTCTTCATTCATTTGTTAATTGCTTCCATATTCTGAGTTCACAATTAAATGGTAGCTATTGCTAGTGCTTAATACATGTAAGCTGGAAAGTCACATAATTATTAGTATTGGTATCTTTAATATAATTTTCCACATATTTTATTCAAAATGTATTTTTTAAATATGTAATAACTGGAAAATGCATTAAAGTCTGTTTTTTATACATAAATATATGTTTTCTTATTAGAGAAACTTAATCATTCTTATTCATTTATTTATTCTTTCTTCTCTTTTAGTTCAACTGTTTTATTGATTTAATTTAATTCTTGAAGATATAATACTCGTTCACTTTATATATTTCAAACACCTTTTAAAATAGAAAATAATGGCACAGGAATATTAATTTAAAGTTAATTTGTCTTAACTTGAATTTTCCTATTTGGATAACATTATCAAACCTTTCAATTATAAAATTAATTTAGTAAAGAGTGGAGCAATCCCAACTATGTTATATACAGCTGTCTGATAAATAATGGGAGTGTGGAACTATATTGACTGCATTTACTTTTGCATTATAAATAATATAAAAACAAATTTGAATATTTTTCCTTAGAGGTTCTTGTAGTTCATTGTCTATTTTATATATGAATACTTTGTAATAGTGGAATCTAATGCAAATTAATATTTTAAAAATAACGAGTAATATTATTTATGCAATTCTTATATCAAAAAGGTTTGGTCACTCTTGATCTCGATATAGAATGTTAAACATTGCCAGAACATATGAAGAAACTAGATTAATTCTAAATAGAGTCTAAATAATATCATATAGAATTTTGGATAAATTTCATTTTGTTAAAAGATAGGATATTTTGTCACAGTAATATAAATAATGCAAGTAAATTAATTGTATAGAGAGCTGTTATTTAAAATCTAATTTCTTATATAAAAGTGAGATTTTGTGTTCTTTGTCACTAATGTAAAAGCATTAGAAAAATTTCTTAAGATAAAATATGTAAAAATGTGAACTATGTAATGCTTACTTAAAAGTATTTTAGTGATGAATTTAAACCATGATTTTAATGGGAATGGCAGACCCTGTTTACATTATTAATAATAGATCAGTGACATTTAAAAAAGCACAATATTGGTTTTATTGGGAAGCTAGAATGTAGTAAAGAATATTTGAAGACTTTCAGTAAAAAAAGTTGCTCCAAAAAATATTAAGAGACAGTATTCTAAAATATCAAATAAACATAATAACAAACCAGCAAGTTTTATATATGGGTATATTTGTCATTAAAACAAGGAAAACTCTCCATACAGTAGTGCCACTCAGTGAAAGCCAGAGTAATCAATGGATGCCAGAAGGCTTGTGCATAAAATCCCTATCTAGTGCCTACTCATCCAATATCCCCAGACTAGTTTCTGTTGTGGCTTTCATCAGTGAGGAACTTTGGATCTGAGAGCACTGCATCTATATCTTAGGATCTAATGTAACCCTATGGCAGCCATCTTTTATCGCTACTTAATTACAAAACTATGAGAATGAAATTGAAAACACAATATTTTCAATCTAAGCTCATTAGCTTATATAGTCATATAGGTCTGAACTCAGTTTAGTACCCTTACATTTTGGTGGACAATAAAAGTGAAAACAATATTTTCAATCTAAGCTCATTACCTTATATAGTCATATAGGTCTGAACTCAGTTCAGTACCCATACATTTTTAAGGACCTTATATAGTCATATAGGTAGTTCAGACCTATATGACTATATAAAGTAATGGGATTAGATTTAAAATATTGTGTTTTCAATTTTATTCTCATAGTTTTGTTGTTAAGTAGAGATAAAACGTGGCTGGCTGCTGGAGAGTTGCATTAGTTCCGAAAAATTAGGTGCAGTGCTCTCAGATCCAAGGCTCCTCACTGATAAAAGCCACAAGCCAGAAAGTAGTCTGGGATTTTGGATGAGTAGGCAGTAGATAGGGATTTTATGCACAAGCCTTCTGGCATCCATTGATTACTCTGGCTTGCACTGAGTGGCACTACTATATGGAGAGTTTTGCCTGTTCTAATAACAGTTACGAGCAAGCATAAGAAATGGTGATCATGTCATATTTGTCTTTCATGGATTACTTTGTATATTGGCACAAAATCTATTTCTAGTATTGTTTTATATTCTTTCTTTTTTTTTTTGAAATTTAAAATGATTTTATTCATTTGCAAATAACTTCTGATAATAAAATCCATTTTTTAGATTCTGCTAGGAAAATTTTCTTACAAGTAGTCTCATTTCCTCACTAATGTTTAATTCAATATTATAGCAAAAATATTATAAATCTTATTAATAACACCATTGATTAATACTTTTGAAATTTAAAAAAAAAATCTTCCTACTATTATTTATGCGCATTTTTTTGTTAAAAGTTAATTTATTTTTAATCAAACATATATATATTAAATAAAAATAACATCTGTTCAATACTGGTTGCTGCCAAAGATACCTGATTCAATCCTTGACGGGGTTAACATTCAGTAATTTCAAAGAGAATGTTTTTGACTTAAATTAATCCGTAAACTAGTATTCAGTAATGAACAAAAAAAAAAGATTAAAAAATTTATCTAGTTTTTGTAACAGTGACTAGAAAAAATCATAATAATGAAAATTGTACTTTAAACTGATTCTATTTGTAAAATATTTAAATACAAAAAAGTAAATAAATGAAAAGCCCCTCCATTTCCATTTTATTTGATTCTAAGACATCCTGAAAAATACTAATGGAGAGCAATAATAAAAAGAATTATATATTTTAGCACATACACTGTACATATATATGTGTGTGATGAAAACACTATATGCACACACACATATACAGTATGTATCGCTTTATAAACATATTGTATATGATCTATTTTATTTAAATACAAGTATAGTATATATCCTTTAAGCTAGATGTAATTAGATAGTATTTGAACTCAGACTTTCAAGTTCCCTTTAGATATTCTCTTTATTTTATACAACCAGCACACATGACTACATACATGTGGAGAAGATAAATGATCTCCAATATGTGTATTTCGTGCTGAATCAGCACTCATCAGTTGGTCCGATCATTATCTCCCACACACATATATAATCAGTGCTCCGGTTTATATTAAGATAGCAAATCTTCAAACTTTAATGGACATATTATTTTTAAGTATATCACTTTTTTCAAATATTTACAATAATAGTTATTAACAAGTTTAAAAATATATGCCCATTGAGATATACAATAAAAAAAAAGCATATTAATTAATACAAACAAAAAAAAAGCGGTTAATCAGTCTATTCTGCTTGATTTAGTGTGTTGCTAAATTAGTGAACTTGAGAGCTAAAAATTCACGAATTGCATCCCAACTCTCTCACTTTTAGTGCTCAAACATCATTTGACTTGTTATGCGGTAAACCATTAAAGAAAATATAGTTTTGAGAATTTAATTTAAAACAATAATGGAAAATGTAGTAATGGCTACTTAATAGTAAATTATGCAATATACTACAGTTATCTTTACACAACATGTGTTTATGAAATAACACACCAATGGTCCATTCCATCAATTCCACCACCCCCACACCTATATATATATATATGTTTTTTTATAATAGTCTATGATAATATGACATTTCTTTTTATTGCATTAATAATTTACTGTAGCACCTTAATTTTAAAGTTGCATTATAAAATACAATGAGCCTAAAATTTAGGAGCAAGAATAAATTGTTAAGATGAACAAACATTGACAACGAATATTTGATCATGAACAAATATTATTGCTTAGACATAAACTCTATTGCCTAATTACTCTACTCGGCTTCTGGCAAACAACTTAACATTCATACAATTAGATACTGTTAATACAGCTTACAAAAGTTAAATGTTTAAAAATGCTAACAATAGTGTTAATTCAGTATAACTTATTACATAATACTTTGCAATCAAAACAAAAAAATCAATTTGAAAAAATTATTCCAGTAATGTTTTCAATCACAAGATAAAATATTTCCATAATTCAAATCCCAATTCTTTTCACCATACTCTAGAACTATTTGCAGTAAGTTTAAGTAATCAATAGATATCAGTTATTATAGAACTATAGTATTTCCATTCCTAAACTAATTTTTGGTTTTTATCTTCATAAGTGATTGGTACATTCACATAATTCTATTAAAGTGAATGAATAGAATAGATTTTTATAACAAACCTTATTTTACTCTAAGCATTTGCCCATAGGTAAAGTCTGGATTTTCCAAGGTTTTTAAGTAAAATATTTTTTAGCCAATATTTCACGACTTGGTTACTTCAATATATGAGACAAAATATAGTATAAAGCATTTTTTTTGCCATACAAGTAACTTTTATTATGTGAAACATCATCTTTGATAAAATTTTGTAGGAGTTCATTTTTAAGCAGGTTTACCATAATAAG
The DNA here is from genome assembly GCA_028023455.1 of Epiperipatus broadwayi. NCBI lineage: Eukaryota > Metazoa > Onychophora > Udeonychophora > Euonychophora > Peripatidae > Epiperipatus > Epiperipatus broadwayi. Next base: position 408,313 of record JAQFVV010012657.1, read on the forward strand.
CTAAATATTAAAATCATTGTTACTATTAATATAAGAATTCATTATAGAAAATCATTCTAATTGTGCTTTTTTGCTCTTACCAATCATATGAGATATTCCTATATTAGAAGAAATATTATGAAATTAGAAAGACTTTTCAAGGTTTTCAGTATTATAAATCTTTTAAATTTTTTCTGGGCCAATGTTTCTGTCTTTGTTTTTATCATATGTTAATTTCCATATTAGCATTATAACCATTATCTTGCTTCTATTAATTTGTTTTAAAATTTAAAAACATTTTTTGACTCTATAAGAATCTTGCATTCTCCTCTCCAAGAAATGGCCCTTCTAACCATTTAATTTACAATGCAAACAATAAGCAAATTATTTCACTTGTTTTTGGACTACTTACCACTCAGGAAACATTCATTATAATGTCTGTGCCTGAATCCAGTCAAAAGAATGGTCAGTATTATCTAATTGTCAGCACTATATCTTTTACTTATATCTTTTATTCTATACTGAATCATAATCAAAAACATTTTCTATCTTGATGATACATTATTAATCTCTCCTAAATATCTTTTATCCAAGTGTTAAAATTAACTAATTCACTTTTCATCATTTTTAATCATTTTTTGATATAATAATTTTAGTGTATATGAAGCTTTATCTTTAGCTTTGTGTGACATTTTTTATACTTTTGCTTGATGAATTATTTTTAATATTCATTTTTTAAAATCTAACTTTCATTTTTAAAAAATACTTTAAATATCTCCTCTCCCCCATAATCTGATTTTTTAAATTAATATCATCTTTATTTTATTAATTTTCTACGATAAATCTTTTGGTCTTTATTGCATCTATATTATTTATATTGTTAATGCCACAAACTGTAAATGATATAATGCCTGGAAAATATCATTTTTTGAATATCACTCTTGTCTTATGTCATTGTATATCAGGTATCCTATATTGCCTTTAAAGACATCATATCATTCTTTTCTATGCCCATTTTTCCAATTATCAATATATATTACTTTTGGCATCTTATCATTGCATTTTGTTTTTCAGGTGTATTTATTCCTTTTCTATTACATAAATTGATGCTTCAGAATTTATAAGAGCCTAATGATAGAAAAGCCTTCTTTGAAATGATTCTATTGAAATCTGTCATGTTACTGCATACCAAGAATATCCTTTATAATTTTTAAGACATGTGTTTCAATTTTTTTTCACTTGACAACATATTATTTTTATTATTTTATTATTGTATTTGGATTTTTACAAATATTTCTATTTTAATCATTTACATAAGTTGATGTTCATGAATTTATTACTTTTCTATACCAAATTTGTTGTTTTCTTTAAACCCTTTATTGTAGTAGCATTATTTACTCTGTCTGGTTGTTATAAATCATTACTAGAAAAATGTTTTTACCAAATGCTTTTACTAGAGTTTATTATAATATGTCAATTTCTCCTATATAATTTTTTTTTAAAACATCAAATAGTACTTTTTGTTTCTTCTTTTTTCCTATTGATAACATATTATATTTATCATCTTTTTGTTGTACTCTGCTTTTCTCATATATATAACTCAGCTTTTCATATTCATGAACTGAATACAAGTCTTGACAATGGAGAGGGTTATCTTTTATGAAAAAAAAATGAATTGTAAAAAAAGGTAAAAGAAACTTTGATGATAAAATATTTTGAATCTGAGGCCATCAATCTCATAAAGACATTCTTTGATGTTAAAGGAAGTTGGATTTTGAAGTAAATGAAAGGCTATTTTGTTTGGTAGATATAGATGGTATGTTTAGTTGAATTTCATTTGAAATGGGCTATTTGTTAATAGATGAAACCATAGTCATGGAAGAATTTTAGTAAAGTTTAGTTTCTTTCGGCTAGTAATGTAAAGTTATATGAATTTTTATTATATATATATATATTCATAGTATTATCCTGGAAGTTTCTGTGTAGTAAAAATATAATAGCTAAATAGCTGATGTTTCAGTACAATACCAAGTAATTTCCTCAGAGCTTCTTCTTTCTCAAATCATAAGAATGTATGTGGTCAGCTAATTGGATATTATATTTTTACTCCATAGAAGCTCTCAGAAATAATATGAATTTATTTATCTCTGAGAATATATATATATATATATATATATATATATATATTCTCAGAGATAAATAAATATATATATATATATATATATATATATATACCAACCAGTAACCACCTAAAGATTCACAGTAAAGCTAGTAATCAATATTTCACACTGCTGTCAAAGCAACCTTCTCACCTTTTAATAGCAAGAATGGAAATCCATTCTTACTAATGGTCCATTGAATATATATGGACACTTAAAGATTGCAACTTGACTACAGAGTATGAAATATTGATATAATGAAGTTTAAATAAACCTCTTTAAACATGAAATAAACATGTCACTGTAATGCAGACTAATAAATAGTCATTTATAACATTACAAAGTGCAATACGTTGAAATTGCTCATGTATTATTTAGAAATAATAAGTGAAATAGTGCTTAAAGTTAAATGGGATAATGATGTAATTAGATACCAACCAGTAACCACCTAAACATATGTATACACATAAATTCAGGCTTTAGATTATTTTTCCTACTCATGTCTGACAATGGTCTTCTACCTGTTAATTTTATTTTTACCCTGTATAAATTTTCAGGTTTGTTTATCAAAACTGGTATAAGTTTAAATATTTTAGTTTTACTATAATTAGTTTGTTCTCTTTGTAAAATTTAAAAACAAAAAAAAAAAAAAAAACGACGATTTTCAGCTTATATACTTTTAAATTAGCTAACTTTATTCTGCGCCACTTTTGCTATCTTATACAAGCTAGAGTAATCAATATGTACTATAATTCTTATTAAATTTATATCTAAAAATTTCAGATACATTAGATCAATTGAAACATCTCTCTGATGAATGAGACAAGCCAAACATTAACTAATCTGAAGATATGATTTCTGAATATGGATTTAATAAGCACTAGTATTGATTATGCAAGCATTTAAAAAAAACGGTTATGGTATATTTTCACATTTGAAAAATTAAAAAATATTGTCCAATAGTTGGAAATTAATGCAAATTTTTGGCACAATGTGTTAGTACTTTCTATATTTCTCAGCTAATCAAATTAAATACTTTCAAAATGATATTACATCTATCTTAGTTAAGGTTTACAGTCTGAATTAATACTAGCAATATAATTTATATAATTTTATCCTAGAGTCAGCTATGTAAATATAAGTAATCAATGAACACTTAAAAATAGTATCAACAAAACCTCAAAAGTAACCTCTAACTATTAGTCTAAACTTGATTTATCCATCCAGAAGTTAACTTTACTTCTAATATACCATACGAACTAATAATATTTTCAAACATCTTCTTTCAAACTTGTGAATTAGTTCAGACCTTTATGATAAACATTTATTTTAATAAATAGGTTGATATGCTTGTAACATTGGCAAAAGAAAAGGTTTATTATATGTATTTATTTTTATTAAGTGTAGCTGAGTATGCTTTTGGTTTGGAAAACCAGATTTTTCCATGTTAAAAGTGTTTCAGTCAATTTATTACAAATAAGAATGAAAAGGATAACAATGATTTTTAAATTAATATCTTTAAGTATATGCCAACTGTACAAGATAGCATGTTATTTTGTTTTAGTATAAGTCAGTTTTTTATTAATAACATAAAAGTGTCAATGTTGATCTAATATCTGACTTTTCCAACTGAACAAGCAGATTGATTTGATTTCAAATACTGTAAGATATTTAAAACTTACAAGGCATAAACTTAAATAGCATATTAGAAATAAATATGTTAGAGAGATAAGTATGTGAAATCCAGCACAATAATCATTAAAGACCAATAACGTGAAACAGGTCCAGATATCTGATTGTCATCTAGTATCTATTTATTACCTGTGCTTATATAGATTTCTGGAGTAAAGTTACATAAAGTGAAACACTGTTATCAATTCTTAACATATTGGAATGCTTTTTAATATGTGAGTTGCAACTAAAGAAATGTTTTTAGCAAATTAAAGGATCATTGATTTATATACTTTAGATGTATCTACCATTGTTAAAATTAAAGATTTAATATCCACTTGTTAAAAAATAAAAAGAACCTCAAAGCAGGCAAATTTTAACATTCTGAGAATATTATCAATTTTCATACAGTTTTAATTATATATATATAAATATAATTTTCTTTTTTTTTCATATGTCAAATGCGTTGACCGGAAAGCGAACCTGGGCCAGCTGTTTGGAAAGCAGCTATGCTCACCACTAAGCCACCAATGCTAATTTTCTTTTGATGTTTTTATTATTGATAAAATCTTATTTTGTTATTAAAACTTTCCATCATGTTTTAAGGCATATCTCTTGAACTATTTACCATCTAATCATTATATTGAGATTAATCATTAAACACAACCTGAATATTGCAATTTTAATCTAATTAATCAATTAAAAGTATTTTTTATATTGAATATATTTTCCTCCCAATAAGCCAATACATCATTTGATTCTTTAGCTTTTTATTCTATCTAGATAGACTTAAAATATTTGATCCTTCAAACACATTAATAATAATATGAAAAAAGGTAAATTATTTTTAAAATGCATTTTTGGATGAACAAACACTATTCAGTTGGACCAGATTATAAACATTCACACAACTTCTTCACATTTGTTTAATATTTTTATAGACAAATAAAAGTGTCATTTTTTTTGCACTCAAAAATCTGACAATATCCATTTTTAATAAATATATCAATGATTATTATTAATTATTTATTAGGTTAGAGATTATCATACATTATTATTAGTGGAGACACAAACTTTAAACATAAACCTTCTGAATTAAACTTCGTCTTTCTTTTTTTTTATTATGCATAATATTTTAGATATACTAAAAACTTTTATTCCACCAGATGCACTTAAGACATATAAAGACAACAGGAAAAGGTAAATGATCTTCAAGATACATTTCTGAATGATCTATAAATCTTTCAGTTCTGTTTATTTATACTTTTTAATGTGTGTCAGCATAAGATGGCGTAGAAGTTTTTTTATGTATATGTAAAATATTACACATAGTAAAAAAAAAATGAAATTTGCTTAATATGCCATATTATTGATTTTAATAAAAAATAGTTTGTATTAATATTTACTTAAATTTAAAAAATATATCTTACATAAAAATAGTGTTATAACTGCTAACATAGTGAATGATTAATAATAATCATTGTATGTTCATTTAAGGTGGAAGTTGTCAAATGTGTAAATGTATAAAATTTGACACTTGTAAATTAAATTGTAATAATTCTTTTCACTAGTACTTTTTATAATAATCTTAAATAACAATGATTATCAGATTCGAATGAATTTAAATTACCATTCCCAACCGGTTCCTGCTTTAAATCATGCATATTCACTGATAGAGACAAAATCCAGAAACTGATCTAGGAATAATGATTAAAAAGCACTAACATTTGATAATTATTGATACTCAAGCTTACTATAGATGGCACTAGAGTATAACTGATCAAAGATTTTGATTACTCTTATTAATATTCTTAAAAGAAATAAAAAATAATTTTATACTAAATAATTTTTTACATGCTACATAATATCTTTCTTTACATTTTGCAATCTGAACTAACATTTAATATTTATTTTTTTTAAAAAAAAAAACATCTTTTCAACGGTAACTTATTTCTATTTGATCTTGTGAAAGGATAGTTTTTTTTACAAATCAGAGCTATATATTGTTGCTAAACTATCTATTTTATGAGTTGCCATTGTATCTTGGATTTGTAGATTATGAAAAGACATTTGATCTCATAAGAAATTTCAAAATAATTAAAACTTTAGATTATCAAAATATAGATTCTGGATGTTGTAGTGTTATGTAGAAAATTTATCAGTATGTAACAGCCATAATTAAATTACATGGTGATATTAAGAAGATTAATGTCAAGACTGGTGGACACAGGGCAACTTTATATTTCCAAAATGTTTTAAAAAATTTTTACAATAAATATTTTATGGATTAAAATGGCAAATTAAGGAAATAAAATTAAATGGAGATTATTTAAATTATCCTAATGATGAGGTTGCTTTTGCAAATAATGTTTCAGCATATCAGAAAATGTTGCAAGAGTTATCAAATGGAAGGATGAAACTAAGTCTAAAGATAAATACTAAAATGGCTAAAATAATGTTTAATGGATTTTCTCAGAATAAGAAAATAAAACTTGATAATCATGAATTAGAAGTTAACAACTATAAAAACTTTGATCAGAAACATAATGGAAAAAGATTAATTATAGTTAAACTTATATGACTGCATTGTTAAAAATAACTTAATTTTAATATATATATATATGTTTGAAAAGGAAAACTTTAATATATATATATATATATATATATATATATATATATATATATATATATATATATATATATTTGACCATTTCTGACATATGGATCTAAGAGATGAGTGCTTAACATAAGAATAATACAGATATTTTAAATCATTCAACAAATCTAGACAAATGTATGTTAGGATTAGAAAGAAGAAATTAATAGCAGAATGTATTGGTCATTATTGAAATAATTAAAAGACTGAAATGAAAATGAATGGGAAATTTTGCTAGTAAAGATGTTAATGGATAAATAGCTGAAGTATTAAACTGGATTCCCAAAGATTTTCAATGATCTAGAAAGACATCTCATGCGAAATGAAATAAGTAAATTTTGTGATGCAATGTGGAAAAGGAGATCCATGGATTAAAAAAATTGACCTTAACTTGAAGAGACTTTTATCCTGTAGTAGACTATTAACAACAATGGTCTGTCTTTCACATGTAAGTTTTAAAATATATAAAACTTTATTAATTAGTGATCCATGTTTTTATTGTTTAGCAATCTTCTTTAGAGATCTTTTTCCTTTTTCTTTATTTAAGTATAAAATGCAAATGTTAAAATAAGAAAAGTTCTGTTTGTTTTTGCTTCTTAAATAGTATTATGCAATGTTAAAGACATTTCCTGCATGTGATCATAATTGTGGTTCATAAATTAATTTGTATAATCATCAGAAAACTCATTGCTAGTGTATTTTTTAAAATATCCATTTTTTTTGCCTTTTAAAATTGGAATGACCATATTCTTTTGTGAATGGCTGCTACTTCCAAGAATAAAAGACATTCCATTTATATTATTTGTATATAATGATTCCAATGCAATTAAAATAAAACAACTATACAAAAATAAATATTTTTTTTATTATTGAATAAATTTATGTTTGACCATTGTTAAGGATTATTTATGTTTGAATAACATTCAAGTGTAGATATTTATCCTAAAGTCACATTGACTTCTTTTATGTTTTTAAGCTAATAATTACCGCCATAAACTGAGGTCTCTAAAATATATATAAACTGAGATGGTGTTGAATCTATATAAATTAAGGACTGAGTTATTCTTTATTTAAAATTTTGTTTTATTTTCAAAATGTTAACTTGAATAGTATTAAAAAGCAATTGATGGTTTCTATGTGAATAAGTGCATTATCCCTAGCTAAACTTAGTCTTAAATGACATAAACAAAATTAGGAATTTGTCTACAGCTGAAAATTGTATAGAACTACATCATCTGGGATTGGAAACAAAGAATATTAAGTGATAGAAATAGAAAATCTAAGATGCCCACCATCCTAATATATTATATTTTATTTGTAAAAAATAATCTTCCATATTTATGGAAGTTGTCTTCATTAAAGTTATATGCCATATTATATGTAATTATTTGAGTGAATCCTAGTATTATCTTGAAGACATAATTTATGTATCCTGATGAGGATACATTCATTATCTGAACATAAATATGTGATGTAAAAGATTTAGTATAATTTTTACATTGGTAACCATTATCAATTTCTGTCATTCCCACAAAAGATCTCTATTTCACCCAAATAATTATGTATGTTAATTAAAGTTATTATCTATAGAAATGATAAAAAAAATATGAATGGATTTTATACTTGTATAGATAATAAATTAAGATTGTGATGTCAGGTTAAAAAGTATAGTCTCAATGCATTCTTACAAATGTAGCAAATATTGTAAAAATATCTTTTTCATTTACATGGTCTATGAAATCATCTCACCATACTTCTATAATTTTATCAGATATTGTTATCACAATATCAGTGTCAATTTGTTCTTTTTAAAAAAACTGAAAAACAAATATTCAAGAATTATTGAGCTTTAAATAGGTCTAAATATATCAATTCTCTTGCAAAAAAGCAATCCACAAATAATTTCTCTCACCAGAACTAATCTTACACTAAGAAAAGAATAGATAACACAATCTTTGAATATTCCACTTCAGATAAGATCTTTTAAAATCCTTCTCATGGAGGAACAGTTGAGAAGGTATTACTCATGCTTTTTAATTGCTGTAATATTAAAATATGAGATTTTTTTATTTTTTATTCACTAGCAATACCCATTTATTAATTAACTAGTGAATGGTTAGATAGTTGTTTATGAAGCAATTACCCAAACGAAATATTTAAAGTTTAATTACAATCTGAAAAAAAAAGTTTTAACCTGATTAAATCCAAACTCTATGTCTTAGTCAATGCAGAAATAGCATTTATTTACCTAATAATGCAAAAACCATACAAATATCTCTGGATTAAATTTTGACATGGCCATCAATCTACATTTGAGGATTTCATGTTCCCGTGATTAATTGACTTTTTTTTTTCGGAAAAAAATGTTTATAAAACTAGTTCAACATATTTATAATGCATTTAGGATAAAAGACTCTCACATATTAAAAAATATCGTCCTTCTTATGTAACTATTTTATTAAAAGTAAATAATCCATTTAAGTCTACCTTTTTACATTTAAATACAGCCTTTACATAAATAAGAACAAAATCGAACTAGTGGCTTTATATTGTCTTCTAGATTTTTATTAATATCATAACTGTTTTTAGTGACTAAAAATGAAACAAAAAAGCAGGAGCTAAAGTTGCAATAAATGATTCTGAAATCACAGACTAGCTTGAGATTTTGGCTAGAGATAGTTCAATCCAGGGATTGTAATATGACACTCTCAACCATAAATATTTGTCTTTCCTCTACCAATTTTTAGGACATGCTTTGTAACCAACAAGCCTTGATTTACTAACATTAGATATAAATAATATTAATATTTATAAAATATTTATTTTCACAAAAGTAAATTTTTTTTTCATATTTTTTTACTTAGAAGTATATTCTTATTTTTCTCCTTTTACTTTCTTTGCATTTCTTCACATATTCATATATATTGCTTACAATAAATCCCTTCATATACACTTTAATGCAAATTTTTTTAATGATTCTTTTATTTTCCTGACAGTTTCGACTGTTCTGCAGTCTTCATCAGAATGAAACTGTCAGGAAAATAAAGGAATCATTAAACAAATTTTGCATGAAAGTGTATATGGGGGGGGGGGTATTGTAAGCAACACATTTTTTACCTTAAACATTTATTAATAAAAAATAATAACACTATTATTTTTACTATTAAACAGACTGTTTTATTAAAACATGCGTTTTAATTTTCTATTTTCTTTCACTGCACATTATTGTTATATGTTTATTAGATAAATGTCTAAACACTAATTTTATATTTTAAGTCTATTGTTTATTCTCATATCTTCAACTTGCTTGAATTGTCACAAATAAGTTGTCAGATTTAATACAGAATTTTTAATAATTGTTTCTGAATTTATAAGGACTATAATGCTTGGAAATGTGGGTTTAAGAAATAAATTTTTATACATTTAATTCTCATTAATCTTATTTTAAACTGTATATAAATCTGAATAAAACAATTTGATTTATACATACACTGCAATATAAGCAGATAATAAATGAACTGTCATTGCAAACATAATAGCAAATGTAACATTAATAGTAACCCCCACCCCACCTTTTATTTTTTTGCAGTATTGCAGAGAATGTAAAAAGGAAATCATGTGATGTTTTATTATCATATGACCATAGTACAATTATAAATTTAATGAATGTTTATATAATGTCCTGACTCAACATCACTAAACTCATATTTTAGCCAAGTAATTTACAATTTTATGTAATCTCTAGGCCCATGTTTTTGTGTGAGTCTATTTTTAATTCAATAGTAGCTATATCTATATATAAATACAATACCCATTATAAAATATATATAAAAAATAAAAATAAAATTAACGGTAAATGCAATATTATAGTCTAAATTCTTTTGTAGCACTTTCGATTATGTGGTAATCCTCATCAGCTTTAACTGAATTTCAGATTTTTTAAACTTAATGTTACATATATTTCCATAAGCTGTCTATAGCTGTATTTGCAATTTGCCTATTAATAACATTATCCTTATAATTATCAATCAAAATTGCATCTTTAATTTTCCTCTTTTTATGATTTCTTTTTTCCATTAATATTTTTATTTCATTACTATTAAATGTAAACTTATAATTACAAGTTTTTTCATGGTCAAATAATACTGAAGCTGTACTAAATTGACTATTTACATTATTTTTCATTCGATTATATAATAATTGATGCCCCTTCAATCTTCTTTCCGCAGACCATCTCGATTCACCGATATAAAATTTCTGATATCACATGAAATCTGATAAATTATATTACTTCTTTCCAATTTAGCAATTATACACTTAGAATTATTAATCAGTCGATTAACATTTGGATGAACACAAAATGAAATATTATACTTTTCTTTAAATATATTCTTAATTAATTTAGATTGCATGTTATTTATAAATGGAATAGATATCCATTTTTTATTATCTAAAGTAACATTGCAAACACTCTTCTTATTATTAAATGAATTTACTGTATGCAAGATTTGGTTTTTATCATAACCAACCTTTGAAAGTTCATTAGCAAAGAGTTCAATATTTAAAATTTTATTCACTCTTATATTTACATAATTTATCATTGCAATGCAAAAATGATTTCAGACTTGCCATTTTATGTATCATTGGAACATGTTATTTAAAATGAATATATCTTCTTTCTCCAATAGGTTTAAAAATTAATTTATAATTTAAATCAGTAGCATCTCTAAATATTTGTAAATCCAAAAATTTTATTTTTCCATTTTGTTCATTCTCAATAGTCTATTTTAAATTGTTTAAATTATTCAGATTATATAAAAGAACATCAACAATGTCTTTAGGACCACAAACAAAAACATCAACAACATATCTAGTATAAATTTTAATATCTTCAAAATTATAAGAATTAAATATAATATCTTCATATTTCGAAAATGTAAAATTACAAATCTGTGCTACCATAGGTAATCCCACTGGCCATCCTTTACCCATTTTATAAAACCTATCATTATATGTTGCAATAATATTATCATTTACAAATTTTAGTGATTCAGTAATAAAATTTATTAAATGTTTATTTACATACATATTAATTAGTCCAATTTCAATTAAATTTATAGATTCAGATGATCAATTGATCCATATAATTCTGTTACATCCAATGAAGCTAACAGATCATTATCATTTATTTTTATATTTTTAATTTTATCAACAAATTCATAAGAAGATGCAATTGTATATCTTCCAAAACCCAACATATCTTCCAACAATTTACCAATATATTAACTGTTTTATACATAAATGATCCAACAAAATCAATCATCAATCTAAGAGGATTTCCTACTTTTTGAAGTTTAATGTTAGCAAATATTTTTGGGCATATAGACGTAGATGGATATATATATCATAATATGTACAATTACCCATAAAATGACTTTTAGCCTTCTTTAAAGTACTATTTATAAATTTCAAACATTTCCCCTGCAAGTTATAACTATCAATAATATCAAATCCCAATTTACTCATTTGTATTTCAATTTTATCATTATATGCATATTTTTTAATAAAACACATACATAAACCTTTGTCTTCTTTCAAACATATATTTTGTTCAGTTCTAAGATTTTTAAATTCAGAAATAGCATAATTCCATGACTGATCATATTTATTAGTTTTTATTTTATATTTCGAAATCTTAATAATATTACTACAATCTTATACATTCATATTATCATCAAAAACCTTCTGCACTGATGCAATCAATTCCATATTATAATCGTACCATACACTTCCTACATACTTTGAAACATATTGTAATACATATTTTTGAGTAAAACTAATTTTTTCATCTGTTAAATTCATGTAATTATTATCACTTTAACTATTTGGATAATGACAATTATATAAAAAGTCAATTTTCTTATCAAATTTCTTAATCCAATTTTGTCAACACTTTTTAAATTCAACTTGACAATGTATATAAAATGCATTCCATTGATTCCATTCATTCATATTTATTAAATGTTCAATAGCTGCTAAATATTTTTTAATGTCATAAATTTTTTTTTTACATTGCCTTATTATATTGTCCAAAATAATTGATTTAATTTTAAACATATTATTTGAGGAAAATCTGAGATATCTATTCAAACGAATATTACAGCATTTAGGAAAAACACAAAACATTTTACACTTTTAAAAAAAATATAATCGGTAACTTTCACGAATCAACTTCTTGCTTTGTTTCCAACATTCTTTAATTTACCAGAATTTACTCAAGAATGAAAATTCCATAATGATAATAAATTCAATATATAAATGTAAAATACAATACCTGTTATAATATATATATATATAAAATTAACGGTAAATGCAATATTATAGTCTAAATTCTTTTGTAGTGCTTTCGATTATGTGGTAATTCTCATCAGCTTTAGCTGAATTTCAATTTTTTTAAACTTAATGTTATGTATATTTTCATAATCTGTGTATGACCATATTTGCAACTTGCCTATTAATAACATCATTCTTATATTTATCAATTAATATTGCCTCTTTAATTTTCCTCTTTTTATGATTTCTTCCATTAATATTTTTATTTCATTACAATTAAATGTAAACTTATAATTACAAGTTTTTTCATAGTCAAAGAATACTGAAGCTGTGTTAAATTGTCTATTTACATTATTTTTAATTCGATTATATAATAATTGATGCTCCTTCAATGTTTTTTCCACAGAACATCTTGATTAATCGATTGATGAATAATTCTAAGAGTATAATTCCTAAATTGCTAAGAAGTAATATAATTTATCAGATTTCATGTCGATGTCAGAAATTTTATATAGGTGCATCGAGATGTTTGGTGAAAAAAAGATTGAAAGAGCATCAATTATTATATAATCAAATTAAAAATAATGTAAATAGTCAATTTAATACAGCTTCAGTATTCTTTGACCATGAAAAAACTTGTAATTATAAAGTTTACATTTAATAGCAATGAAATAAAAATATTAATGGAAGAAATCATAAAAAGAGGAAAATTAAAGAGGCAATATTAATTAATAAATATAAGAATGATGTTATTAATAGGCAAGTTTCAAATATGGCCATACACAGCTTATGAAAATATACATAACATTAAGTTTAGAAAATTTGAAATTTCATTAAAGCTGATGAGGATTACCATGTAATTGAAAGTGTTAAAAAAGAATTTAGACTATAATATTGCATTTACTGTTAATTTTTTTTTAATATATATATGTAATGAATTTTGGATTTGGGGTAATTTTAATTATATTATAATGGTTATTGTATATATTGAATTTATTATCATTATGGAATTTTCATTTTTGAGTAAATTCTGGTTAATTAAAGAATGGAGGAAACAAAGTAAGAAGTTGATTTGTGAAAGTTGCAGATTATACTTTTTTAAAAAGTGTAAAATGTTTTTTTTTTTTTCTAAATAGTGTAATATTTGTTTGAATAGATGTCTCAGATTTTCCTCAAATAATATGTTTAAAATTAAATCAATTATTTTGGACAATATAATAAGGCAATGTAAAAAAGAAATTTATGACATTAAAAAATATTTAACAGCTATTGAACATTTAATAAATATGAATGAATGGGATCAATGGAATGCATTTTATATACATTATCATATTGAATTTAAAAAGTGATGACAAAATTGGATTAAGAAATTTAATAAGAAAATTGACTTTTTTTATATAATTGTTATTATCCAAATAGCTATGGTGATGACAATTACATGAATTTAACAGATGAAAAAATTAGTTTTACTCAAAAATATGTATTACAATATGGTTCAAAGTATGTAGGAAGTGTATGGTACGATTATAATATGGAATTGATTGCATCAGTGCAGAACGTTTTTGATGATAATATGAATGTATAAGATTGTAGTAATATTATTAAGGAGATTTCGAAATATAAAATAAAAACTAATAAATATGATCAGTCATGGAATTATGCTATTTATGAATTTAAAAATCTTCTTAGAACTGAACAAAATATATATTTGAAAAAAGACAAAGATTTACATATGTGTTTTATTAAAAAATATGCATATAATGATAAAATTGAAACACAAATGAGTAAATTGGGATTTGGTATTATTTATAGTTATAACATGAAAGGATAATGTGTGAAATTTATAAATAGTACTTTAAAAAAGGCTAAAAGTCATTTTATGAGTAATTGTACATATTATGATATATATCCATCTATGTCTATATGTCCAAGAATATTTGCTAATATTCCTCTTAGATTGATGATTGATTTTGTTCGATCATTTATGTATAAAACAGCTAAATATATTGGTAAATTGTTGGAAGATATGTTGGGTTTTGGAAGATATACAATTGCATCTTCTTATGAATTTGTTGATAAAATTAAAAATATAAAAATAAATAATAATGATCTGTTAGCTTCATTGGATGTAACAGAATTATATGGATCAATTGATCATCTTGAATCTATAAATTAAATTGAAATTGAACTAATTAATATGACTGTAAATAAACATTTAATAAATTTTATTACTGAATCACTAAAATTTATAAGTGATAATATTATTGCAACATATAATAATAAGAGTTGGTGATATAATGAAAGGTTTTATAAAATGGTTAATGGATGGCCAATGGGATTACCTATGGTAGCCCAAATTTGTAATTTTACATTGTCGAAATATGAAGATATTATATTTAATTCTTATAATTTTGAAGATATTAAAATTTATACTAGATATGTTGATGATGTTTTTGTTTGTGGTCCTAGAGACATTATTGATGTTCTTTTATATAATCTGAATAATTTAAACAATTTAAAATAGACTATTGAGAATGAACAAAATGGAAAAATAAAATTTTTGGATTTACAAATATTTAGAGATGCTACTGAATTAAATTATAAATTAATTTTTAAACCTATTGGAGAAAGAGGATATATTCATTTTAAATCACGTGTTCCAATGATACATAAAATGGCAAGTCTGAAGTCATTTTTGCATTGCAATGATAAATTATGTAAATATAAGTGTGATAAAAGTTTAAATATAGAACTCTTTGCTAATGAACTTTTAAAGATTGGTTATGATAAAAACCAAATCTTGCATACAGTAAATTCATTTAATAATAAGAAAAGTGTTTGCAGTGTTACTTTAGATAATAAAAAATGGATATCTATGCCATTTATAAATAACATGCAATCTAAATTAATTAAGAATATATTTAAAAAAAAGTATAATATTTCATTTTGTGTTCCTCCAAATGTTAATTGATTCATTAATAATTCTAAGAGTATAATTCCTAAATTGCAAAAAAGTAATATAATTTATCAGATTTCATGTGGATGTAGAAATTTTATATCGGTTAATCAAGATGTTCTGTGGAAAAAAGATTGAAGGAGCATCAATTATTATACAATCAAATTAAAAATAACATAAATAGTCAATTTAATACAGCTTCAATATTTTTTGACCATGAAAAAACTTGTAATTATAAGTTTACATTTAATAGTAATGAAATAAAAATATTAATGGAAAATAGAAATCATAAAAAGAGGAAAATTAAAGGGGCAATATTAATTGATAAATATAAGAATGATGTTATTAATAGGCAAGTTGAAAATGTGGCCATACACAACTTATGTAAATATGCATAACATTAAGTTTAAAAAATTTGAAATTCAGTTAAAGCTGACAAGGATTACCACCTAATCGAAAGCCCTACAAAAGAATTTAAACTATAATATTGCATTTACTGTTAATTTTTTATATATATAATGTTCAAACACTCTCCCAAATGGTATGTTTTTCTAGTAACATTCTCTATGAATAAATATAAAATCTAAATTAATAGTATATAAAGTTTGAATTCAAACAGCATGATTCACAGAAGGCATTGTTGAAAAAACAAGGTTTAGGTGGGTGATGTGAATATTTTGTATTTGAATTTTCAGTTAATGATAGGCATTGTAATATATATATATCCACAGATGGCGTCCTACCAAGACTGCCAATCAAGCGTATGTTTTGTTTACATAAACGTCAGAGTAGTTAGTATTCACTATCTCTAACTATAATTCCACTTTCAGATCATGATTTCAAGCTATTTGCTATCGTCAGTGAAAGACAGGAATAAAGAAACTAGATCTGAATACAAACTCTGAGCGTTTATGAAACAATTTCTATTCAGCTTGCAAGCGTGAATTTTTTAGACACGTAATGTCTTCAAACTCAGCATAGCAAACCAGATAGCAAATAGCTTGAAATCATGATCTGAAAGTGGAATTATAGTTAGAGATAGTGAATACTAACTACTCTGACGTTTATGTAAACAAAACATACGCTTGATTGGCAGTCTTGGTAGGACGCCATCTGTGGACATAAATACAAGCGTTAGCAAGTTTTTTAACTTGCATTTTTGTTTATCATATATATATATATACATACATACATACACACATAATCTCAATATTGTTAAATTGAAATACATACTTAAATTATTTTAAATAATAAAGTTTAGCAAAATACATACTTAGATCAACTTATTTTAATAAAGTTTAGCAAAACAGTGAATGAAATCATTAGTAGTATTTAATTATAGATTATTGCCAACTAATAATTGATATTGAAGGAATGAAACAATTGTCTTGTAAACCGAATAGTCATTATAATGTGATATCAATGAAAATAAGTAAATATTATCAATAATTTAATTGATTGATTTAATAAACTATTTAAAATAAATTGATATATAATATATTTTTATTTTTCATTTTAAGATGTGAAAAATGTTTTAATGTCAGATCTATATTTCTTATAGAAATTACTACTTAAATTAAAAACAATTCCAGTTTTAGTTTTAAAATGGGTCATTACAAGATGACATAATTTCTGTTTCATTGCCAATTGTTAATTGGTATTCTACCTAATTACATATTGATAAAATTTATGTAAAAAAATATATTGAGAAATTTTATTTAAATTATGAATATATTGTAATGGAACAGGTCCTGGCCTTGCATGACAATAGACTTGATAGGCCATCAAAGTGGATGAAAAAGTTTATCTAGGATTCCTAGGTATATAAACTCATATTCACTCCAATCTCATTTTTAGAAGATGACATATGTCAAATATATATATACATGTATCCTCATCTCTTTTTTCCATCCTTGATTTCTGTTTTTTCCAGAATTTAACATTAAGGGGAATATGCATAATATCCTATTTCAGGGAATATTAATATTACTATTTTTATTGTGCAAGCATGTGATAAATTGAGAACTGAGTAAAGAAAAAACACAAATGGTAGTCTTTAATTTTGAAATCATATGTTTAACAAATTTACTACATTTATTACCATCTATGTAATGAGAGATTATAACAAAAGCTTTTAGTTTATTTAACATCTATGACTACTTTTTGGTTAATACTTATTAAGCCAATCCCTTTTTTCCCCTCAAAGAATTATCATTTGATATATTGATACTAATAAAAAAAATTTAAATGTACATTTGCTTGCTAATTTAGATTTTGTTAAAACCATAATGCATTGCTTCCAATATATTTCTTGTTTAATTTATCTTAACGTGATGATAGTATAGGATCCCCCCCTCTTCTATCATGATTTGTTTCTACACAGATAGGAATAACAATTCATGCTAGGAATTATTAATCATTTATACTGAAAAAACAAGTAACTGGTAAAATGATTAGTATCAACAAACAAACAACAAATAACGATGTAACTGTAACAGTGTTTGTATTTAATGTGTAAAAATATAAAATCTTACATCTCCCTAATGATGATTAAATTCATCTGCAAGCAAGTTCATGCTTAAACCCTATATTTTATTTCAATTTAGAAATAAGGCTAATAATATTTTTTTCTTTTCTGACATATTAAGAATTCATACCCCCCTCAACCTATGGTAAAGGATAAAAATAAACAAAAAAATATAGATACATAAAATAAGAAAATGACATCACCCTAAGATCAATTAAGAGTCCATAAGGGAAAATGTCCTAAAAGGATTATAAATGTCCTCATCACTATCATTCATGATCAAATTGGTGGGGTGCGAGTGTTTTAAAATGTATATAATGGTGATCATAATTTCTCGTTTCTGTATAGCAAGCCTTGAGATATTATGTTTACAGCTTCAACTAATAAAGTTGGTGATGTTTTCTGCATAAATGAATAGATGTTGAGTTTTGGTGGTTACAACTCCATGGGTGATGACTCTCTTCCCACGAGGTGGCTTCACACATAGCAGTGTATGGTTATCTTTTTTCTGTATACATAGTTGATAAAAGTTCATGAGTTTGTTAAATAGCAGGTTATTGGCTATTGGAATCTTAAGTTAAAGTTGATATAACTCTCTGGTCCAAAAATTAAAATACTCTCAAAATATTGCTAAGTTCAAAGCTGTTTTGGGATTTATAATTTAAAATGCCTTAATTTTCTGGGTTTAAATTTGTATGCTTTAATCTAGTTTTTATCTATATTTAATGAGATATTTTCATTTAATATTTTTACTTTGATGGCAGTGACTTTTCTATTCAAACTACTAGTTCGATTTTCCACTCACAAAGTATGCGTGTTGGTTAGCCGATAAGAGTTTTTGATCTGATTTTTGAGATCATTCTAGATATATTTTGATAATCACCAAAATGAGATCATTTTTTTAAATGTCAATTATATTCTTTCAAATGGCAAGTCTGAGTTCATGTATTAAGTTAATGATTTACATCATTTGTGTATATATATATATATGATAAACAAAAATGCAAGTTAAAAAATTCATATATATATATATATATATATATATATATATATGAATTTTATAGTTTAGTTTAGATTATGTATTCTATCATACATATATTAAATATTTAATTATAGAAACAATTAAATGTTTCTCAACTACAGTACTTGTGAACATTTCATCTTTTAGTAATATATTTTATTTGAGTTGCATTCTCTTTGTACATACAAATTGTTTTATATTATATGTAGAGAATGTTATTGTGGGTATTAGGTTTGGATTAGATAAGGGGTGTTTAATTGTTCATGGTGGGATCTAAGTGCACATCTTTCAATATATATAAATTAACAAATTTTTTATAGTCCACTGTTAAGCAAAAGCCAACTCCTCTTAGAGGAACAATGAAAAAGACAGTACTCAACTGCTTTGGCAATTATAATGATGGTGAACATTTAAAATGCATTTTTTCATTCTTGTTTAACTCTAATTAATAATAGCTAAATGCAGATGGTTGTCTGTATTGGTTATAAGACAACAATCTAAATAATAAACTGTAAAACTATTAAAAAAAATTTCAAGCTATCTTGATTCAGATTAGATCTTGTATGTGCAGAGGTAAAATTTCCTATATGTGCAGTAATCTAGGTTAGCATTGCTATTGCAAAGTGACTTTCAGAGGAAAGTATAAATTACATGCATATATGGGGGGGGGGTGAATTTGGTTTCTGGAAAGATTCTTATTTCATATGTTTCAAGAGTAATGCTACATGGATTAAGAACCTGAATGTAAAAAAATAGCTTGCTTATTAGCATTTGAATTGTGATGTTATTGTATGACTGAATTGGCAAAATGGATAGATTAAAAGTTAAATTCATAAATTATGCAAAAAAAAAATAAAAAAAACAGTGTTGTGAGGGCTATCAGAAGAGTAAAATTCTCTTGTTTGTGTCACAATTTGTATAGTAAATAGTTTTTATGAGATATTCATGAGGGTGGAATACAGAGTAGAAGATGCATCAGTAGATACTTATGCAGAACTCAAGACAAAGGTAAGAGATTACCAAAAGTGAAATAGTTTATTTTAAATTTTCTGCAAATATGTGTAATAAAAACAACAGCAGATTTTTAATCACTAAACATCACATGATCACTATTTCTTATGCTAGCACATAACTGTTATTAAAACAGGCAAAACTCTCCTTACAGTAGTGCCACTCAGTGCCAACCAGAGTAATCAATGGTTGCCAGAAGGCTTGTGCATAAATCCTCATCCAGTGTCTACTCATCCAATATTCCCAGACTAGTTTTTGGCTTGTGGCCTTCATCAGTGAGGAGCTTTGGATCTGAAAGTACTGCATCTAGATCTCAGGATATAATGCAACCCTCCAGTAGCCACCTTTTATCTCTACTAAACTACAAAACTATGAGAATTAAATTGAAAGCACAATAATATTTCCAATCTAAGCTCAATAGCTTATATTGTCATATGGATCTGAACCCAATTCAGTACCCATACATTTTGGCACAAGTCTTCTGGCATCCATTAATTACTCTGGTTGGCACTGAGTAGCACTACTGTATGGAGAGTTTTGCCAGTTTTAATAATAGTTATGTGCTAGCATAAGAAATAGTGATCATGTGATGTTTAGTGGATTAACACCAATCCTGCCTAATAGGATAGTGGTGGTTATGGTTGTTAAAGAGACAAAACTTGCAAAATGTATGGGTACTAAACTGGGTTCAGACCCATATGACTATATAAGTTATTGAGCTTAGATTAAAAATATTATTGTGTTTTCAATTTAATTTTCATAGTTTTGTAGTTTAATAGAGATAAAAGTTGGCTGCTGGAGGGTTGCATTAGATTCTGAGATCTAGATGCAGTGCTCTCAGATCCAAACCTCCTCACTGACTAAGGCCACAAGCCAGAAACTAGTCTGGGGATATTGGATAAGTAGGCACTGGATGGGGATTTTATGCACAAGCCTTCTGGCATCCATTGATTACTCTGGTTGGCACTGAGTGGCACTACTTTATGGAGAGTTTTGCCTGTTTTAATAACAGCAGAGTTTATATAAATATTTATCTTAATAACTTAGCATTTGTTAGTGTTGTATGTATGATTTTCAACATTATTGCTCTGTTTTAGTGCCTTTACGCTAATATAATAGTAGCAGAGGTAGACAGTATATGTATTTAAGTGAAGGTTTTTATGGACAAAAGCTCTATTTTGTCATGACTAATGATGTAAAATATTAAAAAGATATAGTATATTGACATTTTTGTATATACAACAACTTTTTACATCTTTGCAGTAACCTCATAACAAAACTTTAGTCAATAATGTAATTGTTATTTTGCACCCATATGGATACTTTTAATATTTCATATGGTTAAATCCAAATAATTACTGGTAATTATAATATATATGTCATAATGAAGATTTAAAATTTTATTCCATAAAGTATATAATTTCTACTATTTGGTCATTTAATATACATTTTTTATTGTGGTTTTATATTAATTATGTAAATATATATATATTAATAATTCAAACAAATTTATTTAACACAGTATTCAAATTTAAAACAATATATTCTTTACCTGAAGTACTTTCGATTGTATCACTGACAATCTTTATCAACCATTAATCAAATGCACACAAAATAAACTTATATTACCCATCATTCAATCCATTCAAATTTCCCACAATTCTGTTGTTTTTATATTAGCTGATTGTCTATTTATTAAACTCTCTCTCTCTATTTCTAGATATATTCATTGCTTCTTTAATTTTTCGTTTTTCATTACACCTTTCAATTTGAATAATTTTTACATCTCTATTGTCAAATTTAAAATCATAATTACATGCTCTGTTGTTAAATGAAAAGAAAAAAAATTCTATAAAGTTTTTAGATATATTTATTAAAAGAAATAATAATAGTGTTTAATTATAATATGATTTTAAAGCCTGTGGAAATTAGGGGTTATATTCCGTGTAATTCTAAAGTTCACATGGGTTATAAATTAGCTGGTTTGAAGTCATTTTTGTTTAGAAATGATTTTTTTTGTGTGTAAGTTTATCAGTGATAAAATTGAAAATATTAATGTATTGGTTATGGAAGGAATATTATTTACAGTACAATTACAAAATATAAACAAAATAAAAGTAATAATAAGAAAATATTAAATAAATTAAAAGGTGATAAATGGATTTCTATTCCTTTTATATCTAATCAACAAGCTAAATTAATTAATAAACTTTATAGTGTTAAACCACTAAACATCACATGATCACCATCTCATGCTAGCACACAACTGTTAGTAAACAGGCAGAAACTCAAGGTGGCACTACTATATGGAGAGTTTTTGCCTGTTTACTAAACTTTATAGTGGTTTGTGTAGGATTTCTCTTTTCTCTTCAAATAATATAAATGATATGATAAATAATTCTAATACCAAGATTTCTAAGTTTGAATTTAGTTCTGTTATATATATGTTGGTATGTGGTTATGGAACGAAATATATAGGGGAATGAAAATGTACATTACAAAAACAATATAATGATCATAAAATATTGTATAAACGTATACAGAAAAAAAAAGTATCTTCAGTAAGTATGAATACTCCATCATTTATTTTTGATCACAATAGAGCATGTAATTATGGCAGAGATGTAAAAATTATTCAAATTGAAAGGTGTAATGAAAAATAAAAAATGAAGGAAGCAATGATGATATCTAGGAATAGAGATGGTTTAATGAATAGACAATCAGCTAATATAAAGACAACAGAATTGTGGGAAATTTGAATGGATTGAATGATGGCTAATATAAGTTTATTTTGTGTACATTTGTATTAATGGTTGATAAAAATTGTCAGTGATACAATCGAAAGTACTTCTGGTAAAGAATATATTGTTTAAAATTTGAATACTGTGTTAAATAAATTTGTTTGAATTATTATTATATGATTTAAAAATACAGACATTTAATGATTATATATATTGTGCCCTTTTCTATAGGTTAGTAATAGTTCATAACAGTCAATTACTAAAAATTTTAAATTTTAGAATATGTTATTTTAATATGTTAATTATATTTTGTCAATTTTGTTATAAAGTACAATTTGAAGCTAAAAAAATATGTAGTATATAAAATTATAGCGAATCATTTAAAAATAGTTATGTAAATCTTTAAATATTGTTGCATATGGTTGTAAAAGTTGGCCATATTAAATAACACAGCTATAAATATTTAAAAGTATATTTAAATGGTAGATTTTAATAGTTTAAAACTTATAGTAATAAATGTTATATTTTAAATTTATAATCATATTTAATAGTCAAAATTAATATAGTATATTTTAAAAATAAACTTTGTGATGGTGAAAATTGTATTTGATTCTATATTTTTTGAATTATTTTTCCAAATTTTTATAATTATTTTATATAATATAATAAGAGTAGCAATTTTATAAATATGGCAGAGAAATAGATTAAAAATCGTCTGTCAAAGTTATTGATCATGTGACTTGTATAATGCATACTTTCACACACACTGCTTGTTTGAATTAATAACAAAGTTTAAAATATTTTAAAAGATTGCATTATAGAATTGGATGGAATTATCACCTAGCATAAAGCAAATATAAAATATTAAGTTAACTATCATATAACATGCTTAAATGATGTAATAAAGACGAATACACTCATAATATAAAAATTAAATATTTTGTTTAAATAAAAATAGATAAATGGAATATTAAGAATGGAATAGGTTATCAAAATTATTTTAAAAGTTATTTAAAATGTTTAAATAATTTTGATAAAATAATAATTGATTTAAAAGTAATATTTTAAATAATATTTTAAGTTCATTACGTCATAATTTCTATTTTGAAATTCAATTCTGTAAAAAATTGAAAATATGTAAATTTGTTCTCAAGCTAAAAGTAAGAATCAACCAATCAAATGAAGTATTCTTACAGACTATAAATATGAATTGCACGGGGTATCAAGGGAGATTTAATAATGTATTGAAACCAGAGAAAGGTATATTAGTAGCTATCAAAAGATAGTACTTTAAAATTTTTATTTTAGTCAATTTTTTTAGTACTTTCTTATAGTTTTATTTGCAAAAAAAAAACTAATTGATATTTTTAAAAGTATTTTGCAAAAGTGAGTTTAAAAAATATATATATATTTGGGAACTTCATGAAAATGATTTGCTAGTTTTTTAAAGTACTTACCAGGATTATTTTATTTGAAATTTGACCTAAACTTCGCAATGAAAAGATGGATATACTGTGGAATGAAATGGATATAAATTCTAATAATATAAAAATGTTTTAGGAATATTTTGATACAGTTTTATTAATGCTTCACCGGAGAACTATTCTAGTGCATAAAAATCATAGTATGGACATTATACTGATACAGTGCAAAGTTATTTTCTGTTTAAAAGGGAAAAATTGGAGATGCATTATTATTTAGATAAGTTTATCCAAAATTTATTTTTTAAAAATAGTAATAAGACAATTATATCTTATGAATCGTTTTATATAATATTATATCAAAAGGAGTAAAATGTTATATCCTTTCTGAAGGTAACATTTTTAAAAAAAAATATTTTCAAGAGTTAAAGAAAGAGCCCAGGAGAATATGTTACTGAAGCGTTTTTGATATTAAAACCTCCAGTCTTAGAATTGTTTAAAATGTATTTAGAAAACATTTGTTTAAAAGTACTTGAAGTTTTTTTTTAAAAAAGTGATATATAAAAAATACCAAACGAAAGTTTAAATGTATTAAGAAGGAAACATATATAAAAAAGTGAACATATAGTTGAATAAAAGATGGATCCTTGAAAATACAAATAGTACTTAAAAGTTTGTCGAATATTTTTAAAGTTAAATTAGACGGAGGATGCATCGGATACGCCGCAGAGAATATTGGCAGAGAATAATGAAGAAATTTCACGGGATTAATTAATATTATGATTTAATAATTATCATCCTAAATACTAAAACCAAGGATTATTTTCTATAAATTTTACTAAATGGATTAATATTTATTTTTATTTTTAAACTTTAACACGCTTGGAGGAGAACATTTTAAAACTCTAGAGAAAATGGTAAACATTTTGGACTTATCAGGAACTATTGTCAAGAAAATATGTAATTATAGTTTTGATTCCTTTTATTTTATTAACCTAGTTTAAATCTAAATTTTTTTTATAAGATTAGGAAAAACATAAAACATTAATTTATTAATATTAGAATTTTATATTATCATAATTTAATAATTTTTTATAAGAACATTTTAAAATAAAGTGTATGAATGTATATTTCTTTATGTTTGCAATGATCGGTATCTAGTGGATGAAGCAGCCTACTGAATATGATGACCAGATAAAGGTTATTTTGGTAATAATAATGACTATTAATAATTTATAGTGTACATTGTTTGTTTTCTTTAGATCATCTATGGATCGTAAGAATGAAGTGTAAAAGTTTTTTTATTATTATATGTAACCATACAACATTTAAAAAAAAACATTATGAGATAGGATTGATTTGAAAATATGCATATGACGATTTTTTTTATATTAATGATATAATCCAACATAATAACAAATAATTATGTAATTCTTTTAAAATTTTTATGTTAGGATATTCAAATATTGTCTGGTTAGATTATATATGATTAAACATACAGAATGATGAAGTAGACAAACTTTTCTTGTGGAACAGTGAAATTGTTTTTAAATTATCAATGAATTTTATTTATTGTTTTGTAAATGCAGATAGTTATTTATCGATGTAAGATGTGGAAAATCTTGAGAAATAATGTTGAGATAGTGGCTTGGAAGTACTTAGTGAACAGGAAACCAAGATGATGTTTTTAAGAAATAGGATATGATAAGGAATAGAAATAATATGTAGTCTTTATGTGGATATCAGCATAGTTAACAAAGCCCTATGACTGGTACACATTTTATTTGGACAGTGTTTTATATTTCTTTAAATATTTGTTGTTCTAATAAAGCTGAAGAAATAGCTTTAACATCGTTCATGTACTAGAAGATATTAGACAGGTAAAGGTCATACCCTCTATATCTAGTTAATGCACTGTGCCATGTTTTTTTTGAGATATATTATGAGTGATACTCTAGCTTTCTTCCTTAAATCCTATGCATCTATTTCGC
This sequence comes from Epiperipatus broadwayi, assembly GCA_028023455.1. NCBI lineage: Eukaryota > Metazoa > Onychophora > Udeonychophora > Euonychophora > Peripatidae > Epiperipatus > Epiperipatus broadwayi. The sequence goes on from JAQFVV010012657.1 coordinate 434,779, forward strand.
TATCTTTATTTCATGTAACTGCATCATTTCAGTAGGATATTTTGAAAAGAAATGATAAATAATTTAGAACTTAGATTATGCTATCGTTTTGTATAAGATTGGTTTATTTGCTTATAAGGAACAGAATTTTATAACTTAAAATTGAAGGTCCAATGAATCCTAAGGAAGGGGAAGAATCATAAAATATGTTTTGAATTTTATTTCGGAAATGAAATATAAATTTTTAAAAATAGAGTATCTAAACAAAGATATTTTCTTTAAAGTGATGATAATTTTTAAATGCTTTATTATTATTTTTTTAAGAGAAAAATAAGTATTGCATATTTTTAAAATACAATAGTACAAAGTAAATTATATAAACAATATGCATAGTATATTTTTTGTTTATTGAATAACAGGAATATATTGCTTATTATACTTATATCATACTAAAGTAAGGCTAAATAAGAATATATTATGATTAGTAAACATCGTGTGATAAAACACTAAAATCTAGTACTGAATTTTGGATGAATATTTTATGTAACATCTTTGACTTTGCAAGATGAAAATTTTTTAATATTTTGAGAAATCCATACTCATTATAAAGTTAATTTTGTTTTTCTGTAGAATGTTTTCCTATGACTGTTTTAAAATAAGATAGTTTAATAATATTAAGGATGAAATATTTTGCTAATAAAATAAGTAAATATATTTGCAATAAGCTAACCATACCGAGAAACCAAATGGTAACATTTTATTTTGTCTTAAGTCTAAATAAAGATATAACTAAACTATAAATTATTTTTATATAACTTAGTAGATAAAAATGTAAGAATAAAATAAGGATATCCATTGTAAATAGTGTACATAAATTGTTTATTTTATTTGTTGTTGTTAATAAACTTTGTTAAAATTTGTTTTTCAAAATTTTTGTGTCTGTATTGTTTATTTCTCCACTTCACTGCATGAAATCACGATATATTCATAACAATTGAAACAAATATATAATTTTGTACAAAAAGATAAATAGAGAATTATTTAAGAATTTAAATATTTTATTGGTATTCTTTTAATTAAATAATCATAATTTTAAATTATTTTATTGGTCATAAATCAGTTATCACAATAATATACGAATTATATGCTATCAGTTGCCACACATCCTTTGTTTAGCAGAATATCATATGCTACCACGTATTTATTATATCATTACATGAAATATAAGATCAGATTATATTATTTTATTATGGTAATAAAATTATAATAAAAGAAAAGATATCCACTAGTAGTTAAACAATGAAGTATATTATTATTATTATTATTATTATTATTATTATTATTATTATTTATTATTATTATTAGTTTAAGTGTAGTAGATTATGACATAAAATCCCTTCTCATATTTTACTACCATATTTTTTTATTAACTTAGAATAAACTTTACGAACCTGAGATTTTTATTGAGCTAGATTATTATAAATAGAAGATTAAGATGTAATTATTAACTTAATCTTAGTGAGTAGAAGTTATTAAAGTTGTAAGAATACTATGAGTTTGTTATTTGAAATAGTAATAAGGGGGGATAGTGTTCTTATGCCATTGAGGTAGTATCCTGTGAGATATTGGCTCAATGTAATCTATCTTGTCACCTGTATTTTCACTTCAAGTCTCATGAAAATATTAAATATTTATTTAATTTATTTTATAAACTGAACCTTATTCGTATTTTAAATTTGAGCTAGTGAAATATTTAATTTTAATGCTGAATATTTTATTTATTAATTATTAACTGAGCTAGAACCCGTTTTATTTCATATCATATATTATCTGGAAGTGGAGATGCACAAGACCAGGTTAGAATATATATATATATATATATATATATTCTAACCTATATATATATATATATATATATATATATATATATATATATAAAGTAATGCTCAAGGCTAAATGAATTTGTAAGTAATCATTAAAAACCAGTCAACACTTAGACAATCCCAATATGAATAGCAATCAACAATTTCAAACTGTTGTCAATGCAACCTCCTTTATTCCACCTTTATTGTTAAAAGGTTGCCTTGACAATAGTTTAAAATTATTGATTGTTATTGATATTGGGATTGTCTAAGTTTTGACTGGTTTTTAATAATAATAATAATAATAATATATATATATATATAATGAATTCCACCTTTATTGTTAAATGGAGGTTGGCTTGACACTAGTTTGAGATTGTTGATTGTTATTGATATTGAGATTGTCTAAGTGTTGACTGGTTTTTGATAATTAATTTTATATATATATGTAACTAGTAATCATATATTATATAGATATTGTAATAAATCAATGATTTATTGTAATCATAATAAGTCAAAGAATGAAATCTATATATTAGTTTGATTTATGTAGTGTAAATATTTCGAAATTATTATTTAATCATTCAAATGATCAAGGCAGAGCCATAGTTTGAACAATCCCCAAATTTAAAATGAAACATCAGTTTAATAAATCTAACTATAAATGATCATGGCTTAACAATATAAAATTGAAATGACAGTAACTACTACTCCCATTGAGCTATTCTTAGCCAAGAATGGAGTGATACCATCCTTTCTTTTAGCTCTGTTGACATTTAAGTTTAGTTTATTAGCATTATAAATCAAAGATTAAAATCTAAACTTAAATACTAATAGAGTTAAAAGAATGGATGCCATATTTCTTTCTTTTCATAGTTTATTGATGCCTTGATTATTGCATAAGTATAGTTCAACAGAAATAGCAGAATACATTTCAATTTTATAATCATTAAGTTATGTTTATATATATATATGAAATTGGAAATATGTCAGTTTCAATCATAGTGCATGAAACATTATATCTGTCTTAGAATGTGAAAACAATAACAAATCGCACTGCTGTCTGTATATATTTAATGAAACTTGCATAATAAGTTGCCATGAAATGATGTCAATTATTTAAGAAAATATAACAATGACTCCTCTTGCATTAATAGTTGATAAATCTTCCAATATGATATTGAAATATGAATATTTAGTCTGTTGTCCATACATCATTCTATTTCACTGCAGTAAATTGTTTCTATTAATTTAAGACAAAGGCAGTTGATAATAGATGTTTCATAAAATATATACATATTGCAGAGTGGTGACATTTTTTTTATCTGTTACGTCAGATGTAAGAATTGTTTCATGCACTATTATTGATGCTAACATGTTTAATTGCATTAAATTCTATTAATTACATACAGCATGTATAATTTTAATTGTGTTATATATAATATTTATAGTAACAATTACAAGCTAATGTGCATTATATAAATTAAATACCTTTTTAAAGAATTACTCATATACACAGTATAGTTAGCTTTCAATGTTTTTTTTTTTAATCACCATTATGCTTAAATTATTTTGACATTATCTGATTATAATTTAAATAATATCTTAAATGTAGACATATATAAAGTAGCAGTTAAACAGTTTTTATTCATGTTAATACATTCTAACCCTTTCCATACTACAATATCATTATTACCAGCTTTACATGGTCCATAAAAAGCAATTAATAAATAATGGCAAAAATAGTAGGGTTACATAAACAAACACTAAGATGTTTCATATATAAATTTGACTGTATAAAGGTATGTGATTATTTCTACATAGGATAACAGAATGTTATAAACAAAAGGATACAAGAACATAAAATATTAAAACAGTAACAAACTTTCCATACAGTAGTGCCACCCAGTGCAAGCCACAGTAATCAATGGATGCTAGAAGATTTGTGCATAAAATCCCTACCTAGTGCCTACTCATCCAATATTTCCAGACTACTTTCTAGCTGTGACTTTCATCATTGGGGAGTCTTGGATCTGAAAACACTGCACCTAGATCTTTGGATATAATGCAACCCTTCTGCTGCTCCCTTTTATCTATTTAATTAAGTATAAAGATATAAGTCCAAAATGAAAACACAATAATGTTTTCAATCCAAGCTAATTTGCTTGAATAATCATATAGATATAAATGCAATTCAGTATCGATACATTTTGGTGTCTGCAGTGTGTTTGGTTGATTATCATGTGACATTTTAATGGTAACATAAAATGCTATATGCAAAATAAAGCACCAAATAACAATTATGAACAATAAACTGTTTCTATCTTAACAAATCATTTAACCTTTTAATAATGAGCATTTTATTTTTTAAAAAAATTACCATTTGTATCATGAAAAAACAAAAAAGGAATGTATATTTACATGCATAAACAATCAATTCATCACTAATTTAGAGTGTCCACATATTACCCTTGAAATACTCTTTAATTTTAATTAAGTTATGTTTATTTACAGTTATATATATATATATATATATATATATATAAATAAACATATATATATATATATATATATATGAAACTGGAAATATGTCAGCTCCAATCACAGTGCATGAAACATTATATCTGTCTTATAATGTGAAAAAACAACAACTAATCATACTACTCTGTATATATTTCATGAAACTGCATAATAAGTTGCCATGAAATGATGTCAATTATTTATGAAAATATAACAATGACTCCTCTTGCATTTAGCCTATTTAAGAATTACAGATTCATGAATCAATTCTTGCCTGTGGAAAGTAAAAAAAATAGTTTGGTTAATTCAATTATTGTATTCAGCCATCACTTTGTTGTTCAAACATCACATGGCATTCAAAGAAACTGACCATCAAATTATTTTTATTTATTAGATAATTTCAAAATAATTTATGCATTTTTGTAAGTTTATTTATTATAAATATATTAACCTTCTGATGATAATTAAACAGGAAATAAGTAAAATCTAACTATAGTAAAATATAGTAAAATCATTTGAAGTGAAATATTAAATTTCTATATTAATCTCTATATCTTATAATGCTGTTGATGAAGAAATCTTAATTTTATAACGGGATAAGGAATTCTTTTTCATCATAGCAGGATAAAGATTTCTCCAAGTTTAATTTACATATTCCAATATTTTCTCCACATAATTATTACTTTAATTTTTTACGTAACGACTTACTCACGTATATAATAAAGCTTGATAATAAAACTGAAAATACGTGTGTAATTGAATAAATCTACACTAGACACTTATATCAGTGTAAAGAAAAATACAGAAAACTAAGTGGACACTATATTTTTTTTTCATAACTGGAATCTTATGTAGATTATTCATTGAACCAAATGTCAGACCCCATTTAATGCATAGACAGGCCTAAATACAATTTTAATGGAATTAACTATTAATATATATATAATAAATAATATAGCAATTATATATATATATATACGTAAATTTATAAATAAAATATATTATTATATATATAATATAGTGGAAATAAACAACTCTTTACGCATGCACTATAGAATTGAATTTGCATTAATATGGGTAACTATTATAACTTTATCTAATTACAAATTTGTTTGCAATTCAAAATATCAGCATCAGCATATATATTTAAGTTTGTGTTTCATAATTAATTACATAGAATACTCGTAAATACGTCACAACATAAAATCTCTGTCATAGTATTTATAATAAATGTATAACGTTCGTCAAGAGTTTTTTTTTTTTTTTAATAAAATCGTATGTGCTTAATTAAAATAATAATATCACCATATTTGTGCATTGGATGAATCTGATGTTTGTCTCCAAGAACCCATATAGTATTGGGTAATTGTCTGTAGCCTTTTTTTGCATTGACATGGATAAATTTATATATTTACACTTTTGTTTTCAGAATGATTAAATATCTTCTTATATATAATAAGTGTAATAATGCTCAAGGATAAATGGGTTTATAAGTAATTATTAAAACCCATCAACATTTCAATATCATTAACAATCTGAATATCATTAACAATCAACAATTTCAAACCTTTATTGCCTTGACAACAATTTGAAATTGTTAATTAGGAATGATATTAGGATTGTCTAAATGTTGACTGATTTTTAATGAGATATATTTTTAAATGTACTTCATAATTAGGTAAACAAAATAAACTGATACAACTTTCCAATCTCAGCTGTTAGATCACTATATTATATGAAAAAAAAAAAAAAAACCAATCATTATGCAAGATACATATATTTCAAATTAAACAAGTTCAGCACTAATATTAGAAGATTTTCTTATTCCAATTTGTTTATATATAATTATAGATAGTGTTAATTAATTAATTAATTACATATAATAATATCATGTCACTGATTTAATATATTTAGTATTATAAAAATAATAAGTACTATATTAAATGAGTGATTGGCAATGCTTTAAGTAGTTGGTGAAAGAGATTGTTCTTCGAATGTATACATGCTGCACAATGATTGGTCAATTTTTTTTCATGGTATTTTACATGGTATCACACAGTGATCAGTTTAGGCATCTAAACTTTCTAAGCTTATATTTCTTAATAAAATTATTTAATCAATTATATATTAATAGTAATAAAATTTTGAAAAACATTTTAATGTCTAAACAATATTTATTTCATTTCTTTCAAAATTAATCGTTAATATTTACAGATCAAAAATGAAACTGAGATTCAACTTTAAAAAAAAAAAATCCCTGCAGTATTTTGCACAATAAATTATAAAATAAATACCAATAAATAGAACAATAAGAAAATAATTGTAATAAAAAGATACAACTTTTTTTTAAAAAGTTTAACAGTACTTTAACATTAAGAGACATTCATATAATGATAAATTTTAGGACGAATTTGAAAAATATGTCACATCAGACTAGGATCATGATGCAGTGATGAATGTAGATCATTTGGTTTGCCATTAGAATCATTTTGATTCTTATGTTATATACAGTATCTTTCTATGTAGTTTTGGCAATACAAAACCAAAAGAATTCTTGCCTATGCTATGCACATGAGCACTCTTCTACAATCATATTATCGTGTTCACTACTGATTAAATTTGGAGGACTGCCACCATCCCAGTGTATTAACTTTAGACTCGATAATTTTTTTGGAGTACAACACAGTTTTGGAACATTTTCTTTAAGTATATGTTTTACAAAAGACTGAATAACAGCGTGTGTGTTTGTAGGATTATATCCATAAGGACAATTTCCAGAACAATAATAAGCATTAAATGTCTCAGGGATAACAACCCAATCCCAACCAATCTCTTTAAAAGATACTTCTAACGGAAAAGGACGACAACATCGTTTATCCTTTCCTCTTGGACAGTTATGTTTAGATTTTGACTTTTTTTTAGATCGTTTTGTTCGGCGATGAGGAAGAAATGATTCTACTAAAATATCCAATTGAGGTTTGTAATCACTTTGATGCGTTCTTGTGGAATTTTTGACATCTAATTCATCCCTATTAGATAATTTAAATATCCTACTAACATTAATGTCAGGAGATTCTATTTCTATAACAAAGTCACTTGAAATACTTAATATCGCTGAGTAAATTATATCACTGAAATTAAAGCTTTCCCAGCCGCTAGAGTTCAAAGTAATATTTTTTGAAACTAATAAAACCCGTTGTAAATTTTGTGTTTTTGTTTCTGAAGGTGGTAAAGTATAATAAATTTGAATTAAACTAAATTCTTTTGGTAAAGAGACAGAAAATACAGATTTATACAGTTTTAAAGTTGCTGAGAGTAATTTAAACTCTGCAAGACTATGAGGTTTTGGAATGTTGACTTCAAAGTATAATCGAAATCTTGATCTGTGATTCTCATCCCATGTAATAGCATTCAAAGGTAAAGGTCCCATTTCTATAACAAAAAAAAAATTCGATAAAATTATTATGTATATATATTTAAATAAATAATTATTATACAAAATACTTAGAAATATTGTATATATATATATGTGTGTGTGTGTGTGTGTGTGTGTGTGTGTGGTGTGTATAAGATAGCTTTTCGTCCAATGCGAGGCAAATAAATTTCACCATTTTTCAAAAACAAACATTGAATAAAAAGTCATTATTTTTCACTTTTTATTCAAATTTCCAGTAGTGAAAGTTTAAGATTTTTTTACCTTATTTTACCCTTCGTCTAGGAATAGTTGGATTGACTATGAGCCAAATGCTAAAAAAAAAGAAAAGCCAAACAAGCTTGAATTCTGGAAATCTTTTCAAGTTTCACCACCAAGATTCGACTCTCAAGCTATGATAGGCTGTGAATATGAGCTAATTATTGTCTATAAGATCTTTCGTTATATATTATAAATTAATTTTGTTAAATTTGAATAAAAAATAAATCACTGTCAAATGATTTTATAATATTAACAAATAAATTAAAGAGACAGAGAGAGAAAAGTTTTTGTTTATCTGTTCTCTTTATTATTTCTATATTATCACAAATTTACAGCACAAAATATTGGGTTCTCCGATATTCATTGAGGTACTGTGGTTCAGATTACCATCTCCACACATATATACAATTAGTACTCAGCTTTATATTAAGATAAGTGCTGGTTTAGCTCGAAATACGTTTATTGGTGATTATTTATCTTTTCAACATGTGTGTGATCAGGTGAGTCAGCAATATAAGATGGCACTGAGAGTTTGTAGGTCGTGTGAAAGTCTGAGTTTGAATCCCGCATATATTACATATATAAATGCAAGCGTAAGCCTGTACAATGTATTAAAATAGATTATGCAGAATATGCACGTGCAAACACACACTCAATTTGATAAAAACACGCATTTTAACTATTCTTCACATTAATGCTTTTCGTATTTTTTTTTAAATTGTTTTTTTAAAATGTAGATTTTTTAAATATGTTTTTGATTTAATAACCTAATTAATTTAATAATTAAACGATTATAATTATTCATGTCTCAGCTCTAATACCATAGTACCTTAATTTATTATAGCAGTTTTTAAGACTATATATTTAAAAAATTATGATTTAGTCTTTAGTAAGATTAGAAAAATGACTGAGTAATGTATTTGCCACTATAAGATAAAATAAAATTAAATTGGTTTAAGCGTTGTTTATATTTGCAATGGAACTTATTTGATTATTGGAAGTTGTTGTTATTTGAACTGATTACTACTTAAAAACTTAATTACATGTAGGTAAAAATTTATTTTTATCAATGTAAAAAACCTGATTTGGGTGTTTAACACTTGTGAGATTGCTTGATCTCTTTCTTTCATTTATACCTCATTTCCCCCCATATACCAACTTTTTTTAAATATTTTTTTTACATCAATTAAGCTTTATATTTTTCAAAATAAATACAAAAAATTTTAATCAGTGTAAATGAATTCAGAATTCAACCATATATTTACACATAGAGCAGGTTTAAACTTATAAACATCAAAAGCCTAAAGAATAGGTGAATTCATTCTATTTTTGATCTTTTCTCAACATATAGTTATTTATTCAAATTTCTGTTTGATTAATAAAACAAAAGTCACTAAAAGTGTGAGTCTATACCCAAATTTGTGTAATTGATTATTAGTTCAATAAATGTTTGACACGTTTTTATCTGTTGATATACTGACTTCATTCTAAATTTTCAAAATACTAGCAAAGATAAGTTTACAAACATCAAAAGCTTAAAGAGAAAGTGGATCGATTCAATTGTTGATCTTTGTCAATAGAGTGTTATTTATTCATAGCTTGAAGGAAAATGATTTACTCCATTAATTATGTAAAGCAATAGGATATATATATAAAGATTATACTATAGAAATAAATAATAAAGTAGAGGTCAAAGTTTTTTTTATATACTTCCTTACAGGTTGACATGGTCATATATTTATAATAATCATTACTATCTTACGTGAAAACATTGCTGATGAAAACTTATGTAAAAAAACAGTAATGATAAAACTTCATTGCTAAACAACGCTCTAACTTGTAAAGCACGCAGCATTAAAGCAAGTATTTATTTCTGGGACCTACTGAAAAGTCATATTAATGATGAAATAAATCTATGTAAGAAAAGGGAGAGTTAATTATTTTTGTTGAATTTAAGTTAAATATAAGATGTCACATCAACATATTTCTAATTGGAAAATAGCAAGTTTAATATATATGTGTGTGAAGTAATAATTGATATAAACTACTAAAAGAAACTACTCTACACATATGCACTACAAAATAGGCACACATTTTTTTTATCAATGAATATTTTAAAAGAATAGATGGTCCACCCATTCTTCGAGCTTAGTCTTTAAATAAACTGATGCTTGGTGAGAACTTGATTTTATTGCAAGCCTGTTTTTTAAATCAGCAAATTGGCACTATCTGTTCAGATTATATATCATAGGTAAGAGAAAGTTTTTCATCTTTAATTACCTGCAATACAGAAGCCATTTTATGATGCACATATAAGATTAGTTCCCTTTCACAATATTTCATTTGCTTAAGTTACTATTCGTATTATCAATTATTACATATATACCAACTAATAAGAATTAATATAGCAGATAATTAGAAATTTATATAATCCGAACTTGCACTAGTAATTTGCCAATTTTAAAACCAGGCTACTATAAGATCAAATTATAATTCCTTATACTTTCAAAATCTTTATATAAATTGCTAACATTTGAAGAGAAAATTTATCTAAGCTTTGGTGGTCAAGTGATCAGCAGAGCTTCCTTATAAGCAGTTATCCTGGGTTCGCTTCCCTGCCGATGCTTTGACATTTGAAAAAAAAATAATTTATATGACTATTTTTAAATTAAGATAAAGTTGTATGATGGAATTTATTAAACAACGAATGTAATGTCACCTTCATAATGTGATAATTAAAAAGCATTTTTGAAACAATCTAGAAAATATTAGAAAACTCATCTTTTTTCACAAAAGAATTTCATAGCAATTTTATAATATAACATGAAAATATTACATAGCCAACATTAGATTAAATACATATGTAAGAAAATATAATGAAATAAAAAAAAAAAAACATCTATATAGAAGTTTCAAATTTATAAATTAGAAAAGAGACAATAATTATGTCATACCCTAAGCCTTAATAAGAACTGTGATATAAAAAATAAAATACTAATAGTCTTAAATTTTTATCTTATGGTTTTAAAAAGACAAACTCTTATTATTTTTTTTTTATCAAGCCTTCATTTTAAATCTAAATATTATATCTAAAAAATTACACTTATTTCATCTTTTAAAAACGTTTTATTTTATCACTTAATCTTTAATATCTACTTCCTCCTTTTTGACATTTTAAACCATTTCAAAGCATATTTGTCAAAGGACTATAAAAAAACTTACAAATAAAAGACAAGCCCTTTAAAATATTCTCATTAATGGTAATTGTACTATAATTTCCAAAATTACCAACGAAATTACTAAATATTTCACATATATATAACTGTTTATATAAACAAAAAAATACCAGATCTATGTATGCACAATTGCATAACTTCTAAATATTTTTTTCATTAACTGAAAATCACAGTAGGGGTTGCTATGATATTAAAAAGATAACAATGGACCTAAAAATTATATGTCTAAGATTTATTATTGTAAATGTGCACTTTACTCTATTTAGCAATGAAGTGAAAACCTTAAAACCAGAGAACTGACAGATAGTCTTGAAATTATAAGATCATCAACTATACTTAAATAGTTATATCTTCTACCTTAAATATAACTTTAATAAAAATAAAAACTATGTTTCAAAACAAAATATAAAACATAAAAACATAGACAAAGTTTGGTTTAAAAATATTCAACTCATTTAAAGACACCATAAATAACATAAAATATTGATGTTTACTTAGTATATGAATCTATGTAAACATTTAAACTGTTAAATTTATTATCTTCAGTAATGAGTTACAACAATGAAGTATCCTCTAAAAAGCTTCTTGTGATATTAGTTTCAGATTTTTAATGTTATTATTTATAACTGACAATGTTATATTTTTAATATATATATAAGTAAGTCAATGCACCAATTACATTGTTATGTTAATTAATAAATATAAAATGATTTGGTCATACATATAAAGTTTAGATTTAAACTATTTAATTGTAAATTTTAATAATATATTAGATAATTTAAATTTTGCACTTATTTGCAACTCTATATATATATAACACGCTTCTACGAGTGTGTTAATAATGACTAACGGTTAAAGTTTTTTTATACACGTATATACATGAAGAAACTTTTAGACAGAAAAAAGTTACAAGTAAAATTATTTAAAAACTTTTAAAGATATATTCTTTTTAAAGTAGACATTACAAGTTGTTAAATATTTTTATTTGTAACTTTTTTCTTTTAGACCGAAAAACGTTACAAGTAAAAATATTTAAAAAATTTTAAAGTAGAAATTAAAAGTTCTTAACGATTTTTATTTGTAATTTCTTTCTGTCTAATGTGTATAAAAAATATAAACATACACATACATAACACAAACATACAATTATTTAGCTCTCGTTGGAATTTAATTCATAAGTCATGCCATTAACAAGAAAATGATTTTTCAATTGGTTAGAAAGTTAAAGACTTTCTCAAATCATTTTTGCTGTGAAACGAACAGGTTACACTTCTGTTTCATTATCTTTTTCTAAATCTTTGATGGTACCTAAATTTATTGCCAAGCCTTTTTTCAATAGGCATTTAAAGTATGTAAAATTTAATGCGTGCATATAAAACGGAGAAATCCCGATTTTAAATAAAATATGAACTTCTTTATCGCATAAAAGAAAACTGCATAAAAAGATATTAAGAAGAAACACGAATCACATAACTTCAAAATAGCATTAAAAAAATCTGCACAAAAAGAGACCCAGGTGTATATATATTGAGAGCGTTCTAAGGCAGCTAATGAAGAAAATTATTACTGAAATGCACGCATATTGCAAAACGATTTATAGTACCATAGAAATCATTATAAAAATTATTTTATGCATAATTGTAGCTGCTATATATATATATTATTGACATGAAATGTTACTTTAAATTAAGCAGTGCCCCCTTATGAAATAAATATAAGTCTGAATAAAGTGGTAATATTCAACTGGTTCTGTTTCATATATATATATAACAAAAATAATAAATACTTTTGATAAATTCCTTAACCCTTATATTTATTATTTTTATTGTTATTACAATAGTTTTTAATTAACAGCTATTATATATATAAATATAAAACATTAAAATGTGACTAAAATAACGAATTTATACTAAAATTCTCTAATAATTATAGTTTCATCTTTTAGAAAAGACCTTGAGAAGGTCTATTCATAATAGGCAATATCATTACCATGAGAGAATTTTAGTATAAATTTGTTATTTCTTAGTATTTTAATTTTATATGATTTTCTATTTTTCTTATTTTTATTAGTATAGGATTAGGTAGTATATATATATGTAATATACAAATCAATATATATATATCAAAATACAGTACAATTTACATAAATTATATTATTTTAAAAATACTTTCGACTATACATTTTGTAGTCTTTATCAACTATATAACATTGAATAATCAAAACAAGACAACCTTTAACAATACCCATAATTCAATTCAGATTTCCCACAATTCTGTTATCTTAACATTTGATGACTGGCGATTTATTAACATTTAACGATTTCTTGAAATCAACATAGCCTCTTTTATTTTACATTTATTATGACAACGTTCAATTTGAATAATTTTCATATTTTTATAATCAAATTTAAATCCATATTGGCAAGATTTATTATGATCAAATATAACAGATGATGAAGGTTTATTTACATCTATTCCAGATTGTTTCTCTTTTTGAATTCTTTTATATAAAAGCATATGCTCTTTTATTCTCTTCTTAAATGTACACTTAGATTCAACGATGTATTGTACACCACATCCACATATCAATCTATATATAATAGAATTTTGATTAAACTTTGAATTTTGAATTTTAGAGTTATTAAGTAATCTATTTATGTTATTTGTAGAGAGAAAAAAAGCAATATGACACAATCCATTATAAATTCTCCTAATAAACTTGACCTGCTCATCTGATATAAATGGCATTGAAATCCATTTCATTTTGATATTTTTATTTTTAATTTTATTATAGTGTTGATTTCTTTTAAATCTTTTAATAATATTAGTAATAGCATTTTTATAATAACCAATTTTCAACAAGTCATTAACAAATAAATGTACATTTTTAATTTTATCACTAGAATATTTGCACAATTTTTCATTTCAAAATAAGAATGATTTCAATCCAGACAGCTTATGACATGTAGGTACATGTGATTCATATGGAATAAAACCTCTAGTTTCAATTGGTTTAATTAACATAAGATAATCCAAAACTGTAATCATTAAGTGTAACTTGAATATCCAAGAATTTTATGGAATTGTATTTCTCTTTAGTTATAACCCACTTTATATCCTTAATCTCATTTAATTCATTAAATAAATTGATTATTAATTCTTGTTTTCCACAAATAAAAACATCATCCACATATCTATGATATACTTTAATTTCTTGATATTTCAATTGTTTTAAAATTTTACTTTCATATGTTGATATAACAAAATTGCAAATTTGAGCAACAGCAGGAAGACCCATTGGCCAACCAAAACTCATTTTATAATATTCATTATTAAAATTAACATAAATATTTTTATCAATAAACTGCTATACTTTTATAATAAAATTTATAATATGACACTTTATATTTTTTGAAACAAGAGCATTATAAATAATATTAATTGACCCTCTTCAATCTATTGATCCATACATTTCATTTATATCAAAAGTACAAATTGTGTCATATAACTCTATATTTATATTCTTAATTTTGTTATAATAAACGTAAAATAAAAGAGGCTATGTTGATTTCAAGAAATCATCAAAGGTTAATGAATCGCCAGTCATCAAATGTTAAGATAACATAATTGTGGGAAATCTGAATTGAATTATGGGTATTGTTAAAGGTTGTCTCATTTTGATTATTCAGTGTTATATAGTTGATAAAGACTACAAAATGTATAGTCAAAAGTACTTCTAAAATAATATAATTTATGTAAATTGTACTGTATTTTGATATATATATATATTGATTTGTATATTACATATATTGTGAAATGAATACAGATATCAAACTTTATTTATTACATATATATTGAAGATTTTTATGAATGACAGATTTAATAGCAGATTTTAAGTATTGTAGCAATGTTTAATTCTGATCTTACATGTTACTTTCTAGACATATAAAATCTTAATAATAGTTAGTATTACTAGATACAGTGCTTTTTATTACCAAAAACTTTATAATATCTAGATAATAAGTGCAGGTAAGATTAAATAAAATATTTGGTATTGTAATAGTAATCCCATGTTTGAATAACGCTGTTAAGTACTCACCCTTTTATTTTATCTTATTTTATAAACAATCAATGCAAACATCAGAAAAACTATCATTTATTCTCATGTTGCTTATTCTTATTAAACATATCACATTCATGTAATTTTAATTGTATATATTTATTTTATGAATCAATATTATTGTTTTATTGGGATTCTGATTGAATCTAAAGAATCTAAGGTTATCTGAAAAAGTTTGGTTTTAGACTAAAACATGTGTTTCAGGAATGATTTAAATTTTATGACAATTTTTCCATTGATTTTTTTTAACTAGAGAGAAAATGAGAGGTTAACATTATTACTAAAATACATTTGTTTTTTAAGAAGTGCATGAAAGAAAATGCAGTAGACTACAATTAAAAATTAAACCATTCTATTATACATCACCTTTAAATTTAATTAAATTACACATTACTGGAAAAATAAATTTTATAATAGAAAGACTAATATTTAAGAGTGATGAAATGATTTTGATAATATTTAGAGATTGCAGCTTTAAAATTAAAGATGTAACCAAGCATAAGAAATCATCTAAAAACTGTGTCAAGTGGGGTGAACACATGAACACAGCACACATTTTCATCTAAATTATTTGTAAATATATTAATATTTTAGTTTGTATAAGTGTGGTTATAAAAAATATAACTTTGTTATAAATTATTGTTTTGTGCAATAAAATATATTTAGTAAATATGTGTACATATACCCATATAAAAATTAAATGTTGCCTAATGCTCCATTAGTAATAATAAATAAATAAATAAAAAAGTCATATAACATTACAATACTAGCCAAAAAAAACTAAACTTTACTAAAATTCTTCCCCAACCATAGTTTCATCTATTAACAAATAAGACCTTTTCAAGTAAAATTCAATTAAAGATCCCACACATATATTTCAAACAAAATAGCCCTTCCCATCATACACTTCAAAACCCAACTTTCTTTAATATCAAAGGATATCCTCATGAGATTGATGGCCTCAGATTCAAAATAATTTATCATTAAAGTTTCTTTTAATCTTCTTTTCAATTCACTTTTTTCATAAACGATAACAAACACCATATAAATTCTATTAAAATATAAATAGACAAAAGAGAAAAGTAAAAGAAATGTTGATGATAAAGTATTTTGAATATGAGGTCATCAATCTCATGAAGAGGTCCTTTGATTTAAAAGGAAGTTGGATTTTGAAGAGAATGATGGGAAGACTAATTTGTTTGGTATATATAGGTGGCATCTTTAGTAGAATTTTACTTGAAAATATCTATTTGTTAATAGATGAAACTATGGTTGTGGAAGAATTTTAGTAAAGTTTAGTTGTTGTTTTTTTGACTAGTATTGTAATATTATATAAATTATTACTTTATATATCAATACATATATATATATAGTTATTGATGTACAAAAATCATAATAAATAATATATTTGAAAAATATAAATTACGTATTAAGATTATATTCTTTTGATTTTTTTTTTTTTAGCTTTTAAAAAGTGTTAATATTTTTTTTTCTTTTAATATAGATTTTGATTTATATAATATGCAAGATACATTGTTCCAATTATTCCACTAAAAATAAAGTAACTATTTTTAGAAAATATAATTAATTATATTGATAGATTTCTTTAGAACTATATATATATAATAGTATGGACAATTGCAAAAAAAGTAAAATAATAATTTAGAAACTTTTGAAACGCTATTAAAAAAAAAGACAAAATAAAAATATAAAAATGAAATATATTAAATACTACAAAACGCGGATTAAATATAATTATTACAAAGGCTATTAAAGTTAAAATAAAATCACATATATTATGACAAATAACTTATTGGAACTATCGGAGTAAAACAAAATGTGATGAGAGAAAGAAGACAATTATAAATGATTTTAAAGTAAAAACTAGTTACATAAATATCAAACAAAAACAGACATATTAAAGTAAAGATTGCTTAAAAGAAATATTGATTAGTTGTGGCTCAGAAGGTTAGGTGATGTTTAAGTACTGTAAACAACAAATTAAGCTTCAATCCAGGAAATTTTAACTTTAAAATCCACCACTGTTTTAAACTGCACATGATATCACATATTAATATACTTTATATGCCCAAATCCCCAGCCACAAGGTTTTTTAAGATTCAATATTATCTTGATTTTTTAATTCAAGTTTAATAATTTTGATTATTATTCCTTTCTTTTGTTTTTATAATTTCATTTAAGTTTGTTAATTACATCAAACATTAAGATTAATTTTGTTTTATGTTTATGAAATGTTTATTTAACAAGGCCTTACTATCAAGTATTTAATCCTTAATGGTTGTTTCACATAAGTTAATATTAACTTTACAAGTTTTGCAGTTATTAAGTTTTAAATATTGCAAATCAAATGCATTAGAGAATTTTTAGTATAATTAACTTTTCTGCTTTCGCTCTTCTTTAGGAATTTTCAGATCAACAAACATTTTTATTATCATAATAAAATACATTTTAGATTTTTGATTTTGAAACAATTTTTATTATGTTCAAAAGCTTCATAATTTGGACTACTGTAAATCTTTAAAGTTTTTTTAATCAAAATTTTTGCTCTATGCTTAGACATTTATTTTGTTATAATTAGGTCTGTCATATTTTTTAATGGAAAAAATATCATTTTCATCAAATATTACGTTTTAGGCACATTTCATTAAAAGCATATATAATAAACATCACATTCTTATTAATAAATAAATATTTAATTATTTTCCAAAAAAGCTACATAAATAAATAATATATATTCTTATTTTTCTGTCATTATTGATATAAAAAATAGCCTACATTGCACAACAATAGAAATTATTTTTTTATGATAAGAATTTTAGCTCTTCTTTTTTAAGTTACTGAGTGCTACTGACATATAGCTACAATAGTTACTATTAAAATCATAATCTGTCAAATGATTTTCAACCAGGAAACTTGATAAAAGATTAAATTTTTATTGAAAACTTTTAATATTAGTGATCTAAGTAAATTCTAGATATTGAAACCTAATAGTGCAAATTGTAGTTCAATAGGAATTTTCTATAGTTTTAGACTTAAGAGTTAATCTCTTTTTTTCAACTTATTGTTCATAGTAATATGTTTAAATTTATGCTATATATATATATATATATATATATATATATAAATATATATATATATATATATATATATAGATATATATATATATATATATATATATATATATAAACATCTTACAAGCATAAAGCTAAACTAGTCAATATAAAATCAAAACTACCCCAAATCTAAAATTAAACCAGACCAGCATAAAAATAATATTAAAACACAACCTAAGGTTTCACTACTACAAGCAGACTTCTCAAGTGTAAAGAACTACAAAAAAACTACACAATATATATACTATTAAAAACTACCCACAAATCCATTCACTTCCCATCCACCCTTAATATAAAAAGAACTCTTAAATAAGTTAATTGCTTCAGAATAATAAATTTTCAATAATAAAGACTCTTTAATTCTTCTTTTGATTTCATTTCTCTCAAAGAATACAACCTTAGCTTCATCAAAATCAATAGTGTGGCCTGTATCTTTTTCATGGACATACAAAGCAGAACTAAGATATCTATTTTTAACTCTACTTTTATGAACCTTTATTCTTTCATTTAAACTCAAACTACTCTGACCTATGTAAACCTTCTTACAAAATAAACAAGGAATAAAATATACTACACCAGGAATAGTCTTTCTATCAAAAACTTCTTTTGCATTATTTATTTTGTAAGAAGGTTTACATAGGTCAGAGTAGTTTGAGTTTAAATGAAAGAATAAAGGTTCATAAAAGTAGAGTTAAAAATAGATATCTTAGTTCTGCTTTGTATGTCCATGAAAAAGATACAGGCCACATTATTGATTTTGATGAAGCTAAGGTTGTATTCTTTGAGAGAAATGAAGTCAAAAGAAGAATTAAAGAGTCTTTATTATTGAAAATTTATTATTCTGAAGCAATTAACTTATTTAAGAGTTCTTTTAATATTAAGGGTGTATGGGAAGTGAATAGATTTGTGGGTAGTTTTTAATATTATATATATTGTGTAGTTTTTGGTAGTTCTTTACACTTGAGAAGTCTGCTTGTAGCAGTGAAACCTTAGGTTGTGTTTTAATATTATTTTTATGCTGGTCTGGTTTAATTTTAGATTTGGGGTAGTTTTGATTTTATATATATATATATATATATATATATATATATATAAATATATATATAAAATATATATATATATATATATAATAAAGTAAATCACTAGTACTGTAAATTGTTTATTTATTACATATACCTATTACAGTTTAACCATTTGACAATGGGTTTTTCTATTTGTCAAATTGAGTAAAACTTTAATTGTTTTTATTCATCAAATATGGTTTCTATTCATAAAAAATATTAATGTAAAATAATCAGAATTGTTTTATTTTAGCTTCTAAAAATTGAATTATTTTAAATTCAAATTGCTTAAATATAATGAAAGTTTGAAATAAAATTCATAACTAAGAAAAAATGCAAACAAAAAATAGCCTGCAATAAAACAAAAGAATTATATTTCAACCAATAATAATGTGCAATTGCCATTGATTTCTCATGTCTTAGAAGTTAGAAATACTGATTATTAATTTCTGTTGTCTTTTTTCTTTCAAAATTAATTATTTTAACACAAATCTAAATCTAGCACATTATTAGTCAATATAGTGTGAAAAAGAATTATAAATCAGTAAATAATTATGAAAATTAAGTGTGTTTTACTGATTGTCACTGAATGTTTTCTAAAAATTAAATATTTTCAAATAAATGTCTGTATTTAGTTACAGTGTTGTAAAAAAATAATTATAAATGTAAATAATTATGGAAAATATATTTATTTACTTACAAAATCTATTATGAAAGCATAACACATTGACACTTAGTAACTCCCAGTCAACAATGGCAGAAATTGCCAGTTGGGATTTTCAAGCACTATATAAGATTAAAGGAGATGGACAGACAACTCTTTGTATTGCCATATATGGCAAGCAAATTTTATTTTTTTACTAAAATACTGCCAAATGCGGATTTGTTTGGAATTAAAATTTTAAACATAGATTAAGCTAAGAATTTATAGTAAAATGAAAAAATATGATCAAAAATGGCTGAGAGATGGCACAAAATGGAAAACTATGGTCTCTAATCAAAATTGTCTGAGAAAAGATTGTGTGTGTTATAATCAGTGCATCTGCCAAATATATCCATGCTATGAGATTAAATTCTATTTTTTTACATTCTCAAGATTTTTTTGGCATTCAAAACAGATTAAAATTTTTTTTCCTGTATTTGATAACTAGATTTTTTTAGCAACAGAATAAAAAACTACTAAAACTTTCATCATTTAATGTTTTAGTATTCCTCCAACAAAGTTTGAAAGAAATTCTTCAGTAGATTATTTAAAACTGTTTTACTGTTTCACATACAATTCTTTAACCTGTTCTAGTTTCATCTTTTTTTGTTATTTGAAAGACTCTAGTAAGAACTTTATTCATATTTTCAGCATTTTATTTGTACAATTAAACCTTTTTTATATTATATATTGATAATATTTACATTATTTATTACAAATATAAGCTTTTAAATGATAAACATTTTAATAGTTAATGTTTTAACTTTGCAAAATAAAAAAATAAAATACTAAATAAAATTCTTAAATGGTGCTTTTTATTATTGGACATAATGTTATCTATTCATAAAAATTGTAGAACAAAATATTTTTAATGTGAATTCCATTTCTAAAATGATAATGAATTTTCATGACCAGCATTTATGAAAGACATTCTTCTTAGCTAGTAAAACAATTTTTAGTTTACCATAACTAAGTTTTTGCAACTTGTCTTTTTAAAAGCAAATATTTAAAATAAAATCTAATTATATAGTTTTTTTAATCTAAATTAAATACTTTACAAATAAGTACATTGCATAAATAAATTTATATATAAATTACTGAAAAATACAATTTTTCTTTTTGAAAGATTATTATAAAAGAAACACCCAAATTTGTCTTCAGGCTCAACAATCTACCAATCAGAAATTGTCATTTGTTTTGTGATCCAAATAAGGCATCATTATCTTGTTTTATATGCAAATTAACATTCTAGTTTTTTATATTTCTCTATAATATTGGCATCTTCAGATTTTTTATAAACTGATAACATTAATTAGCAATTTCTATGCAAAAAAGAACTGTGTATGATAAATTAATGCAGTAACTTTAAACCACTCAGTGAAGTATGGAGAGATATGGGTTGGAAATAATAAGAAAGAAATCAAAAACATGATTTTTGAATGAAAGAGGAAACAGATATTCTTGACATTATTGAAAAAATTAAGAAAGTGAAATGAAGCTGCATTGAATATATTATTAAAAGAATTGATAAGAAATAAACACTTAAAGTCTTAAGTTGGATTCCAAGAAATTGTAAAAGACCTAGAAAGAGGAAGTTGATTGGATGAAATAAAGAACTTGGATGGTCTGATGTGGATAAGAAAAAATGTATTAAATTTAAAGAGACTTTCAATTTGCCATGTATCAATAATGATTGAAAATGATGGTGGTGATTATTATAAAATAAAAATATGAATATATATTAAGAATATTTTACTTTATATAAGTATATAGTACTTTTTCTAAATATTTAAAGATTACATAATGACAAATATTAAATATTTTTATTGGTAATATTAAAAATATCATGCTTTTAATTTCCAAATATGTGCTAGTAAGATGGTGATCATGTGATGTTTAGTGGTTCCAAATATATGTTTAATAAAGTTCCTCTAAAAAATAAATAACCTATTTAAAAGCCACTTATATAAAAATTAAACTAGTCTTAATAGTGAGATCTATGTAATAAAATTAATAGTGGATAAAAAAGTTAGTATAACATGCCATTAATATTTCAACAATAATTTTTATCACAAAAAAAAATAAGAAAAAACAACATAAAAGTTGTAAGCTTTATATTTGTGTATGTGAGAGGGAGAGTAAAAGAAAAAATATTTTAATAAACATACTTTTTAAAAACATATAAAATCCCTTAGAACAAGAGGAATATTAAAGATAATTAATATTTCTTTTCTTTTAAAAGAAATAAAAAGAGGATAATGTTTTTAAATCGTTTGCAGATTTTTAAAATTTTAAGAAAGTTTTTTTTTAAAGATACAATATTTATTTTTTCAATTATAAATTTGCTAATTACAGTTATTTTTTTATTAATTATTATTGTTGATGTTTTGATGGACATAATTTTCAAATAAAATTGTATTATATGTGTGTGTATATATATTTAAAATATTTGCAAATGCTTTGGTTTAAAAGTATATTCAATATTGTTCACTGATATTTGTGAATTTTAATGTTTATGTTAACCATTGAAACAAAAGACATTATAAACACTGAAAAATATATATAAAAATACATTTTTAAAATGATTATTTTGTAAAATTTAGAAATAAAAAGCTTTAAAAGTATTCTGAGGAATTGGCACAAAAATAACATAATTAAAGAATTATTGTTTAATAAAATAATTATTTCCAAAAGTAGTGTTTTGTTGCTTTCTAGAATAGTTTTGTTTGTTCTATTTTAGAGTCATTTATTGTAAATTTTGAGTAATCTGTGGACACCAGGCAATGCTGTACTATCACATCCACATCTTCAGCCTCAATATTGGGCTTTTGCTTTTACTTGTCAGAATTTAGTATTCAAAGCTAAAACTAATGCATTATTCACTTGAAATTGAAAAACTTTAATGTTTTAAATGCAAGTCATATTTTCTTACTGTATATGACTTTGTAGTATACAAAAACTGCACTTGGAAGAATATAAGAAAATCATTGCTGGTACTAATCTTTCTAGAAAAGTGGCAGAAAGAGCTTACATTTAACAGAAAAATGAAATCTTCAAAATATTTAAAAAATGATCTCGTGCCATGTTAATGTAAATGTGTAAATAAATTTACCTGTATTTAAAATCTTAATGCATTTTTGAATTTTTGGCCATTATCTTGAATAATATAAAGCAGTAAAAGATGGCTTCTATATGCATAAGTGCATTAGTTCTAACTTTAAATTCTAAGTCCTTATTAACAATAACAAAAATAATAAACTGGCTTGGGAATCTGGATATTACAATATATACCATCTAATGTCCTTAATTATTCTTACAGTAGATGACTGTAAAATAAAGAGAACTCTTTTGGAAGCATATGAATAGGTGTGGGCTAAAGTCATGTGATATTGTTTCTGAAAAAATAATTGCTAAAAATATTTTTAACTTAAATTAATCTAAGTATATATGAAATCAATCCAGTGCCTAACACTAAACTGAAATAAATATCCAATTATTAAATCACCCCACATGGTTATAAAATTTAGCATTGACCTCTATTAAACTCAAAAAAATGATATATATATATATATATTAAAATTAATCACAAGTCAAACAAACTAGTCAAAAAATATAAATTCTAAAACACAAACAATGGTTTTACTGCTACAAGAAGACTTCTCAAGTGTAAAGAGCTACAAAATAACATATTTAAACTACACAATACCCACAATTCCATGCACAGCCCATACATCCTTAATATTAAAAGAACTTTTAAATAAATTAATTGATTCAGAATCATAAATTTTTAATAATAAAAATTCTTTAATTTTTTTTCTTTTTTACTTCATTTCTCTCAAAAAAACAACCTTAACCTCATCAAAATTAATAGTGTAGCCTGTATCTTTTTCATAGATATATCAAAATTAATAGTGTGGTATGAATCTTTTTATGGATATATATCTATGAAAAAGATACAGGCCACACTATTAATTTTGATGAGACTAAAGTTGTCTTCTTTGAGTGAAATAAAATAAAAAGAATTAATGAATCTTTATTATTAAAAATGTATGATTCTGAAGCAACTAATTTATTTAAAAGTTTTTTTAATATTAAGGATGATGGGATGTGCATGGAATTGTAGGCATTGTGTAGTTTAAATATGTTGTTATTTTATAATTCTTTACACTTGAGAAGTCTGCTTGTAGCAATAAAACCATTGGTTGTGTTTTAAAGTTTATATTTTTTGACTAATCTGGTTGAGTTGTGAATTTGGGGTAATTTTGGTTATTTTATTGACTAGTTTAGCTTTACTAATGTTTTTAATATATATATTAAAAACATTATTTTATTGACTAGTTTAGCTTTACTAATGTTTTTAATATATATATATATCAGGTATTTAGATTGTTAGTGACAAAAATATAGTTTGAATTAATAAAAAAATATTTAAAACAATCATGCGAATTAAAATAAAAAAATTAAATATAATAAATTGCACTTCCATGGGCGAGAAGTGTGATGTATACCCATTAGCGATGAATCATATGAAAATCACATTTGTGTTTTTTCAGTCATGCTATCAACGGTATTTAATAAGCTCATGAGAATTTTGGACTTTTGCAGTCCAGTTAATGATAGTTAATACCATTACTGGTTGGGTAACAGGGTTAGCTATGGGTCTTCTATCTGAAAAGTTCTAAGTTAATTTATAACTTGTAAAATTTCCAAGATTTATTCTACTAAGTTCAAGCCAAGGTCAAGTGAATGTGCAAGCCATTATACCTCGAAGCTATTTATTCCAAAGTTGTAGCACTTTGTGAAAAAAACTGGCAAAGCTATCGAGAATGCTATTTTTACAATTTCCTAGATAAACAACCATACAGTCTAAATTACCCTTGAGAAATAAAATTGAGACTCGTTCTTTTTTCCTGTTACACAAAATTTGTTTACAAAAATATAATAATAAATTTTAATCACGAGAATTTTGCTATTCAATAGTGCCCATTTTATTTAATAGAATGATTAATTACCTGAAAGTCCTAGAAATAGCAAATTGAGGTTAATTCCTGGAATTTTTAGCTTTAAAGATCTTTTCTCTACATTGTTATAAATCAAATTAAAAAATAAATAAATAAAAAGTCAAAAATGAATTAAAATTCAGAACTATATTTTTTGTCTTATAGTAGAGAATAAGCAATACAATTTATAAAAGATATTAACATAAATGATAAAATTATCAATTATTGAAAGATTGCCTGAAAATATTATATTATTTTCTTTTTCGGTCAAAGTCCTAGAGAATATTATAAAAGATTCTAGCAAAAAAATTCACACCAGAATAGAACCAAAGACAAAACAAAATTTAAAATGACATTAAAGAACTTTAAAAAAAAGTTATAAAATTATATATATTGAGATTTGTCTAGTTTTATATATATATATTTAAATCAACATATCAAATTAGTTAAAATAGAAATTAAAAATAAATTATTACAAAGCTTAATTTTAAAAATAAAATATTCTCTAGAATTATAATGGGGTAATATATATAACAGATTTAAATCTAACGCTTGCTCTCACATTGCCATTAAATATTTATAACTTTTACATATGTGAACAATTATTCTGGAGAGTTGATTGGCTGGAGTTATTAATATGTGTATTAAATTTTAAATGTTAAAATTTAAAATTTAATTTAAAGTTGCAGTATTGTAATTTAATAACCATGAGTAGGATGTTAAAATGTTGAAAATATACTACATTACTAAAATAAAAATTAAATTATATTTTCTGTTACAATGTTATGTATATATTTGGAACAAATAATCCTCTAAATATTGTATATAAATAATATGTCAAGTCTCATAGATGAAACGTCTACGATTTATATTGGAGATGAATAGAATTTAATTCTTGCAATTGGCATTGTTTAAATTGGTTTCCTACATAAGAGATAGGCCACAAACAAAAATGAATTAATGTTATTCCTGTTAGATTTGACTCATTATTTATCATACGTTTGGAGAATTTTTCAAATTAATTACATAATATTTAGCACTGTAAAATTTCAAATATTATATGTGTGTGCATTCTTACAATGCATCACTAAGCATATTAGTCACTTTTTGGATTCTGAAGATTTTCAATAGTTTCGTAAATATTTTACGTTTTTTAAGAATTTTGAAACAACTAAGTTTCAAGATCAGAAAACATATTCTTCAATCAAATTTCAAAATAAAAAAGTCTATTTAAAATATTATTGACAATCTTTGAAGATAATGGGGTATTTGCTCAAGAATTTAACACTGTTTTCTTTATGTTATTAGATATGGCAATAGAGAATATAGAAATAATAACATCTAATTTTATGACAATATCTTTAATGATCATTCATTTGAATGGATGTCAAAAATATTTTTGAGTGGGATATAATGACATGTTCATAAACCATTTAAAAGTAACAGGATCATTGTCAAGATGAGAATAGAATATTAGTCTAATATGAGATAGTGTGGAGAGTGGTGGGTCAGGTGAAAGTCTGTGCTCATACCCTGTCTATTATATCCTACAAAGTAAACTATTTATTTCTAGAAAATTTCTTATAAAAATGTAATTAATATGTTAATATGAGGCTGTAATTTTAAATGTCAGCTACCATGTTAGTAATTGATTTTAGATATGGTACTAATTTATGGAGGGTTGGAGAAGCTAAACATTTATATTTGTGATGCTAAAAGAACAGATTGTTTCAATCCTTTTAAATAATAAGTGTTAATAATTTTGGATATAAAATAATAAAAATCATCATAAATTTAAATTTTAAAGAGCAATAATCAGTTCTAGAAAATAATTCAAAATAATTTCTGAATATAAAGTTAAAAAAATTGCAAATTTTGAATATATTTAGACAAAATTATCAACAATCTGGTGTTTGAATTCAGCCTAATAAAACAGGATTTTTTTCAATTACTACAATATTAATATTTTTTCAGATATCCAATCTTTATCCTACTCAAATAGCCATCCAAAATTGGTTGGTAAAGAAGTACCTAGGTTATTATTGAAAAACCTAAAGCAAAGATGAAAATTTTTGATAATTGAATGTATAAAACATGAATTGGATTTGTTTCAAAGACCCTATCATTTTTTGGAACAGTTATCTAAGAGAAATGTTAAAAAAAATTATTGATTCAGCCATTATGCAAAATTGGAGGATCTGGAAAAATTACAGAAGTTGATGAAAGTCTCTTTACAAAATGAAAAAAAACAACAGGGGAGAATACTCCCACAATAGTGGTTATTTGGTGGTTTATGCAGGGAAACCAGAGTGTGTTTTATTATCACTGTTCCATATCAGACAGAGTCCATTCTACTTGGTGCCATTCAACAAAATATAGCACAAGAATCAGCAATTTACTCTGACTGTTGGAAGGCTTATAAAATTGATGAATTAAAAAAATGGAGGATTTGAACATTTTAAAGTTAATCCTAGTTATAATTTTGTGAATTCTTCTACTGGTGTGCATATCCAAAACATAGAAAGACTTTGGGGGCTAGTTAAATGGTGCAATAAAAGACTGAGAAGAACCACTCACAAACACATGGATTCCTATTTAACTAAGTTCACATGGTGGTGATTGCACCAAGAAGAAGATTTATTTGTCACAATTTTAGAAGCCATTAGCAAAGTGCAACTATTTTTTTATTACTTTCATTTTTTTTTAGTTTAATTAAACATTAGAATACAATATTGTTTTTGTCTTTTTTACTCTCACTAAATGCTACATACTACCAATTTGTTAGTAATTACATATTTATTTATTTTTATTCTTTGATTAAATACCAAACTATTGTTTATTTCAGTATATTAGTTAGGATTTAAGCTTTTTTTTTTTTTTTACTTTAATTAAATGTTAGAATACAAAATTGTTGTTCAGTCTTTTTTACTTCAAATATCATTAAACATTAGTCCCTGCAACTGTATAATTATTTTCAACTATTGGAAATAAGTGCCCTCAAATGGTGGCATGGGGAAAAATCGGAAAGTACTGTATATATATATATAAAGAGATAGAGAGATAAGGAGGAGTATTATAAACAGACATCAATACTAATTTAGTACCCGATGTAATTGTTCATCAGTAACAGAAAAAGACAATAGGCCCTTCTCTGTTTGTGTAACATTATAAATAGACAAGAATATTTAAGCAATTATAAACAGATATGAAATTTAAATAAAGTAAGTTGTTATTAAAACTTCATTTAATCACCTAAATTTAAACTATGAAGGCAAAGCAAACAACTACTTATTTTAATTACTTTGTAAATGCCACCCATATTCAAAGTTATATAGAAACCATTCACTTTAAAATTAAGTGAAAAATGATATAAAGAATTATAAAAAACATAACAATACCCAATTTAGTAATTATACTAAGTGATTTGAAGTTTACTTGATTGGGTATTTTTATATTAATTTTTATACTATTTTTTAATCAGTATTAAATATAAAAATCTGAAGATGACCATTCCAAATATCATGCATAATACATTCTTTATGGTTGCTGTACTGTGGAAAAAATTCACAAATCACTGGTATAATGTATTCATTTCAAGAATAATATTTATCACTAGTTGGCTTGGAACACTACAACCAATCCACACAAATGCTGCTTGTTTCATATCACTACTGTAACATTGACTAACTTGGTGTTAAAGCATGAATACTCGAAGCTGTGCTTATTTTCAGTAAATTAGCTTATATTCAATATGGCTATATGATAATCAAACAGAATCATAAACACATTTTCTTAATAAACCTTAACTAATAATTTTAATATGAAATTATGTTATTTAAATTGGACAATATATCAATTTAAATCAAAGTTAATAGTTATTATAATTGTAATATATATGCATACAAAATAACTGCCATTAGTTTCTGTACAATTTTATAGAGTGACAGCGCGACCTAAAGTTATTCAATTGGGTAAAGTAAAAATAAAATCTCTGTTTTATCACATGAACTGGAATGTATTCCAACATAAACTTGTATGTTTAAACACTACAAGCTCCAAAACTAATCATATTTGTTTACTTTCGCTTTATGCAAAATCATTTTTATATAGTTACTTCAATTTAATATATATATAATGTCACCCCCCCCCTGCTACATTTTTTTCAGAAGCTACTTCGTGAATTAATATAAAGCCTGCATTAACGGAATTAAATGTAGTTACTTCACCTTTTAAATAAAAGCTACGCTTATTAATAATGTTTAATAAAAATAATCATATAAACAGTTGCTAGAGAAATCATATGCCATTTGAGTGGAAAGTTGAACATGACAGTTACATTTAATTCACTAAAGTGAATATGTTTTCAATAAACTTTACTGAGAATTCATCCAAAAACCTTTGACTACTGATTTATTTTGCCAATTTATTACTTAGCTAAGCAATATATGATAGTTTTAAGGCAATTATTTAATATCTTATCTTTAGATCAATGAATTATATTTACTAATTACAGTTTGCTTGAAGACATCATTATAAATTTAAGAAAGTTAAGATTTTTAAAATAAATTATCAAATAATTAATAATTTATAAAAGAAAAAATAATTTTACTAATATGATTATCAAACTAGTCAATCTTGATTAAGTTTATTCAGCGACAAATGCTTTTAAAATTACTTATATTGAAAGAAAATAAAAATTTTAAAGTAATATTACAAAATTTTAATATCTGCTTTTAGCACATTTTAAAAAAATAATAAAGATGACAACAGTTTTTTTTTTGTTTCTTATAGGTGAACAAGAAGTTCCGACTATAAAGATATAATTCCTGATCTCTCTTTTACCACAATTGATGACTGAATTTCATTTGTATTTTGCTTTATGAGAACTGCATCAATATTAATTTAACAGCTTATATTAAATGGGGACATTTAGTTTTCAGCTACTATTAGGTAGATGTCTATTTATCAATCAATAATCGGATGCCCAATGATTGTCTACAAAACAGTTACTTGGAGAAATTCTTATCCTTAGTTGGAAAAGTTAGTTTTCTGTAAATATTTCATTCATATTGCAATCCATGATAAATAGACTTGACGTGTAAAGTATTTCGGTAAGATATAGTACTAATGAATAACTCCATGTGTGTAAATTTAGAAAAATTAGATATATTAATCTTTAACTGAGGTTTAAAGTTTATATCCGTGCTAGAGATAATCTCTAGTTTGGAAAAGGATTAGTAATAATCATTAGTGTATTTATCAGAAATGGATGGTGTCAAAGTTGTGAATGAAGGAAATTTGACAATGGTAAATGAAAATGTAACGATTTACTCTAGATAAATACTTTGCATATAATAAAGTTATATATGAGAGATAGTGACCTGGGCCAACTGATAAGTGTTGGTTCAGCACCAAATGCATCTTGAGTCATTTGTCTTTTATTGTATCTTTATTTGTATGAATTTAAAAAGAATGGGGAAGTATGGAGGTGTTTATTATATTTATAAAGATATTACACACGGGAGGACAGAGAAAGGTCAATATCTCCGTGTGTGTAAATTTAAAAAAAATCAGATATATTAATCTTTAACTGAGGTTTAAAGTTTATATCTGTGCTAGAGATAATCTCTAGTTTCGAAAATGATTAGTAATAATCATTAATGGATTTATCAGAAATGGATGGTGTCAAAGTTGTGAATGGAGGAAGTTTGACAATGGTAAATGAAAATGTAACGATTTACTAATGAAGTAATAAGGTAAAAGTAAATAAAAGATTTATAATTAAATATTGCTCAAAGTATATCAATGGTTTTTTTTTAAATTTCAGCTAAGAAAATAAAAAGAAAAATGCAGTTTGATATTCATCCTACAATCTCAAATATCATGTGACTTTTTGAGCATGAGACCATCTGATTCCTTGTTTTAATATTCATCTGATTCACCAAGCTACTTAAAAAAATAGACACCTAAAACAAATTATGAGCTTCAGTAAGAATTTCTACACATTATTGTAATTTGATTTCCTAGTTTATAACAGATTACTGTTACATCACAAAACATATCGATATACTATACAATAAGAAAATAAATAAGTTCACAATATTTTTAAAGTTTACAGCTTAATTATCTCATAATTAATAAGAATATGTTCAATGTTTTTTTCAAAACAATAAATTATACCATCGCTTTTGCATTTTTAATAAAGCATTTTTATTACGATGTTTTTCATAGTTTTGACTCTCTAGCAATCTTTTTCAGAACTGTAAAATACAATTATAATATATTATTTTTTATTTACTTACACAAATTGCACAATAATTTTATTTTTATGTCTTTTTTATATATAACATGCATATTTTATCTTCTTACAACGTTTATTTATTTGTTTGTTGACATTTTAAAATCAATTTAATATGAACATGTATACATATCTAAATTAATTAAATTGATATAAATAAATAAAAATATAATACAGTTGCATTTTTTTATTTTAAATAAAGACTCAATGGTCAGTCAAAATTGCTAACATCTTAACTTTTCAGCATTGTTAAAAGTATAAAAGAAAGTATATAACTTATTGTTTTAATAATGTATACAAATTAAAGCTATTTTAAAGTACACTTGTTTTTAACTTTTGTTTTAAATTAAAAATTTAAAAACATGTTTTATGCATTTTTTAGGACAATTTGATATATAATAATTTTATTAATATACAACATCAATACTAAATTAAAGGTTTATAAAGCATTAACTATTGCCTATTTTAATTAAACAAAAACAATTTATAGCAATCTATTATAAATACCCAATTTTTAAATAACATTCATTGTCATATTTTATTTTTTCTCATAGGAATTTTTTTTATAAAAATATTGCATAAAATTAAACAAAGGATCTACCAATAATATGTTTTCAATTTTTTTCAACATTAAACTCTTTTAATAATCTGCAAGATTAATATATATTGAGAAGTAGGCCTAAACAGCAGTAATTCGGGATGACTACTAATTGAAGGAAAGACATTCTCAACTTATTCAACTGATTGAAATTTTGTGTTCAACCTATAATTTCAGTGTTTAAATGCCATGTAACCTGAGAAATTAACCACGTGAAAACTCCTTATATTATAACTACAAATTTACTTTAATTATTATTTTGTTTTTAAACTATCCCAAATCTTTCATTTATTTTTAAAATATTTACTTTATTCCAATTTCTTAGTTATATATAATCATATCTTGATCTAACGTTTATGCACATTTTTTTAATTAATTACTTCTATAATGGTCTCTTCCACTATTTGCCAATATTTCTAAATATTACATACATCACCATTATTATCATTCAAATTTATATTGTTTTTTTTTTCTAATTAGGTAAATTTCTTTGCCATATAAAGCAATATTCCAAAGATTTCAAAATATTTTTTTCAGGTTGCTTTATTTGTGCTCATGTGATTGATATAATTTAATTTTAACAAAGTGGTTTTTTTTTTGTATGTCAAACATATCGATATTTTTTATTTTAATTTGGTTATAATGTTTCGTGCATATATATATATTGTTAAATGATGTTAAGGAAAAAAATCTCTCTATTTACTTATTTATATATGTTTTATTTTTTTTATTTAATTCCAAATAATTTTTATTAGTGACTTCTTGTATGTCACATTTATGTGAATTATCAAAAAATTTCCATTGATTTGATGACATTTTCATTTTGTGTTATATTTGTGAGAAATTAAGCACTAGCTTCTTTATAAATTATTTTACTTAAGTCAATATATTTCATTTTTAAAATTAAACATTTTGACTTCCGTTTAATATTCGTTATAGTTTTATTTTTTAAAATTATTTTAATACTGATTTTTCCATAATAAATTTATAACATAAAAAATGTACTTAATTGATAGTTTAAGATCAACCTAAACTTGTCCCATAAAACAAGTCTACTAGATTGGAATAGATGCCAAAATGAGATAACATTTTTATAATAATTTTTATTAAATTAGAAACTGAAAAATAACAATATAAAATATAAAAACTGTTTCAGGGAATTTTAATGTAATAAAAAAAATTTTTTTTTATCAAAATATATTATATAAATCATAAGCTCCAAGAACTATTTCAGAAATTTTAAAAAGTGTAATCAAGTGCGAAAATTAATCAGTTCTAAAGATTAATAAAATCATGCCTTTTGTTTTATATATATACTGAACTCTTCTACTATTAACGTGTGAAACATTAAAAGTATAATAGAATATATAATGTAATTTATATATATAAAACCTAGCACATTTTCAACAGTGGCCTATTCATAGTTAACAAATGTAACATTTCAACTTTGAATAAAGTGCATTAAAATTCCCACAGCTTATCTATTTGAATACTACTGAATCTCAGATTTATTACATATTCATTTCCTGCAATAAAACAAGATACTTTATTCTCTTCATTTTGTAACACGTTTTCTCTCTTGATTATAAATAAGAATTTTTTTTTTGCTTTTTTAAACATAAGCAAATGGTATACCATTCCTGTCTTTAAATTCATCTTCACTTTCCCGTAGTACAAGAATAGTATGATTACACCCCATAATATATACAATATTAAATCAATCTATCTTATTTATATTTTGCTTCATTAATTAATCTACTTAAAATTTTAGGTGTTCTAAAGTCAATATTAAATGTTCTCACTGACAAAATTCCAATTTTATTTTAGATACTTGATTCATATATTGCTGATATCCATCTTTTTTATTTCTATGATATCTATCAATATAATATGGGCATTTTAAATTAAATACTATATATATATATAAAAATGAAAGAAGATAACGATAAAATATGAATGTCGTTGACATATGTGCTAAACAGGAAGAAAAATTAGAATTATATGTTCTATGGAAATTTGATATTGTATTTAAGACATCTACAAATTTGAATAGATTTGAAATAAAGATAAAGTAAATAGGATGCGAATGCTATGAGTGTAGTTATTCAGATTCCTCTTTCAGTAAACGAATTTAAAAACAAAAAAGTGCAACATTTGCTTACATATATAGAAGCAAAAAGTAGTTCTACAAATTTATCAAAATTTCCTAATAGTAAAAAAAAAACGTGGATATATGTTTGATCTGATATTGTTAAGATAGTTTGTGAGGAATAAAATGAGCCTGAAATAAGCACGTGATATTTTAGAGTGCCAGTGATATTTAGGTTAATAAACAAATAAATTTTAAATATGGTTATTTAAAATTGAAACATTATAATTTGTTAACCATAAATAGAATGCTAAACATACTGAAAGTATATTAGGCTTATTTGATATAAAGAGGAATAGTATTTTCATATTATATATATATTTAAACTTAATATCAAAATATAGGACTCGTCTAGATGTTTAATGACCACAGTATTTTTATATGAATGCATCATTTCATTAATAATTATTTATTAAGTTAAAGTTTGAATCTAGATATAAACATCAAACTTAATTAAAGATATATATGCATTTTATTATAAACTACACGCATATGATATAATATTAATTTCATTTCCTTGTAGAACATGCAAATATTAAATATATATACAATATATTGAAAGCTTTTGTTTAATACTATCACAATTTAAACTTACACATGAATAAAAACATCACAAAAAGGCTCATAATTCCTCAGTAATTATTTCTATTTTTGGCTTCGGTCATTAATATCTCTCAAATATATTAATCATTTTATTAAACAGAAGTTTTTAATAAATAGATATTTATTCGTGTAAAAAGGGTGGAGTTAAAAAAATATCAAACATGATTGTAGTTTATAATAGTAGATGCATTGACCTTGAATTAAGTTTAAAGTCTACATTTGGGTTAATATAATTTTTAATCAAATTGATAAATTTATTTAAAAAGATGGTAATCGACTTTAAAGTTGCATAGAACTTGTGAACTTTAGAATAATTTTTTACAAAATTTAACGATGAATAATGAAAGATTAAAAACTGTAACTTGTCATGAATCTATCACAGCGCGGTTTAGCAAAATGTATCTTGGAAAATTTTTCAATGTATATTTATATAAATGTAAACTTAATTTATAAGCAATCTATTGCAGTAGAAATAAAAGTATAATATTATTATAAGTGTGAAATTGTTTCTCTTTTTTATTAAAATATGCATATACTGATTGGTATAGAAGATCCTCAAGGCATTCTATTGCCATACTTTTATCTGGGAATTGAATTCATGCTGAATAAACCTTGAAAATTTGTTCAGATACTAATGAGAATTAGAAATTTTCTTTCAGATAACTTGCCTGCGTCTAACGATATTAATTATTTAAATTTGGATAATAAATAAAAATGTAAATATTTTTAGTTAGAGGATAAAATAAAAATGAAAAACTCTTAAAACGTTTACTACCAAGCAATTGGAAAGCCATTTAAACACTGTTGTTGAAAGTGTCTCTGTCTTGTAACCATATTATTTAAAAAACTGATGTATCGTCTTACCTAGATAGATAGATAAATAGATAGATGGAAGGATGGATGGATAGGTAGATAGCTAGAAAGTTAAATAGATAAACAATCATATAAACATATACAGATAGATAAATAGATAGGTGACAAATAGTTAGGTAGATAAATAGATAGCAGATGTGTAGACAGATATATAAATAGATGTCATGATAAGCAAACAGGCACACAGATAGATAGATTATCAGTAAAGTATATAGATAGATAAATACTTAGATCAAGACATGTACTTGTATTCAGGCGAATACAAATTTATTACATATAAATAAATATGTAGTACGAACATTAAAAAATAAATATTAAAATCATTTAGCTCAATAAATATATGTAAATTAATTATTCCTTGAGTGCTCACCTGTCAAAATGTATTGTAAGTCACGACAAGTTTTTTTTTTTATATTTTTGTTTATATACACCTGCAATTTGAGTTTTCTTTTAACTAGATATGCTGTAGATATAGATTTAATTATTCTGAATGTATAATGTTAATTTGATCACAAATAAAGATCAAAAAGTTATTTTATTAAATTAGATTAAATTTATAAAATCGTTTAAAATGTAAAATATTCTTTTTTCAGTATTTATGTGTGTGTAAAATATTCTCTTTTCAGTAAATATATGTGTGTGCATGTGTAAGTGAGTGCGTAATAATATTCCAAAACATATATGTTGCTGAAATCAGCATGTGCATATAGTACTTGGATTAAAAGCATTATAAATATCAATTTAATATAAGGGATTCGAACAGACTTTCACACAACCCTCAACTACTCTCTAAGCCGTCTCATATAGCTGACCCACCTGATCACACACATGTTGAAAAGATAAATAATCACCAATATACTTATTTCATGCTAAACCAGCAATCATTAGTTAGTCTAGATTACTATCCTAACACATATATACAATTAGTGCTCAGCTTTATATTAAGATAGCCAATCTTCATACTTTAATGGAGAGGCTTCAAACTACTCCAACCCACAACTCTTCTGCCATACATTTCATTGAAAATCTGATGGTGGAACGTACAAAGCCCATTTAGTGCCAAGGTTAAATCTAACTTCTTCTGAATCAAATTTTGATTCAAGAATATATTCTTTGGATAAGATAATGTGTATGGATATATACATCTCTTCTTATTGATTCAAACTATTGTTAAATAAAATCAGAAAGATGTACTCATGAAATAAAGAAAATGAATGGTAGTTCATAAAAAGTTTCATGCACTCCAAGGAGTAGAGAGGTGTTTCAATATTTGGACCCAGAGCTCTAGAATTTTCCACATTACCATTGCACACTTTTCTATATTAATCTTAATTATTGTAAAAAAAAGTAACTCGCATTTTGTTTTCCAGCGTACAAAACTTTCAAAACTCTGTCATCACTTTATTATAGCAAAACTGTATTTGATTAAGTTTCTTTCTTACATTGACAGTGTTAATTAAGAATATTGGGAATTGTACCAATGAGAAACCAAATATGAAATTTGCTCTCTATTATCACAATTTGTAAAATATTTTTAATTGACACCAATTAGAATAATATTCTAGAATACTTTTTTAGTTAATTTATATAGTATATACTTAAAACTTTCATTCGTCAAATATTTTTAAAAGATATTGAAAAAGTTTCACAAAAAAGTTAAATGATTCTCAAAATATATTCGTTGTTAAATTATTCTCCATAAACGAAACTGAAATAAAGAGAGAAGACATCCGCTCTTTTCTCTAAAAAGTTTTGTCTTGCACTTTGGATTGAGAGTATTTCATTTATTTAATAAATCTAGAGTTTAATATTGATACACATGTATGACATACCTTTAGTTATTTCTGGAATGTGTGAAGGGATAGAAGTTTGAAAAATCTCTAAAAATACGTACAAAAGTAAATTTAACTGTATCTAAAATTATGTATATGAAGTACTGTGATATGTTCATCTAGTTCATTTAAAAAAGTGGGATAGATGATTCATAATGCATTCTTAGTGAGAGAGGTTGGTTTGATCTCGGGCTAATGGATGGTTGTGATAAGATTGAGCTAAGGTGAAAGGTACAATAATAAAAACTAAAATTTGAAAATATATATGTGGAAAAATAAATATATTTATCGCGATATGTACAAAGAAATATATATATATATAACAAATATATTATTAAAATAATTGTTTATTAGTTTATACCTTTATTTTAGTAAAACTAAAACTATTAATAAATAAATCTATATAATTTATTGATATTCTAAATTTATTAGTATTAATGTTTAGTAATTTTTCATTAAATATTATTTTCACTGTTAATCGCATTTACTAATTTGTTCCATTATCTTTTAAATCGATTAATACATTTGTGCTTCAATGCGCGACAAGCATATATATGTATATCAAAAAAATAATGTTGCTATTATAAAATATTATATAAATGGATGGATGAATTGATGAAAAAAAACATATAAAATATTGGATTTTTGAAATAATTAATTTAAGTTTAATACAAAGCAATATATATAAAAGTCAAATAAATTACAATAATGTTTAATGATAAAATCCTATTAACTAAACTGAATAATCGATGCTAAATGCTATAAATTATCCAATGTTTTATTGCTCGGAGATCGGATTTTTCATAAGAAGTTGATCACAAGAACTGAACATTGAATTTCAAAAGCTAACATGAAGTCTTTTATAAGTGAGAGATTATTGATGCATAATTTTCAGATTTGGGGAGACAATGGACAATATCTCGTTAATGCAAGAAACTATTCAGATAAAAATTTGAATACTGGAGCAAGTCATTCTGCTACTTTATCAATCTGATTGTTATTTACTGCATTTAATACCAAATATTTTGTTTGTTTAATGACTTTGTTCATATATACAATAAATTAAATAGCACCAAATAATATGGAATACAGTTATGTATTATGATATTTAGAGCAATGTCCTCTAGTGTTAAATTTAATTTTTTTAATGAGTTACTAATACTATATTGAACATGAGCAATAAAAAATGTTGATAGTGCAATATCCCAAATTTTTATAAGAACATCTAAATAAACTTAAAATCTACAAATATGAAATATGAATCAAAAGAGATATCCATGCAGCCTCATTTAAATCAGCCTATAATTCAATTCACAAAGGCAACAAAATGATTCATTTTTATTCGTTGCATTAAAACTTTAAGAATTCCAAGTGAGTTGTGAATCCATTGGAAAATTTACTGTAATAAAGAATTAATCCAATTAGGAGTTTTGATTCAGAAACTTTTAATCTTTGAATCCATCACAATATCACTGAGCTAAAGTACATATAATGTAATCATCTTTAATGAAACTGATAATTTTTTTTCTAATGATTTGTAAGGGTTCCCAATTTACCACTGCATTAATCCACACAAGACAAAGTATTTTAGTGATACTCTGGTTGTGTTAACAATTACTAATATGAATAAGATAACATTTATTATTTTTTTAGAATGTCTAAAAAATATTAATTTTCTTGCAGAAAATACCATAATTTGCATTATGGAACTTCTGTTCCAGAAAAAAATCACCATGTAATATTATGTAATGGCATCAGGTTAACTAAAAGCAAAGAATTTTTGCATGATATTGTGATGAATGTTTTCATTCTAATGCTAATCATTTATATTTTATTGCATTTTTATCCATAGATACTAGGAATAATCAAAAGTTAAGAAAGCATTAAAGCTTAGATTTCAGCTCTAAAAATTTGATGAATATGTGTATATATATATATATATATATATATATATATATATATATATATATAGAAATATATCTCTTATATATATATATATATATATATATATATATATAAGAGAACTGTGTCTTATATATTTCTACAACTATTATTCTAATTTTAATTTTATTTTCATTAATTTGATACATAATTATAAAAATAAAATATATTATATGTATAATATCACAAATATGTTATGTATCTAAACTTATATATCAATTTTTTTTTTTACATTTTTCTAGTAATCAGATAGTAAAGTTTTTTTTAAAAAAATTATATAGTAATTTTATTAAAAAAATAATTTTATTAAATTAATTATAATGTTTAACCTATTAAGTAATCTTTTGTTTAATACACTTCTACACTATATATAATTTTTTATTTTTCATATTTTTATTCAGTTGTATTTTTTAATAAAAAATATTCTCTATTTTATTTTGCCATATTTTACAAATTTTGTTAAAAACATAAATTTTAAAAAGTGAAATTCATAAACAGAAAGGAAGAACCAAAATAAAAGAATTTGTTTTAGATTTCAAGCTGCAATAATATATTTTAACATAATTTTTTTTCTTCTAAAAATAGTATACTTAATATAAATTTCATTAAAACATAGGTTAAATACATAGGTTAAAATATCAAAAATATTTTTTGAAATATTAAAATTTAATTTTTAATTAAGTAAAAAGAAAAATACTAAAAAGATTATTGACAGAATATTTTTTTGATATTAAATTATCAGTACTAAAAAATCAGAATATTTAAATAAAATCTAATGTTAAAAAATAAATATTTATTAATTTTACAAACAATAAATAAACAGACTAAGCATGAACCTATTTTTTTGTTTTTATAATGAAAATAAAAGTTTGTATTGCATAAACACAAAATGGTGCATCTCTACAGAATGAGTACTTTATTTTTATTGTTTTTATACTCTCTTTATTGCCATTTTTGATTATTGATAGCTTTTAACATTTAGGTACTTTAATTAAAACTAAAACCCTACTGTCAAAATCATTCAGAGTTTATTCATATC
Organism: Epiperipatus broadwayi; assembly: GCA_028023455.1. Lineage (NCBI taxonomy): Eukaryota > Metazoa > Onychophora > Udeonychophora > Euonychophora > Peripatidae > Epiperipatus > Epiperipatus broadwayi. The sequence continues at coordinate 475,421 of JAQFVV010012657.1, forward strand.
ATCAAGTGATTAACCTTTACTGCCACTATCCCACTAAATAATTCTCTGTCAACATTCTAATTTGATTTGTAATTTAATATTCACTTTTAAAATTTTCTAAATCACAAATGGATTATTTAAAAACAAAAATTTGCAATGGTAATTAAAAAATTTTAATTTTAATAACAACTAATTTTTTTATCAGACATCTTTGATCAAATTTATTGTTTTTAATTTGAAAATTGGAGAAAAAATGTAAGTTAGCATTTAAAAAATTTTAATTATTGTTAAATTTATTAACAAATTATTATATTTAATTGTCAAAGCACTAATTATTAAATTTATGTTTTTAAAATTTATATATTTATTCAACTATTTAAAAGAAACACCCAATGTTTATTTCTTTAACTTTGACTTTCATTGTCAAAAACAACAGTCATTATTGCTTTGATTTAAGTTACAAAATAATTACATAATTAGTTTAATCCAGTTTTTTTTAATGACTCAAAATTAGTCTTCACCAATAAAATTCTACAAGCTTTCTTATTTAAAATGTTCATCTCACACATGATCTTCTTCTAGATCTTTACATCTATTTAAATTCTATTTAAAATTACACTTTTTTATATGTTGTCATATTTTCTAATAATATTTCCAGTGTTCTATTTTTGAATATGACTATTATATACATTAGTTCTCTCATATGCATTTTGCTTTCATTCGATTATATATATATATATATATATATATATATATATATATATATATATATATATATATATATATCACTTCATACTCTGTTGTGTGATTTAAATACTGAAGTTTTTATTATTATTTATAGTTCAGTTCTCAAATCCACAAGTAATAAAAGTTGATAAACCATATTCATATATATATAAAATTTTACAAATTAAATTCACCATGTTTTTATAAGAATCAATTATTGGAGAAAACAATTGAACACAGGCACACAGTAACCAATATTGAAAACTTTCATTTTTTTGTTAGGTATTCTAAACTTGAACAATTTTATTTCTCTTTCTCTCTCTCTGTTGTTATTAAATAGTTGCTAGATTATATATGTATACGTATATAAAACTAATAATGTCCAAGGTTAGACAGGTCCATAAATAATATTGATATTTGGTCTGGTTTAAGTGTTGACTGTTTTCAATAAATTTACATATATATATACACACACACTGTTTTTATATAAATTTCAATATTTATATCAAAATGTATTTTTTATCACCATCTAAAATGTGTGTTTATGAGCACAATAAGTTCTGATTAATCATCATCATCAAAAATTCTTCCCCCAAAAAACTGATTAAGAGTTTTAATAATATTCCATAATTTACAATATTTGGCTGCTTGCTTTTATTATAATTCCATTCAGTATATCTATATAATTGATCTATTAAAGTGAAATGAGATCTTTTTTCTTGATCATTTCTTATTTCTCTTATTAAATTAGGATATTTTTTTACTTATTAGGAACATAATATAATTATTTCACTTTTTGATATCCATCTTCATTATTTGTTTCATATCGACATTTCAAAAACATCCAATAAATATAAAATTTATATTTAACATCATGTGAATAATTAAAGTCTATAAATCATACCAAACAAGATTATATAAAAACAAATATTGTATTTAAAAAAACAACTTTGTTTGGCAATGTTTTATTGCCTTCCTCGGTATATCATATATATATATATTACTGTCTGTAATTTGGAGTTTGAATAATGGCCTTAAACAATCACAATAATATTAAAGGAATCAATAAAATGTTGACAATTTTTTTATATTAATTAATAACTTTTCCCCCTCTTCTATTTATATATAAAACAATAACAAATTACATTTATCTTCATTTTAAGATAATCAGAATAAAATGATACTAGGGTCATATAAGAAACTAAGATTCATCTATGAAATAATATAAGCAAATATGACAAATTAATTGTTAGACAAAAATATGCCATATCAATTAATCTCAACCTCAAAAACAGAATACTAATAAACGGTTGTGTAGACAACAAAGATAAATACGTTTTAATTACTTAGTTATTTAAATTAGCTTATCATTGTTTGCCCGACTTTTTATTTTTTAAGTAAATAGTATACAAATAATGTAAATTTAACGATCGGTGATTAATAATTAGGAAAATATATAGTTGAATAAATAGTGAACAAGTGAAATGAAATATTAGAATATACAATAAAGGAAATGAAATACTAGAAATATTTAAGCTTTATCAAATGTTAATATTTTAAAATCATTTCCTGAATAATTGTCACCATTAAAAAAACATCAGAAATTTTAATGAAGGTTTATATTTAGATATCATGTAATTATTTAAATATAAGAATATGTGTTATTTAAAAAAAAAAGACAGATTTCCTCATTAATCGCTTTTAACGTAAATATTTGTTTTGTTAGATACATATTGTTAATATGTTTTATTTTATACCTAAAGCTATATTGCATTAAAATTGTTTACATATATACCTATATAATTTTATTTTTTTAAAAAAGAAAGAAATTGAAATAAAGTAAAAAAAAAACTATAATTTTTGGATTAAAATAAATCTCACAATTACCTCATTATTGCTCATTTTAACACAATAATACCACAAATCTTTTTTGTTTTTGGACTTTTCCACAAATTTTAACTTTCTTTTCTTCTGTTTTAACTAAAATTCCAGCCTTCTTCAGAAATCTAATTACTTTTTATTCACATGGCATCTATGTAAAAGATTTAACATAAGGCTGTATGTTGTGAAAGAAAAGAAAATTTGTTTGAAAAAGTGCAGTAAGTAGACAAAAACTGTTTTGGAATAATAAATGTACTAAAAGCCAATATCACTGTATTCTATAATATCTATAAACCATAACTATACATATAACTATAAAGAATTTTATAAATCAGCATTTATTTTTATAGCGTCTGTATACAAATGTAATTACATTCATATCGGCCTTTCAAGCCAAATTGTGCAAACGCTTTTGCGAGTGTTAAATAATAAATGAATACCCTCTGACCAAACAAGATATAGAATTTATGCAGGAATAAAAGGAATCCTCTTATTCCTAAGACTCAAATATTTATATATGAGCAAATCTGAAGTACTGGCACAGAAGGTGTGACTATAGAACAGTCACTTTAAATTACTATATATAACGTATGAATGAATTTACTCATATATAAATATTTGAGTCGTAGGAATAAGAGGATTCCTTTTATTCCTGCATAAATTCTATATCTTGTTTGGTCAGAGGGTATTCATTTATTATTTAACACTCGCAAAAGCATTTGCACAATTTGGCTTGAAAGGCTGATATGAATGTAATTACAATTGTATACAGATGCTATAAAAATAAATGCTGATTTATATATATGATTAAGTTTCAGTTGGAATGACGTTCAGTAAATTCTAGTAAATTTCATCGGCATCATTCATTCATACGTTATATATAGTAATTTAAAGTGACTGTTCTATAGTCACACCTTCTGTGCCAGTACTTCAGATTTGCTCATATATAAATATTTGAGTCGTAGGAATAAGAGGATTCCTTTTATTCCTGCATAAATTCTATATCTTGTTTGGTCAGAGGGTATTCATTTATTATTTAACACTCGCAAAAGCGTTTGCACAATTTGGCTTGAAAGGCCGATATGAATGTAATTATAAAGAATTTTGTGATGTAGCAATTACAAGCATCATTTGCTATATTCATAATCAGAATGTAAAAAGTTGAATGTTTTTTGAATATCCAGCATATAGTAAACTAGTCAGACATCCAGTTGTGTTTTAATAATTTAACATTCTTAGTTAGAGGAATAATTAAAAACGAAATTAATTATATTACATATATATAATAAAATTACATTTATATAGAAGATAAAATTAAATAACATTATGATAATAATAAAAAATAATTTTTCAATTTAGATCTCTGAAAAAGTTTGTTAAATAATAAAAAATGTCAGAAAATAACACGTTGAAAAAACAAGTGAAAATGAGATATTTTATTTAATATTGAATAATAAAGTGCAATATTAAAAGAAAAGAGAATACATTTCTTCATTATATAATAATAAAGTTACCTATATTAATTAAAAACATTAATTATATATCTGTGTCAAAATGTGTTTTATAATGAATAATTTTTAAATAAATTACTTTTGTGCAGTTGAAAAAAATACATTTTTTACGTATAGCACCATTTATAAACAAAATAAAATAAAGCTGAACTCTTTTAAAAATGAAAGAAATTGATTTCTGGATTTTAAAAAAAAACTCGGTTTGATCAATTAAATCTATTGTTCTCAATCTGCCATCTTGTTATACTCATCTGTCACATGACCTTCCTCTAGTCTCTCCACATCAATTAAGTGATCATGTGATTACGTTTACATTTAAAAAACACTGGATTTATTAATTCTTTTATTAGCTCACTGAATTATATTAACTTGAAAAAATGATTCTAATAATACATTATTAAAAAAACATATAATAAGCTTTAAGACATTTTAGAACTATCTTGTTTTGTATTTCCATTTTAAAATGGACTATTTCAACTTTTTATGTTTCGTTTCATTAGTGATCTATGTAATAACTTAATAAATTCATTTTTTATTTTACAAAACTAATTACAATTTCTCTTGAGCATAATTAATTAATCTACAGAGAAAATTAAATAGTTTTCAAATAGCACACGTTAATTTGCCTAATTAAAAATATCTAGACACTCATTTAGCAAACAATAAATATCCGCCTGTCTACAATCGAATAATTGAAAAATATACCTTTTTATGTGGACGAGATTTAAAATCCTTTCCATAATAGCATGAACATTCCATGACCATTTTCTTACTTTTAAGAGTCAGGTTTTTTATGACATATGATTTAAAGTTAACATATTTTTAAATTATTAAAAGCCATTTGTTACAATTATATAATGAGAACCTTTTAAATATCATATATACAGTTTGTAATGAGCAATCCGTGAAGTTACTTAAACTCTTTAGGTAGTGTATGTGTTAACAAATTGGCTATAATAGATTTATCAGATGAAGAATCATATTGTGATGCAAATTTGTTATGATGTAAATTACTAAATTAAGGAACTGATTATTTAAGCCTATATTTTTATCAGAAATCGTATCAAAAACATGTTGAGAAAAATAAGCAAAATGATAAATTTTTTATTTTTCCCCCCATATGGGTACTCAAGTCCTCTGATATGATGAAAAAAATTAATCTAATCGTGCACTGATCGGAATTTATTTTTAAAAAAATATCAGCACCGGAAGTATCAGACCTGAAACTACTTTCCATGGATCTTGATCTTAAGCATCCATTATTCTATTATTGCATCAAATAATGCAGAGTAATTGATATGATGAAAAGGGAACGTAGTCATTAAAAATCCAAATTTTCTACTTCTCAAAATATTTATTACTTTTTTAAATTAATACTTTCAAAATGTAATTTTTTTAATAAAAATGAGATCGATAAATTAGGGTGAAATAAGTATAGCTTATTATTTATATCTGGAAGGCAAAATCTTCACTAAAATATTTTGATAAAGAGGGTATTAGCTTTATATTTTTGAAGATTCACTCTTAAAATGTAGTGTTTTGATAATTAAAAAAAAAGATATTAATATTTAATTCAACATTATATATGTAAGATTGTCACGCAATTTTGTTATGTTCGCCATTTGGGGTTCAAAGATTGGGCTAGGAGAATCTTGGATTTTTTTTTAGCTCTCAACAAGTGTTAATCTTTTTTTTTTTTTTAGATTCTTAATCAATATAACTAGCCATTCAATATTGGTGAGAAAATCTAAATTGGTTAGATGAATGCCAATTGACTGGCTGTAGAACCCAAAAATATGAATGTAATATGTTGCCATCATTAATGATGAAATTGTTGTCATATTTTTTTAGTCACTGAGTTTCAACTTTATATATATATATGAGTTACGGATTATTCACGTACCATATATAAACAATGTGCAAATTGTTGCAGCATCAACTTGTGTATGTGTGCATTTAAGAAAGGAAAAAAACATCCAATATATATATATTCCAGAGCAAAAATCTCTTTAACATTTTTCCAAAAAAGAAGTGTGAAGAACAAAGTATTATTCATAATTTTGTTACTTGTTGGTGATAAGGGTTTAAGATATTCATATCTTATTGCATGTTTAATGAAAAAAAAAACTCCAAATATCTATTTTCTACCAATTTTAGGTTTACGGATGTGTAGTTGGTTTTGAAAATTTACCTGAACAAAAAATCCTAATTCTACTGATGCCTGAAGAAATTTCGAATTTTTACCTGACCAAGATTCAATCTCAGTGTATATGTACTGCAGAAAAATACATTAATTACTATTCCAAAAAGCTTTTCTGTATTCATAAATATAAATGTTTTAGCATTATATATTGTATGCATGGTTGAAGAAGATTGGAAGCAATTAGTTGGATTCAAAAAAATTCAAATACAGAGATTTGATGAGTCTGTGGAAGACAAAATTGTTAGTCCACACAATTGAGACAAAAAGATTATGGTTTATGGTATATATTCTGAGAAACAATGATATGTTAAAAAGAAATGTAGATGATAAATATTCAAGAGGCATGACATATTTAACTTTAACCAATAAAATATGCAGAGTTATTCTGGACTGAAATGTGCAGATGAAGAAACTTATACCAATCCAAGACTGAATGACTGATTGATAGGTATGAAAATTCAAGCTATTGTTAGTCTATGTTAAAAAATATGCTACTAGCTTATACATATATAGGACAAAAATTGGCATTAGACTTATATTTATTACATCACTTAATAAGTCTTAAATTGTAGTCAATTTGTAACTTACATACATGCTTAATTAATAATTATTCGTTCGTTGTAATTACAATTAGAAAAATCTTTATTTATTCTTCTCTGGGCTATTTAAAACAGTTGTAATTTTATATAAAACTCAGCACAGCTGCCTTACAAGCAGTTGTCCCGGGTTCGCTTTCCGGCCGATACTATGACACATGAAAAAAAAAAAACTGTGAATATTTGTATGGCTATATTCACAAACATCTAAATGTGTAAGACAAACAAAAATAAAAAAAACAATAACATAATTTGTGAAGTAACACAGTTTAAATATAAATGTTCGAATTTAATAAAAATAAATTTAGTTATACTTTCAAAATCATAATAAAGTATAATATTTAATTATAAATTTTAATTACAAACTTATTTATTAGCATTATTTTTATGCCAACTTTTTATACTCAATTAATAAAAAATTGTTGGAATTGTTTATAAAGTCTGATAAGTACTTAATTACTTCTATAATTAACAGCTGCAAAATAAAGAAGGTAATGTAGTTATAACTAGAAGGCAGAATAATTTTAATACAATAATTTTTATAATCAAATTTTTAATTATAATATTTAATGTGATAATTTGTCAACAACTTAAATCTATTTTGAATTTTAATTCAAAATAAAGTTATTTATATTTAATTATTTATTAAATTCTTTTAATTCATTTTAACTTTAACAAGTATTGACCACAATATGTAACAGATAAGATACAAATTACTTTAACACATTTTTTATTAAAAATACTTTTTTATGAATGCAAATCCAAATATTTAAATTATTAATATACATATTTTATTACAAAATAGTCTATCTTTTAACAGAATTGTGAAAACATATGTAGATGTGATCCTATTTTCATAGAGGTATATATATAATATATATATTTTGGTTTCGTGTTAAAAACTTAATTAATTCTGGTTCCTTGGTCCAATCAGGTTTAAAGGAAAAGTGATTGGGGACATCACTGGTTTGAATAAAACATTAAAAATCCAATAGCAAAAATGTTAAATTTAAGAATGTTTTTTAAAAATCTTTCAAATAGGAGGAAGTTTGCATATCTCTCGCTTATTGATAATCTGGTTTAAGTATCTCAATGGCTTCTCTGATTTTGCATTGGTAGAGATTATCACATCTGGATATGATCCTGGTACTAGAAAAATCTATTTTATGACCTGAATCTATAGTATGGAGTGAGAGTGCTGATGATGATGAGTGTTGTTTAACTGCATTGCTGTCTCTCTCCTAACACTGATGCGATTACTCATACCTATGTAAGAAGTTTACAATTTTTACATGAGATTTGATAGACACCATGAGATTCAAGAGGGATTGAATCCTTAGGTTGGTTATATTGTGATCTTTTGATGAGGAAAATGTGTATCTATATTATAGATTTTATATTATATGTCTGTTTTTTACATATGGAAACAAATCCTAATAGCTGACTTTCATCTTTTGTTTCCTATTTTGTCTATTTTGGGTGAAATAAGTTTTTTTATAAATTTGTATTATACTATTTGCAATAAAACCTATATATGATTTATTTTTTCAGATGTGTCATCTGAAAGGTTAATGTCTATTTAAAGAGTTTGTAAGAAATATCTGAGTTGGGTGATGATGAGAATGGAAATGTAAATATCTGTCTGTGTGTGTTCTTTCTGTAAATAGAAAAAGATAAATATTTGGTGTCTGGTGATAGAACATCAAGAAAGGGAGTTTTATCAGATTGTTCATTTAAATTTAATATGAGGTGTATTAAATGAAGAAAAAATCATCTAATGTATTTTCATGTTGTATATGAAAAGTCTATGTCTGATAAATGAGAGGTTTAAAGATGATGATTCTAAAGTTATTTTGTAATCAGTATTTGAGATAGGTGTATAGGAGTAAATTTTGTTGTTGTTAAAATATATAGAGATTTATCAAAAATATGGTTGGTAAATTGATTGTGAGATTTTTATTAATTGATGTGAAAATAAATCTTAAATAATGAGAGGTTTGTGTGGGGTGTGGTTGTATGAGTGGGTTTTGGAGGGGATATCTGGTTTGGAATGGAATTAAATGAAAAGATAGGGTTTTTTATTTGTAATAGGGTTTATGTTGTGTAAATATTAGTATGTCTTGATATTAAGTTTTATAAGTTAAAATTATTATGGATTTATATGTGTTATAGTGGAAGTAAAATTGTTTGTGATATATTATTTTTTTGTATTTTGAAGTAAATTTTATTATTGTGAGATTTTAGAGTGTAATATTTCGTTGGGTTATTATATATATATATATATATGTAAATAAATAAAAGAAAATAAGAAAATGTAAAAAGTATCACAAGACTAATTTATATATTTAGTATAAAGTATATGAAACATTATGAAAATAATGAAGTGAAAGGTGATCAAATAAGAAATTAAAATCAGAGTTTTTTACTAATAAAAGCAAATTTTTGACTTTTTGATTATACTATATATTAGGGGGAAAACGATTACTGTTTTAACAATGTTATAGTTTCAGTATAATGAATAGTCAACTCTCCATATAGTAGAGCCACCCAGTAGAAGTCTTAGAAATCAATGGATGCAAGGTTTGTGCATAAAATTCCTGTTAGTGCCTACTTATCTAATATCCAGAGATTAGTTTTTAACTTGTGGCACTAGATAAAAATTTTATGCACAATTCTTCTTGCATCCATTGATTAAGAAATCTTGCACTGGGTGGCATTACTGCATGGATAGTTTCCTGCTGTACCAACAGCTTGTATAAACATAAAAAATAGTGATAAATGTGATGTTTTAATGTTTTTAATTCATTTTAAATTAATATCATTAAAATGTTTTTAAAATATTTATTGTAAATTTATATTTATTTTGTAAGATATATAAAATATGTCAAAAATTAAATTTTTTGAAGTAAATCTATTAATAGATTACATCCAAAAGTGCAGAAACACAACTTTTGCAACTTAATATTAAAATGAAGTGGTTAAATCAGTTTTAATCATATATATTTTTAATTACTACTTTGTAATTAAAAAAAACATAACTTGATTAGATTCATTTAATTTTTTCTTTTGGTTATAGTATTTATCAATATTTGCACTCATTAACTGTTGCTCATATTATAGTCAAAATTTATTATTTTGCAAAATATATTAATAAGAGGAATGGAAAAATTCATGTACATGTTCGGATATATTTAAACATTCTTTTACTATTGTATAAAAAATCTATGCTTTTAGAGTTCAAACATTATAAAGGTTTATTTTTTATCATTGATTATATTTATTTATATAAACATTAATTAATTATTTTTGTATTTGTCATTAAATTGGTTAGGATTGTAATATTTAATTACATGGCATGAAGTTAATTTATTTTCAAAGTTTTTACATTATTCATATTAATAGCTAAAGTTTTAGATGAAAAGAATAGGAAATAAATTGTTTTTTAATCTGGATATCTACTTTCTCCACAATTTTTATTCACTGAACATCTAGTTTGGAAGATTTTAAACTTTGAAGGCAAACCATTAATAACACCCAAAGGCTAATCAAATTTTCAGCTATATAATACCTTAGAATAATTTGTTGCATAGTATATTCCACAGATTACCGTACAGTTTTTTTTACTTATAGCACATAAAGTTCTTGGGATTCCTGAAGCAAAAAAAAAAAAAGAGTTATTTTTTACCTGTATAAAATTCACTCCAAATAATTTTCCTGATAGAGACAAAACTCTCCAAACAATAGTGTTATAACAGCTTGTAAAAGTTTAAGGAATGGTGATTATATTATATTTAGTGATTTATATAATTTTTTACTATTAAAAAATTGTAAATATAATTTCTAATGTTATTAGCATTTTTTAATCTTATCTGAATACAATTTATCATTAATTATATGATTTTGACCAGAAATATTAATTGAAAGTTATTTTTAGATTTCAATATATTGAGTTTAGAACTTGTTATTTAATGAAAGTATTTGCAATTTTTATGTTATGACCTAAATTCAAATTCCGTCCAAGTAAATTTGAAATTTTTTAACAGTCTTAGGATATTTTTTTTTACATAGCCAGCTATAACTATCCCAGACAACAATTTAATAGAAGCACAGCCATTTCTAGCTGAATAGACAAATATAAGTGGCAAAACACACACACGCACATATATATAATCTTCGTTTTAACATATATATATATATCGATTAAGAAATATATATATATATTAGAATAGAAGCAATTAGAGAAATAAACTCTTATTAGTGAAAGCATATCTCAACTAAAATAATAAAAGAATGAGTATTACATTATTACTTACTTATTCATAGTCACTAATAAAATTATGCTTCTATTTTTAATTTTTAGTCAATATATCTACAAAGTAAATATCAGTGAGTAGTTGCAATTTATATACTCAAAATTGGTACTTTTAGTATGTTTTTTAAATATTTTGCAGCAAATCAGAATACTCTGTATTTGATTGCAATTTTTTTTATAAAGTAATTTAATTTAGTTTGTTTTATTATAAAGTCAACAAATGATCATCAACTTTTAAGATTCAATTCTATGACAATGGACAAAAGGAAAAACATAAAGTTAATTATGCAAGAAGAATGATATTTTATGAATGACAAAATGCCATAACTCCTTGATTGGTTGCAATAAATAAAAACATTAATGAAAATGATAGTTTTAAATTATTTTATTTTAAATTTACTTTCAAAAAACCCAAGATAATTGACATAAAGATCAATGAATGTGGATTTACTATTTTTAAATGAGGGAATTCTTTGATATCCACTGATTACTTCACTGATTGTGTACATTTAATTGTAATTAGATTAAATGTCTGTGCAATCCATTTCCTCTCTGATTTATACATTATTTACTTCTAAATAAGATAATTCATACATGTATTGGGCTATAATAGATTGTATATTTTTACATAGATGAAATATAAAAAATTGTTAAATTCCTCACTTCAGGACTAAGACCTCTCTAACAATTCAATTAAATAAAAGTAATGAAAAGTCAAGTTTGTTTCAACAAGAGTGTAAGCAGTTTTTTTATTCTTGTTTTATTCTGTAACTAAACTATTTTTCGATAACATTAGATAAATAGCTAGATGGTCAAAAACAATCAAGCCTAATTAGAAAATCAATATATAGGTATTTGTAATAATTGATTAATTTAAACATTTGAGTTACTAATGATCATAAGTATTCTCATTTTGTTTGGTTCAGTACAGTAACAGAATGATAGAGTCAAGAACTAAAGATCCAAGTCTGCAGATCATTTCTGACACTTTTAGTGTTCAAACATTATATGGCTTCTGAATTGTCAAGTTGCTAGCTGCTGCTGCTATCATTATTATTATTATTATTATTATTATTATTATTATTATTATTATTATTATTATTATTATCATCATCATCATCATCATTATCATCATCATCATCATTATTATTATTAATATTTCAAAGATAAACTTTATTTGTCTTAGAGAGTTATAAGAGTTTTACATAGCTTAGATTGTTGTGTTTACATGGGCAATCTGTATGTAGGTTTACATATATAAAAATTGATTTATTGGTTTACACAGGATTGTAAAATTTTTTACACAATGTTGAATAGTTACAAAAGTTTTACATAGCTTGGATTGCTGTGGTTACATGAGCAATCCATAGGTGTAGGTTTTTTATGTTGCAGATTAGTTAGAAGGATTTTACATGACATGGATTGCTGTGATTACATGGGCAATATGTAGTTATATGTTTATGTATGTGCAAGTTAACTTATTTATTTACACAATATTACAAGAATTTTTATATGCTGTCGGTTAGTTACAAGGGTTTTACATAGCTTGGATTGCCATGGTTACATGGACAATCTGTAGTTATAGATTTACATATATAAAAGTTATTTTATTGATTAACACAAGATTACATAAGTTTTACATGCTCTGGACTGCTGCATATACAGATGCAAACAAGGTTTAATTTTATGTGGTTGGGTTGCCTAAGTAACATTGGCAAGAAGTGTAGCAATTGTCTGTAAAGTCTACACTGATATCAGATCAATGTGTTATTTTTGATTTTTTAGGATGCTGGATCTTATTTGGGTGACCAGATTCTCCTCTGATTTCATTAGTAATGTGGGTTGGAGCGGGTGTTGGTGTGGATGGAAGACATGACAGAATTGCTTTCATAATTGGTACAAACCCACTACACCTGCTTTCTGGTGCATTTGAATAGATGAGGGTTCCAGAGATGGGAGAGTGACAGCTATGTAGAATTGGTTGCAATTGTTAAGTTGGAGTTTGTGATGGGTAATTGGACTCTGGGTTTAGCTGTGTGCTAAAGGTAGAGGCTGAGTAAGGCTTTTGTTAAGGTTTAAACATGAGATTCATGAGTAGAGGGTCTTGATTTTCAGAGGGGTCTGCCGGTACAGTTATGTTAGAACTGGTTGCTATTATTGAGTTAAAGTTTGTCATAGGTTGCTCAGACTCTGGGTCAGGCTGTGTTAGAGATGCAGGCTGATTGAGGCTTTTGATGTGATTTAAGTGTGAAATTCATGGTTAGAGGATTCAGACATAGGAAGATAATAAATCTGGATAGGTAGTTAAGCTTGGCATTGCTATAGGAAGTGACTTGTGTTTTTTGAAATTATCTAGTAACTTGATATTAGTTGAAGATTTGAATGAAAAATTTAACACAAAATTGGAAATAAGTTATCAACTGATTGGAAATAAAAAAGGTATACAAAGAAAGGTTTGACTTCTTTATAAGTATAAACAGCCAGAGCTTGTTAATTTGTTTGTGAGCAGGTGAATTAATGGCTGAGAACTTAAAATCGAATTTTTATTACTAAATAAAAATAAGAATCTGTTACAATAACATTAAAATAAGCACATGCTTGATTGACCTTTGGACTTTGAAACTCAGTGCTGGTATTATTGGCGATAGCTACTGTTCATCAGATGGGTTTTTTTAAAATTATCATTAAGTAACTTGATTTTAATTGGAAGTTTGAATAAACAATGTAATTCAAAATTGGAAGTAAGTAATCAATTGATTAAAGGTATATTATTATTTTGCATTAGACTAAGGTTCTGAATTCTTTTTAAGCATAAAAACCAGAGCTTATTAATTTGTTTGTGAGTAAGTGAATAGCTTGTTGGGAAATTTGTAATTGGAATTTTTTTCCCCAACAAAGATTAGAAATTGCTACAATAGAATTAAAAATTAGCTTATGTTTGACTGAACATTTGATTTTGAAACTCTGTGCTGGTAATATTGGCAGGAAGCATCTGGTCATGTAATGGCTTTGTCTCTATATTGTTTTCTAAAATTATCATTGGTTAAATTGATTTTAGTTGAAATTTTAATTAAAAATGTAAGACAAAGTTATTAATTAATTATCAATTTATTGAAATTTGAAAAAGGTATGTTGGGATATGTTTTTTACCTTGTCAGGTTTAGGTTTTGAGTACTTTTGGAGTATGGAAAACTAATGCTCTTTAACTTGGTAGTGAACAAATAAACTGTTGTTGTTGTTGTTGTTATTGTTATTATTATTATTATTATTATTATTATTACCACTACCACCACCACCACCACCACCGCCGCCGCCGCCACCGCCACCACCGCCACCACTGCCACCACCACCACCACCACCACTACTACTACTACTACTACTATGTTTCAAAAGGCCTTTATTGTCTCAAAAGAATACAACATTAGTGGTTACATAGTAAATTGACTGCTATAAGTTGATTACAAATTTTTACATTTACATTGTCATTTTTGTTAGTTCTTTCTGGATTTACATGAGCTTAAATCATAGCTCTTGTCTACATATAATATCCCGGATCATCCATTCTGACTAGGTCAACCATCCAAATGTTATTATTATAGATCCTTAATAAAATTTCTATATTATATTCAGTTATTACATTGTAGAGATGTCTTCCCATCCTTGCATATGTATTAAATGGATTATGTCCTGTACATGTGGGGTCCAGATTGACCTTAGGTCAACATGGGTGTGACAAGAATCTCAGCCTCAGGTGGCCTTCGAGCATTCCATCATCAGATTTTCAATTGGATGGATGGTTGAAGAGTTGGGGTGTGTAGTAAATTGGAGCCTGTCCATTAAAGTATGAAGATTGTCTACCTTAATATATATCTGAGCACTTATAGTATATATGTGTGGGAGATGATAATCTGGACCAACTGATGATTGCTGTTTTAGCATGAAATACGTATATTGGTGATTATTTATCTTTTCAGCATATATGTGCTTGAGTGTATCAGTGTTATTAGATAGAGTGGAGAGTGATGGGTCATCTGAAAGTCTGTGCTCATATACCCTATATTATATATATAGACACAGGTATATAATAAGCCTGTGTTTCAGTTATTATATTATATTATAACATGTGTAAAATTGTATAATTATTATGTTAGTTGTAGGAATAAGATTTTAATTAGCTTCTACATAAATGCCTTTTTTCTAAGAGAAATAATATAATCTAATAATAAATATTATATAATATATAACCAAACAGTTTTCTTTCATAAATTAACACAAAATTCATTTTTGTATCAAACTGGTTATATAATCAGAAATAAACGGATTAACTATAAATGACAACTGATGTCGTTGAACCAAAACTGATTAGTAAAACAAAATATTCAGTATGCTGACGAGATCTTTACATATGGTCGGAGCAATTAAAGTCATTTGCATAATTAAAAAGGTTTAGAATAATTTCAATACACAGTTTTCTATCTAACACATTTTAATAACCTTTTAGCACTGTTATATATATATTTAAAGTAAAGTTTTATATATGTTTAGTATTAAAAAAAGTTTTTATTAATACAGTAACCCTTTTTAAGAATCAATTTAAGGGTCACTGTATTAATAAATATTTTTTTACATTTATTTTATTAATTTTTTGTATTTAATTTGAGCATCAGTTCTTATACTTTTATTATTATTGTTTTACACATTAGTTTCTTTTTATTCAGAAAGTAGCTATAAAAGATCATCGTTTTGATCATTAGAATATTATTTTCTGCGGTTTAAATACAAAATGTTGCTATGTTAAAGTTTGTTATTATTATACTATTATTCCAATCTAATTGTAACTTTTTGATTTTTTTCTATTTTCTAAAATAAAGTAAAAGTATGTAGCAGGATGTCTCACAATTAGATTTAAAAGTTATATTTTTCTAAAAAAAAATATAGTTATTACAATCTTAGTTTAATTAACTTAAAACTTCTATAGCACCATACACACTATAATAATATGATAAAAGACATCGGAGAAAAATAAATGACCCAAGGTGCAGATTTAGCTAAATCAGCACTTGGTACTTGATCTAGTTTACCATTTCTCTGTATTTTTATTTAGTATTTATCAATATCAAATAACTGTTAAATTGCTAGAATTTACATATTTGATATCATCTAATCATTTATTAAGCTAGAGAATAGCATATCTTTAAACTTAATTAAAGATTAATGTATATCTTCTTATTAAAATCCCATCCTTCTTTTTTTGTAGTGTAATATCTTACATATGCTTAAAACTTTTATATCACCAGGTACTTCAATACACAATTAAATACATTTGAAACAGATAAATAATTCCCCAAGATGTCTGAATCAGATGTTTTTATTAATATTCTTGAAATTTGTGAAAAGATATAGAAAATGTATTCATACCTAAAATATTATATATAGAATAAAGAAGGATGGAATTAAATTTAAAATATCACGTGATAGTATTTAAATAATAAAAGATATATCAATTTTAAGTTAAATTTTAAGTTTATAACTGGCTTAAAAGTGACATGTTAATTTATTTAGTCCCATAAATAATTAGTAATAATTATTAATTTATTTACCTAAACAGGATGTCGAGAAATTTTGGCACTTATTAAGTTATAGCAAATTATATCTTAATTTTTGCAGAATGGTACAAAAGAATCTTGAAAGCATTAGCAAGCATGACAGATATATATATATATATATATATATAGGGTTCCGAATTAAGAAATATATAATCAAATTATTTACTCCAGAAATCATGTGACATGCAAACATCAGAAGTAACAAATTCAGCTTCATTCCAAAGAACCATTCACTTTAACAATAGACATCATGAGATCTTGCTCATCATAAATCGGCCTTGAAGTTTTTATGAGACTATAGTAAGTGTAATAATATAATTAAGCTATCTTCCATTAAAAAAATATTAATCAAAGCATTTGTTAATTTTATATCAAATTATTAAACTACTATCACTCCCCACCCCTTCACATTATGTTTTTATTGGATGGACTTTTAATCTTTTTCTGCATATTGTTTACAGTGTTTCTACAATTTTTTTTTTTTTAATATCACTCCTCATCAAGATGGTGGAAGGTGCAATCTAGTCAAAATGACACTAATTAAACATGGATAAACTTAAATATTATAGCCTTTATATTTTTTGGCCATAAAATTTTTATTTTGAAACATACACATATTCATATATATATATATATATATATTAATATAAAAATATTAAAACAGAGTTTAAATATGAAATTTAGTACAATTTATTGTAACAAGTGTACTTTCAACACTTTTACATCATATTCATGGTTAGTCTGAGAAGAACATTATTTTTTTGTTGATTTAAATGATTTTGATTTTTGGTTTATTATATATTCATTTTATGTAATGAACCACATCTCTTTATTTTACATTTGCAATCATTTCATTCTTCGCCCATAATTTTGACATTTGGATCATAACTATGGCCATGCTCCCTTTTATGATTATGAAAGACAGATGAATTAACAGTTTCAGGCTTAATCTTAGATTTTTGATACATTAATGAATGGTGAGTCATTCTAATTCTAAGATTTTCTCTGGTCTCACCATTATATATATATGGGTAATCTTTTTGAATGCAGTTTATACCACAGACCAAGGGAAATCTTAGAATTAGAATGACTCAACATTCATTAACGTATAAAAAAAATATAAAATTAAGCCTGAAGCTACTAATTCACCTGTCTTTGATAATCATAAAAGAGGCCATGCTCATAATTGTGATGCAAATGTAAAAATTATGTGCAAAAAATGAAACGATTACAAATATAAAATAAAGGTGTGATTCATTACACAAAATGGAATATATGATGA
Source organism: Epiperipatus broadwayi (assembly GCA_028023455.1). Classification (NCBI taxonomy): domain Eukaryota; kingdom Metazoa; phylum Onychophora; class Udeonychophora; order Euonychophora; family Peripatidae; genus Epiperipatus; species Epiperipatus broadwayi. Next base: position 493,517 of record JAQFVV010012657.1, read on the forward strand.
ACCAGAAATCAAATAGCATTCAAATCAGCAAAAAAATAATTTTCTTATCAGACTAACCATGAATATAATGTGAAAGCATTGAAAGTATAGTTGGCACAATAAATCTTTCTAACATTTATATTTAAACTTTGTTTTAGTATTTTTCACATTAATATTTAGAATGACAGAGTATCAAAACATAATTATATATATATATATATCATGTAACATTAACACAATAAAACAAAATGTCCGCTAATATCAATAATACAATAACGAAACTTAAATATATTCCAAACAACGGTAAATAATTTATAATACAATATAAATAAAAACTCATAAAGAAATATTTTCGATTATATTCATAATCATTTTCTCAACTCAACTTTCAAAAAAAAAAAAAATCATATATATATATACACAAAATGTGTATTGTAGAATAATTATAGTAATAAAATTATAATAAAAATAATGAATGATCACAGTGATATTATATTTTATAAAAAAACTATAATAAATCACAGAAGTACTTTCAGTTGAAAAAAATTAAAATTGAGATTATTATGATATAATGTGTGTGAAATTAAGATATGTTGATCTATTTTTATTTTTCATATTGTTATATAAAAACAATTAAGTTACTAATGGAAAAATTGGAAAAACTTATGCTTTCATATACATAGAACAATGCCATCTTTCATTTATTTGTAGAATGTTTTTATTAAGTATCCCACAATTATCATTTCACTATAGAATCATTAGCAAAAAATGTTTTGTTTCACAAAGGTGAGAAGCATTAGTGACCAACCACACAGTGGGCACATAAAAAAGTTCAATAATAAGTTATTATATGAAGATATATCTAAGAATTACATTCTTTACCAAATTATTTTCAACTGCATATAGTCCTCTTAGTGAAAAAGTTACATGGTGATGACTAAAATTATAATATTGAGGATTATCAACGGTATTTACACAATATAAGCAGTTAAAAAACTATATCATATTCAATAATGTTTATTGCTGAAGCAATTTTTTATCTTAAATAATTCAGTTAATAGTTATAATTATTAATACTGTGCTATTAAAAATCTGCCATGAATTGAAAAAGAATACTACAACAATAAGAGCTTCTATGTTGGATTATATGATAATTGGTTCATATTTTTGATACTAATTATAATCAGTGAGTCATATTTTAATATGTTATCAAATATTCTTGTTTCCAAATGGATTGATTCAACATTTGAAAATTAAAAAAGTCTATAGTTTCAGCACCACAGAGATTCATCGTTTCGTAGTATCTATTAAAAAATTTTTGAATTAAACATTGTAAGAAGAATAAATTGGTTACCTAACTCAACTGAATAATTAATAAGATTTCAAAACCTAGCTCACTTGGGTTATTTCATGTGAGATCTGGATCACATACCAAAAAAAAAATAAAATAAAATAAAAAAACAAGCTCTAAAGAATAACTTACTACTATAAATTGAAGCAATAAGAATAAATCCAGTTATTCTTAGAAGTGGATTAGTCTGGATCACAAAGAGTTTAAAAGTAGCTAAAGGTCAATTTAAATATCTATTAATTTTCTAAATAATTAAATAAATATTATTTTATAACTGTTTATATATATAGATCTTTATTTTTTTTATCACAAACACTCAATGGGACTCGAATTTTAAATCGCTCTCTATATTAAACAAAAGCATATACCCCCCCCCCCCAACTTCTATGCATTTTTCCTCAACATTTTTTTAATCTAAAAATTTTCTGTAGTTATTATTTAATATTTAAAATAAAAAATTTGAGTAAAATATAAAAACATTTAATTAGATGACATTAAATGGTAGAAAATAGTAAGGAGTTGATGAAAGAGAGAACTTAAATCAAAAAAATATGAATGGTTAAAATATTTCCTACATTTATAAATGTCAATAAACAATTTGGCAAGCTTGAATTATAAATAATATAAATGATAGCAGTACTTGAATATTTGTTATAAATTATTCATTAATCTTTTTTTATAGTAAAAGATCGCCGAGATATGTATTACTTTTAAACATTATATAATCAAGAAACTAAAAATTATTTAATTAGTGTTTATTTATATTTTTAAATTGGCCTAAAAATTATTCTTTTTTTCAAATACATTAAGATTTTCTTAGTGTGTGTGGTGTGGGGGGATGGGGGGATGATTATAACAAGGAAATTGCTATAATGATTTATATAACAAGTAATATTTTTTAAGAAAACCACATTTGTCTCAATGCATTTTCCACAATGCTTTACTTAATTTCTTATGACAATTTGACTGCATTATAAGATTTTGTCAAATCTTATAACAATGAAATCTGAAGAAGGCTACTAGGCAGTTTCAATTATGATAAGAAATTAAATAAAGTATTTTGAAAAGGGTATTTAGGAGTAATGGTTATTGTAAACATTATAATAAGAATGGAAGTGATTTTGAACATTTCTGAAAGAAAATTATGGCTACCATTAAATTATTTTTAATAATGATTGCACATATATATTTAAAAAAAAAAAAGCGAATAATTAATTGCTTTAATGAGAAATGTGAAACCAGAAGTGAAAAGCTGAACTCTGATCTAAAAAATTTTAATTCTTAAATCCATCATTTCACTATTGCACTATACATAAAAGATACAAAATAAGTAAACAGTTAGGCAATAATAAATTGTTACACTTTCATTTACAAGTATCAAATTTACTCCATCCACATCCACTCTAGATAAATACAGGAATAATTATCACTAATCATTCATTAAACTAGAGATTATTTTTTACCCAAATGTAAACTTTATAAATAATAAATGTTAAACATCTCTGAATTATTAACCACACTACCATTTAGATATTAGTATAATCATATTAATTATTAATAGTTTTTGTTTATTTTAATTAATTACAAGAAACAAACATTTTCTGTATATACAAGATTAAAATATAAATTCTGGATTTAAACAACAAGAACTAAAATAACATTTTAATGCAATATATATATATATATGTGTGTGTATACATATATATTTAATATAAATATAAATTTCTAAACCTACATATTAATATTAGAAATTATTATGGTTTTTAACACAAACACATATTTTTATTTTATATTAAAAATTAAATATACCTATTAATTATCATCATCATCATCATCATCATCATCATCATCATTATTATTATTATTATTATTATTATTATTATTATTAATGTATGATCATTCTTTGATTCACATTGCACCGTTCTTGTTCATGACCTAAATTTTATATATTTCTCAAAAAACAAACTCATGTTTTTTTTTTAAACAGAATATTGGTGATTATTTATCTTTTCAACATTTGTGTGATCAGGTGGGTCAGCAATATGAGATGGCTTGGAGAGTTGAGGGTCATGTGAAAGTCTGAGTTCAAATCCTTATATATTAAATTATATGTGCAGGTGCTTATAAGCCTGTACAGCATATTAAATTGAACAGAAAATTGTAAATAATTCCCAAGATGCATTTTAATATGAACTATGTCTTTTCAGTTAGATCATTGTATCACATGTCCCAATATTCATTGCTATTGTTTATGTATTGTTTATAATGATTATTTATATTAACTCTTCTAACTAATGTACATATAGTTGTTTTAATATTATATAATTAAGTTGTTTGTTTTTTGGTTTTTCAATTTTATTCATATTAATAAATAAAATAGTAATTATATTTAATGCATTTATCTTAAATATTAAAAATAATATTATTAAAGTACTATTAACTTTCTAATTAAATTGAAATTCTTTATAAAGTGTAGAAAGTATCACATGATCTGAATTTTTTCAACAACTGTATTAGGAGCAATAATTCACTCCAGTAAGAATATACCACAAACACTAGATAACAGTGATATATTCAAATTTCAAGATTAGTTTTTTATTTATTAGACTCTTTCAGTGAAATACATTAAATATGCATTAGCATATCTAGCAATTTTTTTATATTCATTACACTGATTACCTAATCTTATAATTAATAGAGTAAATAAAAAGAATTACTGTTAGCAATGCAAATTTTTTATAAAGTATATTCCTAATTATTAATTTTGTATTTCAACATATCCGAGATCCAATATTATGCATTTTGATAAATGTAAGTACTTGAAGCAATGTATTTCTATTTATTGACTAAATATGTAAAGTTTTTTCTGTTTTTATAATATCATTTGCTTTTTTTTCGCAAAATTTTATTTTTAAAAAGCTTAAATGCTTTTAAATTTGAAAATTTAAATTTCACTAAGTAATCAAACTCTTTCAGCATTTGTGTGTAACAGGATAACAATTACATAAAAAATTTTGTATCTTAGTTACATAAAATTAGATTTTTTTTACAATCAAGTGTACAATATTTTAATCATTAATTGTAGGCAAAATATTAATAAATATTGTTAAATAATTTACACCAAGATTAAAATCTCTCTATTATTCCTTCAAAGAGAAGCAATAAAGGAGGAAACATCTATTACCAGACCAATCTACTACAAGATGATAATAATTTAAGTCTTTTCTGTTAGCTTTTATTAACTGACCAACAAAGATGATTAAGCATCCAATATTTGACAATAAAATCTTAACTTTGATTGACACTTAAAAAAAAGTATATGTTTTATCTGGTAAAATTTAGAAATGGCAAGCAAATATGGTATCATTATGCTCTGATGTGTGTTTTATTTATATATATAAACAACTCTAAATGTTTTACAATTATACATTTTTATCTTTTACATTTTGAAATCTATAACATTTATAAATAAACCTGTGCATTAAATATAAACAAAGGAAATAAACATTGTATTTATATTTACCATATTTGTGGTAATATCATTAAACCGAAAATACTTTTCAATATTTTACATTTGCTTAGTGTGAATATAGTTTCAGATAAATCATTTATAGTATAGATTAATTGTGATTGAAAAATAGACTTGTGTAATGTGATTCCATTTTTTTTATATCTATTAAATAATTTTTTACATTAACACTTTTTTTTAATCTAGGAAATAACTTTTTACATTCACATTAGTTAGCAAATACTTCCTTAACTAGCGAAATATTAACTTTAACCTATTTATTAAAGAGTTCCAGATGAAATAAGTTAAAACTAATATTTTAGAAAATGTTTTATTATTTTTACCTTAATCCTTTCATTTTGCAAGCCATTTACACCACTATTTTACTTTTTCAAAAACATCTGTGCAAAACATGTTCCCATGATTCTCTCTGTTTATGTAATTTTTCAAATCACATGGAGCATTATTTTATTTTTTGGTTATTATTTATAAACTGTAGTTGTAGTTTTAGTTGTAAGATAGAACCTCTAATACTAAAAAAGATTGTTATGAACGGTTGAAAAAACGTTTTTGATAATATAAGAGCAATTATAATGAAGAAATTTTGAAATGAAGTTCATGGGGGGGGGGGTAAATAAAATTCAATAAAGTCAAGTAAGTATATGTTAAACTTCTAAAATAGTATTTAATAAATAATCATTTTTTGATAAAGTAATGATTTAAATTACATTTCAGACTTTTTTTTCTTCTAATTTTTGAAATCTTGCAATTGGAAATTTGCTTTAAATAAAAATCAGTATAACAATATTAAAAATGCTTTAAAAATATTTCTTTTTTTTTTTTTAGTTTGGGGAAGATGTCTGTAATATAATATATATTTATCATATCTAATATATAAATATGATAAAAATACATTTTTTAAAAAACAAATGAACTAATAAAATAAATACATCTTAGACTCGTATAGAAATATTAAAAAATTAGCATAAATAGAGAACAACTTGCTTTAAATTAATCTCAAGCAATAAAGTAATTAAAACTTTAATTTTTGAATCTCCATTGTAAAATAGTAAATGAAATCCAAAATGTTCACAATTTTGAATCATCAACAGAGGATTCAAATGTTTATGTGATTAATGTTAATAAGATTTCATTAGTATTACAATATAAAGAGAACAATATTTTTTTTTAACACAAATAAACAGCATAATTTGAAAAATAAAGATCTCTGCACAGATAAATAGTAAAGAATATAACCATTTATTAGACTAATCAATTTTAATACTTTGAAGTTTTTACTAGTAATTGAATTGCTAATTAAGTTGTCTAAGAGCTGGATACCTGAAAAAAAATTTAAACCTCCCTGAAAATTCTTAGGAATTTCATAATATTCTAACCTTTGCCCTGAGTCAAACAATGAATCACAACAATAACAGATTGTTGCAGTAGTTATTATACCACATTAATATATATATATATATTATAATAAATTTATTTATATATTAATATATTTATGTAAATAATAAACAAAAACATATGCAGTAAATACATTTAAAAAAGTATGAATTTTATATATTTAATTAATCAAAACAAACTCTAAACTATATTAAATTTATATTTACTACAATAATTCAATTAACATCAATCTACTCTTGAGTTACAACTGCATATATGAGTAATCAATAGCCATCAATGCTATTTAGTGAAAAAGATTGATAGATGACACTATCAGTTTATATTAATTGATTGTTTATGATAACTTAATTGCTCAGAAATAAAATTATGTAAATTGGATTACAGTTATTGATCAATTTTTAAAAGCAAAATCAAAATAGGAATGATTTTTGGGCCTTGAATACAAAACAAAAAATAAGGAAGTATTTTTAAAAGTATTAATCTAACTATCTAGATTTGTTAATAAGAAATAAGCTATCTGGTTAAGAGAATACTTTACTTACAATTTAATCAATCTTAAAATTGTAAATATTTTTAAAAAAACAATATTAAAGATAAAAATATTTAGTTCAAAACTCATTAAGTATGATCTGGAAATTTGAATTGTTTATCCTATAATTCAAACATTAACATTTTTTAAAAAATGAATAATAATATAAAATGTTAGTCTGGATAAAAATATTTTACTTTTACAAAATTAAATTTATTTTTATATTAATTTATACAATATGATTAATATATTTAAATTGTACTTAAAAGTTTTTTTAAAAAATGCAATTTTGTTTTTGACTAAGTACAGTATATATAATAAAATATATTGTGTGATTTTTACTTAAGTTTTTGCAAAAGAATATAAGAATTTGTTTTTTAAACACAGTAGTCACCCATATCTATGATATTTGGTTCTGATGCTTGGCATAGATTTCAAAATACAAAAATGATAGCAAACTGTGTAAAATATGTTTTAAATACACATAGGTGCATATTTAATACACACATATAATTATGATATTAATATTAACACACATATATAATGTTTTCAGCACGATTCAATTTATTAGTAATACAGTGCTACATTAAAAAAAAATTCAGTAAGGATCTATAAATTAATAGCTAAATTGCTGTCAACTTCCTGTTTTATTTTTTCTACCTGATTGAAATTGCTCTATTTAAAAAATAATAATAATAATCTTGAATTTTTGAAAATAAATTTTATTGAATTATTAAAAGGAAAAAAAATCAATAAACAAGCTGTTTAACACGAAAATTAAATGGAGAAAGAATATAGTAATAAATATATATAATTTTTATATTCCAGAAAATGAAAAAAAAAATTAACTTAAATAATTATCTTCAATTAGTTCAAATAAATAAAATGCCTACATTCCATTTACAGAATGTAGTTTCTTTAAAATGATTTAATGTTTTTATTACAATTTCTAATTTATTTAATTTATTTTTAATCACAGATAAAAACAAAATGTACTTATTTTAAAAATTATTTAATAAAATATATTTAAAAAATTTAATTCTAAAAAGGAAACAATAAAGACCCTATATTATTATCAATTTGAGATGGTATTTGGATTACATTTTGCATTAAGATGGATGATAAAAATAAACAAAATATTAATTTAGCATTTTAATTTTTTCTTTTTTATGAATATGATGTACTGTAATAAAAAGTGATTAATAAAATAGAATTATATTTAATAGAATCAAAGCAGAAAATGTTTAAAGAATCCATATTTAAAAAGGAATTAAGCAAATAGGATCAACAAATAGGTATTTCAAATTGGCTGTATATTCAGAATAGTTAATTCAGTGATATTAAGTTTTAAAAACTGTTTTTTATGTAGTTCATTGATCTTTCTCCATATTCAAGAAACTTTGTAAAGTAAAATATTATTTCATATTACAATGTAAAAGTAAGAAGTTATTATAAAGTCCTAAGTACTAAATTGCTAAAATAAATTGTGTTAAATAGATGGTGGGCATTGACAAAGAGTCACTGCTGACAGTCAAGTATTTCACTTGGTAGTGAATCTAGCTCTATTAATGGGGATATCCATTTCTTTAAAGGTATTTGATAAGAATAGCTGATGTTCAAAACACATCATACAGAGATTGGTCAATTTTTACATCATGTAGAAGTATATAAAATAATAATAGAAAATATTATAGCTGATACAGTCAAGTTTTATTATCACTTCAATTTATGTCATATACAACACTGATTGTTTTTTTATTAAATATTTGGATAATTTACTTGTACAAGATTTTTTCTGAAAAAACTCATTATCTAACTATTCTATTAATGAATCATTGTAAATAGGCTTCATTCATTAATATCATTAATAAATGTATATTCAAACTTTAGCATTAAGTAGATTGTATTACTAATATTTATATAAGAATGGCACTGATTAGTTGGTTGTGGTTAGTCAATCACTTCAAAAGTATTCACTTGATACCCAAAACACATATCATAGGGAAGATTGATAGAGAGGCAAAAGTCTCTATACAGTAGTGCCATTCAGTGATCAAGTAATGTTTAATTATATGAGGATTGATCAATTTTCATAACATGTGTCAATTTATAAAAAGATATTGAAAATACTTACGATGCCACAGTGAAGTTATAATTTGCTTTGACATATTTTGCAAAGTAATGCTACCTTATTATCTAATTACTCCAGTTTTTGGACAGAAAACCTAATATATTACATAGTTTTAAAAGTGTCTGTTTTTTTATTTTAACAATATTCACAATATTAACCAGATTGATATATTTTTAATCTTGATCTTTCTCAGTCATATATGTTTTTATTTTACTTTTAATAATACATATTTATTTATAATGAAAACTTTTACATATAATCAATCATTAAACAAGGTCTAGCGCCTCTCGTTCTATTGAGAGTTGTAATTATGAATAAGACAATCAATGAAGGCCAGAATTGTAATTATGAATAAGATAAACAATGAAGGCCAGAATATATTACTCGAAAAGTGCAGTGTTAAAGTATGACCATGTATCTTCGATCTTTTTTTTTTTATGAATAATTTTTATTTTAGTTTGTTTAATTTATATATATATAGTATTTTGTTGCTTCACTCTTTATTTTTTTATTTACATATGTTTTTGCTAATAGAATTATTGATATATAATTTTTAATAAATTTTGAACAATAATAATAATTATAGTGTCAATAATAATTTTTTTAATCAGGTCACTCAAGTTATTTTGTACAAAAGTTATTGTCTTTTAAAGAATTTCAAAATTAACTTTATTTACTCGTGCAAATGTAAAGAATTCAGTTATAAGTGATATCTTTTAAAATTTGCAATAGCAACTAAAACTATCAACAGTATTGAATTTAACTTATTATGACTTGTTTGTTAACAATAATTTCCAGCCTATAATTTAAACTGTTTCGTGCAAGGTATTACGAAGTTCATTTATTCGCATTCAAAGAATGTTAACGCTTTAAAATACATATTTAAAAGAAAAAAAGTACAAATTTCTGTAAACTACATAATTTTGACAAAAATATTTATCTAAATTTTATTTTCTACAAAATTTTTCAAATTATTTGTCAATTTTAGACTAATTACAGAATAATTAATTTAATATTTCATTAGTACACAAAGGTTTATCTGCATTCAAACATACACATCTTCTCTCCGAATATATTATAAAGGATATGTTGTATACATACTGTGTTTATTATAAAAAAGTTTCTGATCTCCGCATCTACCGGACTATTAAATGAAAAAATGACTTGGATTTACGTATTTATATGATTTTGATAGTAAATTTAACTTTTTCCCCTAAAGTATACTTGATTAGTCTCGGATATTATATATTTTAAATAAGAAAGAAGACTACATTTTTTTGTTTAGTGCTGCCTTCTAGCAAATGCTACATAAACTATACCAATTTACATTAGCCATTACAATATTGTTAAAAGGATGTTTCTTTGACAACAATTTGAAATTGTTGGTTGTTAGTAACATTGAGATTGTCTAAGTGTTGACTGGCTTTTAATGATTAATTACATTATATATACAATAGTTAGTGCATTTGTTTACCATGTCCTAGATGAGGTTTGAAACTGTGCATAACTGATAGTTTAAGTTGCTGAGAATATCTGAGCAAATTTAGAATTTAATTCAGACAATCTTCTTATAATCAATTCAGATAGCTATATTAATTACTAGCCAACAAATAAGTGTATAACTATTTATAGCTAAATAATAAAACAGAAAAAAAGCTGAATTGGCCTATAAGTAAGTCTTCTTCATGCTGTTTCTTGGGAAAAAGAAACCAAGAAAGATCTTTGCTTTATAATGATCTATGTAAGGATGTTTCAATTTTCATTTATATATAGTGCCCAGAGGCAATACTTACTAGTATTCGGTTGGGTTGTCAATGAATATCTTTACAAAGAACAAAATACTTTTAAAAACAAGAAAGAGTAGTAGTAGTAGTAGATAATAATCCTATTTTATATAAAACAATAACTTTAGTGTTTATTTAATTCTTAATCCCTGTTTATAGTATAATATATTATTAATATTTATTCATTATGCAATCAATATATAAAAGCAGATATTATAGTTTAGTTGTATTATAATCTCAATTAAAATTTATTAAAATTATTTCTGTAAAAATTTGATTCTTATTCTTCATGAATTCATGTAAGATGCTATTTTTCTGAAACCAATCAATTATAATAAAGACTAACTTTTGTATAAATATGTATATTTAAATTTACTTTACAGAAGGCAGATTTCTTGCAATCACATATTTGATACTATTCTCTTTAGGCAAATACATTAATAATCATTATTAATCTTTTAATAGACTAGATATTATCACGTCATTTTAAACAATATAAACATTAAACTTAATTAATGTATCTTATTTTTATTAAACACAACCATATGCCAACTAATACATTCTTATACTATAAGCGGTTTCTAAATAAAATAGACCCAATTTGTCATGCCTGTTCTAGAGGAGAGAAGATCTTTAATCATCTGTTAAATATATGTCCAGGCTATAACAGTATTCGAAGGGTCATCTCTCAACACTGCATTATAGCAGTGGATAAAATCCTGGACATCAGGGGTTGTCTCTTCTCTGGAGACTTTACAGTTATCAGGTTATCTATCTTCCTGACATACGCTTTTTGGTACACAAGGTGCAGGACAAAGTTCACACAACCAACACCGGACCCCAATGCTATATTTTGCGATAGGCTCAAATTTCTTCAAAAGAAGGACAAGATACTATCCTCTAGATTTTTGTTTAATAATACATGGAGCCTACTAGTATGGCCCACAGACTCTACATGAATTTTGGACCTGATATATCCACATTGTAGTGTATCGTGGAAGAAGTAGTCTATGTTGCAACATGTTGGATTCTACTAGAGAGGCATTGATTTCACACTACATGTATCCCAGCTGATAAGTTAGCATTATTGGGTCAACCTCAAAAGGGGTGGGCAATACCAACAAAATAGTATGTATTTACTCATATATCAACCTGCTAGTGCAGAGAATGGTTCTGGCATACATCTACCAGACCAACGTTAGCAATGGATGAGCCAACATTAACTAAGTGTATTTATTATTCATTTGTACAATTTTATTATGTCAATAAATATATTTTTAAATAAATAGAGCAATATCAACCGATTGAACGTTATCTTGGAAAAAAATGTCTCCTTCATATTAAGTTATTTTATAATTATTACATTGATTGTTTTAAGTAAATAAATCTCATGTGCTAAAGTTTTATTTACATCTAAACATGCATTTTATAAATTCACGTTAGAAAGCCGGTTATAACTTTAAATTAATAAAATTATTTTTGAAATAATTTTTTAAAAAACAACAACAATAAATTTAAAAATGGTCTTGATAAAATAGCAACTAAATATGATAAAATTTATAAACATTTTTAAAAAAATAATAATTTAAGGGAAAATTATTAATTAAGTTTTTAGAAAATAAATTAGGGCATCGAAGAATACGAAAGTTAAATAAATGATAATAAGAGTATGGGGGCGAAGAGAAATAGAATAAATGTTGTAATAATAAAATTAATACAGTGAGATCATTTTCTGAATAATTGAACTTAAATTAAAAACAAAGGCTTAGTTGGTTAGTGCATTGCCTTAAAATTCGATTTCATATCATTGGTCAGGCCAGCAACACCTGAAGAAGAGCAGAGAATAATGCCATTCGAAATGTTATGTAATCTATTAATCTGTGTTGTTTAATTGTGTTAGATTAAAAAGTTTGTATTTGAAGTATAATAAGAATATGTAAACAAAAATTGTAAATCACCCCATTCAGTATATGAATTAAAAGCAACTTTAAATGTTGAACAAAAGAGTGTTTTTAATTCATAGCCTGGAGGAGGGGGAATAATTTACTCCTTTTGCTTATATATACATCAATCTATATTTAATTTAAAGTTTAAATAATAAGAATAATAACTTAAGTGATGAGAGTTTAGGCAGTATTTTATTTCTGCTTTACTCTCTAAGACTAGATCAATTCTCAGGCCTTGGTTACTAATGGATGATTAGGTGAGTTAAAAATATGGATTGGTTACTTAAAATAAATAATTCCAAGACTGAATAAAATGGTAAAAAAAAAATAATCAATTTTTATTACAAACTTAAATCATAAAAATGGTTAGTATAACTATATTCTGTTGTAATAAATATTAAAAAAAAATTTAGCTTTCTGATTGTCTGAAAGTTTATAGGGATAACATTTACTTGTAGCTATATGCTAGACTATTATTAAGTGTTTTTAGATAAATTCAAAATTTTATTTATACTATTGTAAATACATTCAACTGTTAATAATAACACAAATATTAATATAGAACTCAAAAATTTGAATGATAATATTCTTATGTCTTCCATTTGACAAATAACTGTTATCATAGGAATTAAAGCGGTGATCTTGAAATTTATGAATATTGAATGTAAAGTGGCACTCTAACCAATAAGACTATACTATTAAATGCAACTGCAAATAATATATATATATATATATATATATGTCTATAAGGATTCTTCTTAGTTCTTTTATTTTTTAAGGCAAGGTTAATAAGTGATTTTAAAGCATTATAAGTTGTCTAGTGTTATTTATTATTTTAATGTAAACACTTTGTTAATTCTTTAGTTTTTACTCCAATATTCTTATGTTTTTCCAATTAAATATACATCTATTGATACATGGATTATTTTCTACCAGAGAAGAAACAATAAAAAAAGAAGAAAATTTAAAGAAGTTGCTCACATAAATATTATAATCCATATGTAAACCTAGAGTGATAATTTGTATTGATTGGAAATCTTACATTAACTTTATTCTTTAAAAAAAAGTAGAACAATCAAGAAGATCATAATAGATAAATATATAAAAAAATTTCTGACTATTGATTTTGAGTATTAGCCTAGTTGGTAAGAGAATCATGTATATTACTGGTTCAATTTCATTTTTGCATTACTGGCCAAGTTAAAAACACTTAAAGAAAAGATGAAAATTAATGTATTTAAGAAAGAGTATATAAAGTTTGAATTATTCAGTTAGATGATGAAAATAGTAAACAACTATCAATCATTTTATCTATTTACCATATGTTTTCAATAAACAATTGTCTTCACTCAGCTTCAGAGCAAGTGATAGGGTAACATCTCTCATTAAAACCTTTGAGTTTAAATCTGCTCTTAAGTCAGAAATTAGTCTGGGAATATAGATAAAATTGCACTACCATATAGAGATTATTGATTAGCTGAGTATATATTAAGTGGCTCTGCGGAAGACTAAAGGTAATTCCTCCTAAAAATCTATATAATAAATATCATTTGTTTACTTCTTTAATTCTGATTAGTAATTCTCAACATGGGATACAAACCAAACTAGGATATTTAGGAGTACCCCGAAAAAATTAAATAATGATAGGAGCAGCATATATGCCAATTAACTAATTTAATATAAGAAATTTTATAACATCTACAATGTATTGCCTTGAATTCAATATATTTTTAAAGTTGTGAATATCAATATAAAAGCATTATCTATTCACTATATTATTATATTTATTTTTTCAATTTCATTATTGAGTTATTTATTTTCATTTGCTCTATAAAGGATGCAATTTTGGAAAATGAGCTGCCAAGAAATAAGCAGGTGAAAAAAGATTGGAAACCATTGGGTTACCTGATGATAACTACATGATACGGACAAATATGTTTTTAAATATTTATTAGAAAAACTAGGTATAAAGCGTTAGTAGTCGAGAGGTCAGCACAGCTGCCTTACAAGCAGTTGTCCCGGGTTAGCGGGTTCGCTTCCCGGCCGATGCTATGACACATGAAAAAAAATCTAGAAATGAAGCTATAATAACAAATACTAAATCATTAATTTATTAAAAGTAATCAATTTCTGAAAATGGGAGAAGGGAAGAGACATTTATTAAAATGTATAGTGAAGAATAATATATATATATAACAATTATATATATACAAACATATAAACACAAACTTTTATTACATGTTCTTGGCAAAAGTATTGCAATTTTGTAATATAAACGTTTTGGAATTTTTCCATTTTATATTTTAATCTAATTCTTTAAGTTCTCTAAGAATTGAAAAGTTGAAGTCATTAAAAAATTTCTAAATACTTTCAATTTTATCTTTTAGAGATGTCGGTTTCCGGACTATAATATAACATTTAATTATATTTTATATTACATATTATTTCAATAAAACTGTGTATATGCTAAAGTTAATTATTTTTTAAAAAAATTTTAATAAGTTAAAATATGAATTAAATGATATATTTTAAGTATTTAGGCAATAAAAAATTATAGTTTATTAAACACGTGCACAACCTTGAAAACAAGAATAAATTGTGTCCTAAAAACACTTTAGTTCAAAAGTTCTTAGATAAATTTTAAAAACAATTGCAATTATATAAATATTTGTTTGTTTGCATATGTGTGTTTGAATTTGTTAATATTATAAAATATACAGATCAACAGAATAAAATCGTTTTGTTGGGGAAAAAATGATTTCGGCAATTACCAGTTTTTAAAGATTTTTACACGTTATTTTATATAGTTTGCATCATGTGAACTTAATGCATTATAATTATTTAAAGATAATAAGTATTAACTTGATTATACAATAATATTGTGGAGATTGATGGTATATCAGATAGAGTTACAAGATTAGTTATTCAAATTTTAAAAAAGACTAAATGCAGATAATTGAGGCTTATACAAAGGGTCAAAATAAAATACATGAACGTTCCATCATCAGATTTTCAATGAAATGGAAGGCTGAAGAGTTGTGGGTTAAAGTAGTTTGAAGTCTGTCCATTAAAGTATGAAGATTGGCTATCTTAATATAAAGCTGAGCAATGATTGTATATCTGTGTGGAGATAGTAATCTAGACTAACTGATGATTGCTGATTTAGCATGAAATATGTATATTGGTGATTATTTATCTTTTCAACACGTGTGTGATCAGGTAGCTCAGCAATATGAGATGGCACTGAGAGTAGTGAGTCATGTGAAAGTCTGAGTTTGAATCCCACATATATTACATATATAAATGCAGGTTAAGCCTGTACAATGTATTAAGATTAGTTATTCAAATTTAAAAAAAGATTAAATGCAGATATTTGAGGCTCATACAAAGGGTCAAAGTAAAATACATTGAGGCTCATACAAAGGGTCAAAGTAAAATACAAGGGTAAAAGAACAACTAGGTAAAATTTTCATCATTGAAAGAATTAAAAAACTGAAATGGGGCTGGATTGAATATATTAATAAAAAGATTATAATAAATGGACAGTTGAAGTTTTAATCTAGATTCCAAGAGATTGTGAAAGATCTAGGTAGAGACTACATGTGAGATTGATGAAATAAAGTTTGCTGGTATGTTAGAGAGAAGTGAGTCTAGAGATAAGAAAAACTGGATTAAATTGAGAGAAATCTTCATCATGCAGTGGATTGATAATAATTGAAAATAATGATATATAAATAAAACATATCTGACAATAGAGGATGCTGCATTGATATAATTGGTACCTGGGAAATTTATTGATCTAGTGATTACATAATTGCTAACAATGTATTAAAATATTTACAAATTTAATATTTGGTTATTTGTTTACAAGAGTGTTAAAAAGAATAGATATTATTTATACATTGTGAAGTTAAATTATTACTATTATTAATTATATCAAATGGAACTTTATGGATATCTGGGTAAAATAGATCTTTCATCCTCATTGCAATTTTTTAAGAGTAACCATCTTTATAAAAACAGGAAAAGCAAATTTAAAAGTTTCATTTTAGGTTTGGCTTCTAGAAAGTTTATTGATTCAATGTTTATACACACATGTGATTCAGTGTTTACACACACATGCATGCACACACATATATTTTGCTCTACTATAGCTGATACTTATTTTTGTATTATTGCACTTTTCAACTGTCTTTTTATATCATAATTCTTTCATAATTAAATCAAAGCAATTTTTTTTTTTGTATTTGTCTTAAATCACTGGATTTTATTCACTTTATTATTATACAGAGCTTTCAATCATTAATAACTTATTAAAATTATGTTAAAGAGTTCAAATAACATTATTTTTACCTTTTTTTTATTCTTCTTTTTAATATCATACCTACATCAAAGGCAGTACTATGTAAGCATGCAATTTATGAACACAAGATGGCGATACCAGATAAATTTTCCCAAGATTTGATTTAACAACATTGGATTATTGTTATTAATGTAGTTGTTAAAATTAAGTTAAGAAATTAAAGTAATGTTTTTTTTTTTAATATTTATCTATAATTTTTATGATAATTCAGAACAAATGAATATCTCTTTCTAGCTAAACGTAAAACTAAAATTTATTAGATATTAATCTTTTCCAAAAAAACCCGAAAATATCTTAGTTTCATAATTATCGTAATAGAAATCATTCCAAAGATTTTATATTGTAAGATTATGAGTTTAATAATTATTTGTATGATAAGTAGATAAACCATGATTATTTTCCAAAGTCCTGAACATCTTTTGTTTGTTAATAATTGTAGATCACTGACAAATTACCAAATCTTCATTTTGTATAAAAATAACATTGTGTGTGTATATATATATTAAATACTACCTAATGCTATACTAGTAGTAATAAATAAAATAAAAAGTCATATAACATTACAATACTAGTTCAAAAAAACTGTCTAGAAATGTTGACACTAAACAGATTATTATAACATTTAGTGATATCGTAAAAATTACAAAACAAAATTTAAACTTTTAGCATAAATTGATAAATCCCATTATGGGAGGGAGGTTTAATTAATCCATGTTAATTTTATTATAAATGCACACTGAATGCACATGCTTACTGGGGTGAGGCATGATTAAATTATTTTATCCATTTAATGGTGGATTGCTATAATACTGCTATATTCATTAGTAATATCAATTTATTGCTAGTTAATAGCACTATCAATTAAATCATACTTGTAATATTTTAGAGTAACTTCGATGACTGTCACTTCTCTGAGAGTAATAAATATAATCACTTATTTGTAACACCTTTTGAGCATACAGTTCATGTAATATTTTGTTGATTATTTTAAAGATATGTGGGATTCATTTATATAAAGGATTTTCATAATTATGACATTCAATAATTAGTCAAATAACATTTATTCTTATAAAGTGGTTTAATATGCGACCATGCCATTATGCTTGATATTAAACTTATTTAGGTTATAATTCATATCAAGGTCATTGATGTATTCACTTAACTGCATTGCTAGAAGAGGCCAACATTATTATATTCATAATGTTTGCTTTGTCATTTGGGATCATCGGAACTCCGAGCCCACCTTTTCATCCTACCTGTTCTAATCAAGGGGTATATGTTATGCCCCAGAATATTTCAGGTTAGAGTAGTGAATGCTCTGCATGGGATGACCCTGGGAAAGCTGGCCCATCGCATCTTCCTACCTATCTCAGCACAAATATTGTTCCACCAAAGCACAGACATACTCATTATTTCTAATAAATGATGAAGTGTCTCATTGGCTGTTGCCTGAACCTCTTATTTCTGCTATCCATGCTAGCATTTCCACTTCTGAATATTTAAATGTATGCCTATTTACTATCTATAAGTTGTAATGCTGTGATGATAATGGACCATTCATTATTCATTAATATTGATTATATATGGAATATCACAGATCAAGCTTAGAGTAAGCCATTTATCCTTTTAAAATGAATAACTCCCAAATGTGTTCCTAATTCTCTTTTTATTATTTAATATTGATAAATTCCATGAAAGTTAGGTGAATAAAAGCTTGTTCAGTTGAATACATGGGAACTACTTATTCATACCATTTAATGTAAATTATATTACTATCTCTCATTATGTATAATTCACTTATTCTAGAAATGGTATTGGTCAAATTACAATAATGTATATTAATTTGGTTATAATGTAAACAACAAAGTGTCTAACTCTTTAAGTACATTTCATGATGGTCATTAATTACTCATTTTCTCAATTCTAAATAGAATTAATATTATCAAATTATTATGTAAATGTTTATTTAATTGTTATTGGCATATTAAGACCGCACTATATTAATTATATATTTATAAGTATCAGTTTCTATAAATAACATTTGTATCAATATTAGATTCCATTAATGTTGGATTATATGACTATAAATTGATAATGCAACATTCCATGCATGAAAGTTGTAGCTATAGTATATATGTATAAATGATTATGTGGTCAGGTAATTAAAGTTTATGTATCAAATTATTCACTCGTTCAAATCATTATTTAATTTAGTCCCTAGCTTTGTTAAGATAATTTATATTTTAAGAATTCATTATGCCTAAGTTACCTGAGATCATGCCATCATGTATAGGCCAATTTTAGTATAAGTTGCTTATTCTTACATCTCATTATTGGTTGTTTATCAATCATGTTGACCTTATCATTACTTAATCTATACTTTTTTAGATATCACTAAAGTGTTAGTCTGTAGCATATTTTTATTGTTTAGTTAGATAGTCATTGGCAGTCATAAGAAATCATGTCTCTCCACTGTGTCTCCAAGTCTGGAATGAATCAAATTCATCTGAATCACCAGATGTGTTGTTCATGTTGTTATGGATTTGGGAAATGAGCAAATAGCTTAGAATTCATGATTGATCCTGACCTGTATATCTCAGGCATGACTGGATTTGAGGTACTTTTGCTCAGGTCCTAGATCTTGTTGAATGAACATACAAATCTGACTGGTATAGTATTTATAATATCTGTGTTACTTTTATAATATATAACAATATATCAAACCTAAAACTTTTATGTAAAAATATAAATTAATCTTTTACTTTTTTATCAGTGCTAATAAATTCCTAATAAATATATGATATAGTTTAATTACACATAAATACATAAAACTTAAAATTTAGTGCTCATGCAAACATGTCTGATTTGTGCAGTATTTTTCCTCTATAATTTTTGAAGAATATTTGACCTCACATAAACACACACACACACATATATATATATATATATCATCTGGCATTATCAGTTCACTGCAGGATAAAGGTTTATTGAAGTTTAATCCAATTTCCTCTATTCATCTTTACATTATAATTATCCATCTCTCATGTAGTCTCTGTATATCTTTTAAAATCTTTTGAAATTCTATTTATGATCTCATTTCTCCATTTATTATTATCTTTTTTAACAATATATCCAGCCATTTCTTTTCAGACTTAATTATTTAATTGATATCAATGGATATGTGATTGTTCTCACACCCAAGTATTTTACGCTCAATCAATCTTGTTACTCTCAACATATATCTCTGCATTCTTCATTAAGTTGTCTGAAATATCTGTTTAGCTCTTCTAGTAAATATCTATGTCTGTATATTATAGATTTATATATAAAAAATAGTCAAACACATATATTACAAACCTTCCTTTTCAAATATATAGGCATATTTCCTTTTAATATTAAGTTATTCCTAACATACATCTCTTCTTTCTTCATTGACTGGATTGAAGTCTCTGTATCGCTTTTATGTTAAGTGTACAAGGTTCAGATCAATAAATAAGAACTGATAAAATATATTTATTAAAAACTTTTCTTTTCAAACACAAGCATATTTCATTTTCATTTTATTTTTATCAAAAACACTCCCAAGTTTATTTCAATGACTTATTTTATCCATTAGATTTTCAACTGTATTTAAATTTAAATCTGACCATTATATTTTTTAATTGTTAAATTCTTCTAATTCAAGATTATTAATATATATATATATTAAAATGGTTGCTAATATCTAAACATTACATAAAATATTTAACACTGTAAATTTTTATTTAGTATACATAAAGAGTGTGTGTATGTATTGAATAGAAATTATGTTAATTTTTCATGGTATAAGTTATATTGTTTATCAATATGCATAATACAAAAAGGTTGGATCAATAACTTTTGCAGAATATATATGTTTTGGGGATAACTTCCCTTATCAACTGCCTAGATCAATAAAGCAACTACAATCCATATTAAGACTGTAATTACAGTTTATTTGATGTTAAAGCTTGAACAATTAATACAATTATTTTATATAATACTGCTATGCAACTAATTAATAAGCCAGGTAGAATCATATAAACTTATTTTTATTAAAATCTTAAATAATCAGATTATATCAAAATATGAAATTAAATTGCTAAAAGTTAGATATATATTAATAAAATGAACTGACAAATTTTTCATGATTAAAAAAGAATGACAAACTGTAGAAGCGTTAAAAAGATTCAATAAAAAACGTATTTATTGGAAAAAGAAATATATAAGAGGAATTGTTAAGGGATAAACAATAAAAGATTTAAGAAAAGAAATATGAGAACGAAAAAAACCTTAGAGTTTATAAAAAATGTTAAAAATGATTTTTTAAAAAGAAAGCAGGAAATAAGACTTCTTGGGTAGAATGATTTAAGTTAAGATGTGGAATATTTATTTTAAAAAATAATTGACGGTGATGATAAATTTACATACACATTTGTTGGACATACGCATATATACATTATAAAAGATTATTTATCATGATTTGTTTTAAAGACATTTACAAAAAATTTATAAGTAAACTCTAATTCCACTTTGTACAAACTCTTAAAAAACATGTTAGTTTCATAGTAAATAACTATTTCTGTAATGAATGAGTGTGTCTAAATATAAGAAAATTCTTTCAATAAACATTTAACTTTTCAATGAAATGCTTGGAATTTTTTTCTATTTCTTATATCTAATTTTAGCAAAAGCGTTTGCCTAAACATTATTCAATAAAACGATTATGTCATAAAATTGTTATATTTTTATATACGCATCCACCCTTACAAATACGTACAGAAATTTAATCCATATTAAAAAATATAATATATCGCATGCTTCTGGAATTTATCATTATTAGGAAATGCATAAAAAATGTTATTTTTTTATATTAGTAGTAATGAATAAAATAAATACGGAAAGAAGAAAGAAATGTAATTTAACAAGAATTAACTGTTATATCAATATTATTAAGATAAAAATTAAAAAAGGTAAGTGACCCAAAGTGCAAACTAAAATCTCATAAATATTCGAATTTAAAGTTTTAAACAAACGTTTAAATTAAATATGTGGGTTTTCTATTTAATGGCTTGCAACAATAACATTGTCAAAACTTATCTAATTCATTTCGTACTGCATGTGGGTATAATTTGCACTTCGTTTATATATATAAACTCTACTGTAATAATAATGTGATATTTATATTATTAAAAGAGCTTTGTTGATTAATAGTAACACATCTACTTGCCATTTCTAGGTCCTACATTTGAGTAAAATTTGAAAATCTTTTCAAGTTTTTATCTAACTCAGATTTTTTATTTTATTAAATAGCCAGCCCTCAATAAATCTAATACTGGTCACTAAATGGATAGGTAATTATTTTTAATTAGAGTTAAAAATAAAAATAAAACAATTCAAACCTTCAAATCCAGCATTTAGCAAAATCTAAAGAACAATGCATTGTCCATCACTATTGTACTGTGATGAGGTGACGTTTTAGTCATGAAGCTGGCTATTTAAAGATTTTTAAATCTATACCTTCATTCTTATTGCATTTGTGTTGAATGTTGTGCTTTAATTATTTCAATCTGATAAAACTTCAAAGTAATATTAAATGTTCATTACTACAGGTAGATTATTTTTGACTACATTTTTGCGCCAGATCTGATATATATTAATTACTGATGTATATGTCAAAATAATAATATTTAATGAACACTTTTTTTTTTTTACAAGTAACACTTCATTGAAGATTTTTAAATTTATCTTTAATTTTAACAATCTTTTTTTAAAGACTTAATTCAACCATATGTTAATCTATTGTAATATACACCTATCTCCCCCCTCCCCCCAAAAAAAAAAACTGAATTATTTCTTTATCGAAAACTTTATGAAGGCTTTTAAATGGTTAATTAATTCACTAATTAAAAAACACATGATATAAAAATATGTATATGTATAAAAAATACATGTATACAAAAAATTTGTATGCCTTTATACTTAATCTCATCTATAAGAAAAATATATTATTTGTTGATATTTGTTGACATAAACACTTATATGATGATTGACTAAATTCTCTAGAAAAGGATAAATTTTAATTGAGATGTATTTTCTAATGAAAATTAGCTTTTGGTAGCAGTATCAAAAAATAAACTTTACAGGCTAATAATTATATATATATTGAAACAGTAAGGTCTGCTTTGCAGATCTTCATTTTACCTTTTCTCACCTATTTCCTACCCTCATACCTTAGTTTGAACCCCAATCTATCGTAGTGTGTCTGCAATACGCTTATATACTGAAAATCACGCCTAATTTTAAATCACGAGCACAATGCTCGTATTATATATATAACTCATTCCCAAATAAAATAAAAAGATTATAGATTATGTATGTTCACAAAATTTTGATTTATTAAAAAGTAGGTTATATAAGTCGTAATTGCGCACACACTATGATATGCATTTTAAAACATATCAAAATTATAAATTGTTAAAGTTATTTTGTTTGAATCTATTTACAAATATATTACCGTCTTAATATATTTTGATTTAAAATAAAATTCATTTAGTAAATATTCGTTTAGTAAATAGATTCAAATATTGCAATTTAAAAAGTAAAATCATTTTCTTTAATTTAATAAAAGTTATTCCAAATATTTCTGTTAAAATAAATCAGGGACAATAGTTTAATTAGTTAATATTATATAAGTTTATCTAAAAACAGCAGATGTCCACTTAAGGTTTTCTTTAATTAGTAAAAGTAATTTTTAATTAAATCTAGTTTGTAATCGGAATGTTGACAGGGAAATTAACAAAAGAAATTAATTAATGTTGAATTCCTTTAGACATTCGGATAGATTTAATTACAGCTGATAAATCCGATATATTTTTGTAATGCTCCAGGGCAGTTCTATTGTTAACGTCTACTATAAAAAGAAGGGTTTTCTTTTGTTCTCCAGTTTCTTCTAATGTTTCTAAGAGAAATCATTCTGAGTTCTATTCTAGTAATTTGTAAATCTTGACATGACAGAGTAGAGCGCGAGAAGGCTATTTCTCTCCGGAATGATCATCTGCTGCCATAGACCATCAGAAGTTATCACACAAGGAACCCCAGAACTGCTGCTGCTGCCAAAATATGAACATTTCCAGATTTTGCTGTTAAATTATATAAAAACCTGCCGACCATCAATCTGCCTAAAAATGCTTCTCCAGAGGTAACCCTAAATTAACCCAAGAGCTCTTGTGATAACTAACATGCTATAGCTATTTAAAATTGTTTTTCTTATATCTCACATAACTTCATTATGTATTTCTTTAACGTGTTTAAATATACTCAACATTTTGCTCTCTATCCTTGGGTTAAGATTTTCTATTTATAAAGCTTTCTTTTATTTTATTATGATAATGTGTCAGAATCATCTTTGACCGAGTGAATTATACTTTTGTTGAAACTAAGATGCTGCTATAAAGGCATATTTTAAATTTCTAAATAATTTCCAATTTTTATTATCTTGCAAATCACTCGTTCGAGGGCAATTCTTTTCTTTAATATATCATATAATCACATAGTTTAAAATCTACATGTTATTGATTTTAATCTAATATGAGAGTATGTGTGAGGTCAATGATTAAATGTGTCCCCTAATGCATGATTGCGTATATAAATCTATACTTACTTTTTAAACCCGCAAAATGCATTTTCCTATTTTAATTACCGTGTTCTACTTTAATTACAAAGTACATCCTTGACATCGAGAATGTGCGGACCCTTTTAAATGAATTTCTGGGAATTTGATTGGGCATTTCTCTTAATCCAAGTAAAACCCATTCAGTATGTTTTATATACACTAGTCTCGTATTGCTGGTAAGTGAATTGGTTGTTGAGACTGCTTTGTTTTATTTTTCCAAGGATTCTTTACACGGCCAAGGCCGTTCTCTTCACCTTTTTGCAGTTTCCAGGCTGAGTGTGTCCCCAAATGACACACCTGGGAATTAAATGCAATCATCACCCAGTCGCTAAGTTTTGGCTGTTCATCAAAATACTTTCCTACGGGTTAGCGGCGAGATGCCCTCCGTAATTATTCCGGATCTTCAATATTGTTTTATTTTATATTTATTTTACAAAGTATCCATGACTTAAATGTGTCACACCCTCCAACTTTAATAAATTCATTATCAGCAATACTGACCTCCCAATGCAACTCTATTATTATTATTCTCAAATAAATGCTTTGATCACATTTCCACTTTGTTGCTTAGTAAGCTTTTGTCCGTGCTATTCTTGAAATCAATAAATATTTTAGAACACTTAATTTCAAATATTTTCTTAAATTTGTATAATTACTCAAAGCACCTCGCACATGTTCCTATCTCATCAAGCACATTATCGTAATGCTATTAGCCCAAGGAATAGAATATATCACTTTGCTTTAAAACCATTTTGTTATGTATTGGAATATAATGCCAACAATTATTTAATACGTGTCCCTATCTCATATAAGCAGACAGTAACGTTATATATATAATTTATATAAATAAATTTTGTGAAATTATTTAAAACTAAATTTGGTATCTTATTTTATTGATTCCTATCACTGTCTCAGTCTATATATATATATTATTTTTTTCTGCATTTCTTTTGTAAATCCATAGACGTTAATTAGCCACCCAAGCTTCTTTTAGTATAGAGTCTTTTGTTTCTCCCTGACCACCAGGCACCGGTCAAAGGTTATACTAGTAGTGGCATCAGATGCATTATCACATAGATGGCGCTGTGAAATTTGGACTTTAGATTCGAACTTAGTATATCTAGAAGGCAACCCCTCCTAGAATGTTCAGTTTCATGTCTGGGTTTTGAATTCTGCAGTGTGTTAGCGAGATAGACGATTCTGACTGTTACAATATATTGAAATGAATGATTTCATGGGAGTTTTGTAAAACATATTTCCTATCACAAACGTGTTTAATAAAATAATATTAAAGTAAATATAACTGAAAGTTGATTCCCTCAACTGGATAAAAAACAAATAAACAATAATAATCATGTTATTAATAATTTTTATTAGTCATTCATTAAACTAGAAATTATACAATAATGAAGAATAATAGTATTTATTCTTGAATAATAATCACATGGTTGTAGTAGACATTGTATCACATAGTCATCTTATCAACAACATTACAAAATCACTATATACAATTGTCTCTGCTAGAACCAGTGATTATTACTGTTTTTTCCATCCAATTGAGAGCAAGTATTATCTTGTCTAAACATCATTGGCTGGCATATTTATTTAAATATTATTATTTTATTAAAAAAGCAAGTTTGCTCTAAAAATATGTGTTATAACATACATATTAATAATTACATATATATTTATTTCAATTAAATATTTTTTATTATTTCTATTATAACAATCGAAATGAAAGTGAAGATCGAATCTAACCGCAAACTATGATATCTGCTCTACAAGGCGCCATCTAGGCATTTAAACCTAGAAAAATTTATAGAGTAGGCAGATACGCGCTGTTAAGATTCCACTTTATTTAAATATTCTGATCGTTAGCCCAAGTCACTAGCTCAGTGGAGACGCAGAGATAAAAATCTATAT
The DNA here is from genome assembly GCA_028023455.1 of Epiperipatus broadwayi. Lineage (NCBI taxonomy): Eukaryota > Metazoa > Onychophora > Udeonychophora > Euonychophora > Peripatidae > Epiperipatus > Epiperipatus broadwayi. Next base: position 520,140 of record JAQFVV010012657.1, read on the forward strand.
CTTAATTTCTATCTTAAATATCAATAAATAAAAGCCACTGCCAGAAATTAACACATAAAAATATTTATTTATGCACATATAAAATAACATTTAAATTTTGAGGAATAAGTTTAACATTTTAGATTTTTATATTAACTTTTAATTTTACATTTAACTAAGTTTCAATGAGTTTAATATTTTATTTAGATAGTCAAGTATGAATAGACTACATAGATCTGCATTTGAAAAGAAAATATTCTTCCCTGATTTAACCTTAGGCAACAAATTTCGCAATCAAACTGGCGCCAATCCATCTGATACATTCATGTATTCAATGTAGCATGATACGACAACACAAAATACTATACTGTTAGGAATGTACATCTGATCAGTAAGTAGATTAGAGAAGACATTGTCTCTCCACCAACAGGAATGTGACATCTGTTGGTGAGTAGAACAATAAACATAAAACTCCATAGGAATGGACTGCGGTCCTTTGCCATCTTACAAATCCATCCATAGGCAAACAGGGGGTGTGTGGCATATATCTATAATCCTGCCCATAGCGGACCTCATACTACATCTACAATTACACAAATATATCCAATCCATTGAACCAATTCAACTACGAAATGAATAACCTAAGATTACCCTCCCTTAATATAACTTTACAAAACTATATAGCCATTCACGCCCGACTTAAATTTAACATTTAAATATGTTCGCACAGATTTGTTTAAAAATGTTGGGTATAGATCGATTACATAGTTTCCACAGTCAAAAACATTTCAAAATAAACATAAATGACCAAAATACAAAATTATTGATACCGACAATCGCAGAGGGAAATTTATAAGTAACCCAATAGTATTCACCATAAGATACTTGCGTTGTCACCAATAACTTAAAAGACATCCAAATAAATACATTTTAGATACCGTACGGTATCATTATTTATCGAATGTCTATATTTTGATCAAATATGAAAACCAAAATATAATTAACTGCAAATGAATCCATGCAAGCATCTATAAACAACTTAAATTTCATGCATTTAAATAATCTTTACAATAAGAAAAAAAAAATGGAAATGATGTTTATCAATCGGAAAACATATAAAATTTAACATTATTAATTTGATTTAAAAACTTACAAAAGTCAGATAAGAGTCCGTTTTAACATTTAAGTTGGCTTGTTTATCAATTTGTAAAACTTGACGAAAGTTCTTAATTGATTTTAATAATTGTTCATTTCATATAGCTTATGGTAGAAGAGTCCAGGTTTCTGCTTTTAATTCCCGTGACGCCTCCATTGGAAGATAATGTTCTGGAGATGGCAATAGCTGGTTCAAGGTATCACAGTCTTTTCATTTTTCTTTTTAAATAGAGAGTGTGGTATGTGCGTCCTACCACATCTCTCAAACACACAACGCTGGAACTCCCGAAAAAACTGTATTTCCCTTTTTATATTAATCCACATGGATTCAATCAACAAAATGTCACTAATCCATACTTTCGTTAGGGTCCGAGCCAAGGCTTAGTGCTTCCATTGGTCAAGCTAATTTCTCTTTTCTTCTTATCTATCTTTCATCAGATCATTTTAATTATACAAGAGCCCAAGGGCCAGTTTGGTTTTCGATAATTCATAAACAATCATTTCCATTTACAGATTACGAGAATTAATTAATACCTGTTTTTATTTTTAAATCTTGTATTTTTTTTTTATAAAAAAGTACGTTCAAATACTTATTTATTTGTTGTTTTTTTTTAAAAAAAAAATATTTTTAAAGTTTGGCCTCTGTGCGAATGTATATACATTTAACAAACATTTTAATTTTAGCGTTTAGTTTTTTTACTTTTATTTGCGAACTATGTAACGACATATTTATATATCGTTACACTATATATATTATCTTAGTTTACTTCATATTTAAAAAAGGTTTTATAATAATGATTTTTTTTTTATAAAAAAAAGATATACACATGCATGTATATTTATGTATAATAAATAGATAAATATATTTTAAAATATGTAAAGACATCTGGGGAAATGTCAATTCTTACATTCTCGCTATGCCATAAACATTCATTGTTTGATGGTCTTAGGCATAAAAAACTGATAAATCATTTTGCAGTATGTGTACATTTCAGATAACTCACAATCATCAATATAAAGTCAGACATCAAAGCAAATATAATAACAATTTATCTTTATATTAATACTTAAAAACTAATCCTACTTGACATTAAAGCACAAATATTTAGTGTTTCTACTCTTTTCATGATCAAAGTTATTTACTGTATAAAATAGCATAAAAACTATACCTGAATTTTAAAATTAGTAATAAGTAAATAACTCAGATTATATGTAACTGAACAGGAAATAACTGAAACTTCCAATCGCAATCATTCATCAGTCCAGAAGATTAATATAATGTATATTAAAATGTGTTTAGACAATTTAAAATGTTAATATTTATCTATTTTGTGTATTTCTAGCTCTGATGAAGTCTGTTGAATAGTTGAAACTAAAAACTTAACCAAAAAAGTGTCTTACATTAAGAATATATAGAAGTGTTTAAATGTTATTACCATATATACAACTTTGTCTATAGCAGGAACAAGTACATATATTTGCACTGAAAGATGAACAAAATTTAACCGATGTTGTACCATTTTACCATAAAGCTTTGTTTAAAATCTTTAAATTAACAGTTGCGGTATACATGCCATAAAAAAACAATCTAGGCTCTCATAAGATGTATTTCTCTGATTAACCACCATTTTGTCGCTTTCCTTTAGTATCTAAAATATTTTTTTTACTGTTATATAGCATTAACGATTCCATTTGTATCAGTCTCAAAGTGATAGGTTTTATTTTTTAAATATATAAATCATTGTAAATTACACTGTGATTAAACATATGTACAATATTTTTGTTTAGCTATAAATAGAAATAAATGATTAAGTTACCTATTTGTTTATATAAGATTATGTTTAACTTTTAAAAGAAAAGTCGGTAGATGAGTTTTAGCTTTAGGCTTAAAAGTCTATTTCCGCCCTAAATTCAACTAACAAAGAAGTTAAATGTTAATGAATATAAATATGTTTCAGAAAAAATAGATCAGGAATTTAATATGAAATCGTAATGAAATGTTTTATCATATTTATAAGATATGTTTATTATGTAGTAGATGCAATCGAGTTGATGTTGAGTCCTGCAATCGTATGTATAGAATTTTATCAAAATGACTTATCATCTGTCGGATTTTAAAAAAACATATGGTAATTAATGCCCTCAATATTTCTAAATAGGCCCTCTCATAATATGATCAAAATAATATAATTTCAATTTGATTAAGGAAAGTTCACATCTAATTTGATCAATTATCCATATGTTCATTTTTATACTATTTGTGACTCATTTATGCATTTGTATATGTATATATGTATGCCAGCAAGATTAATAAACTTCACTTCCTAGTATCGGAACGATTATTTTAAGCTCATAAAAAAAAAAAAAAAAAAAGGAAAAAATAATCAACTAGAGATGCACGTAAGCCTAAAGCGAAAAAGCTTTATAATTGTTTACTAAAGTATTTAAAAATCCCCCTTTCCTCTTTTTAAAGCAAATCTTTTGATTAGTTTTAAAAAAATAAAAATCTAGAAAATTATTTTATTTTTTCACCTTTACTTCCCCTTTTTTTTTTTTAAATTTTATTAATAACATTAAACTAAAGCAATATTTATTATAATTTTATAATACAATGTACAGTAAATTTGTTTTCATAAAACAGTAAGTAGAAATTAAATTGAATTGAAGATAAAAAGATCATTATTATATAATCATTTGTTAAACTTTTTAATTAGATTAACTTATTCACGTATTGACTGTTATTGAAAAACATATTTAAAATAAAGAATAATTAATTGGATGGTTTTAAGCTTTACGAAAAATATAAAAATCTACCTGTAAGGGCATTTAACTCCAAGACAGAATGCGTGGATTTATAAGGATTAAAGTTATTCGGTTGATACTAAAAATATTTGCTGCAACTATCCATTAGTGTCATAATTTTTTTAATAATATGCAATAAAAATGCAAACACAATATGAAAAATAAATTATTAAAGAAAATGTTGAATATTTATTATAAAAAAAATTATAATTATCTAGAAAATGAATGAAAATTTTATACGTTGTATATTTACATGTTTAATCATTTATTGATTATCTATCTATCTATCTATCTATCTATCTATCTATCTATCTATCTATCTATCTATCTATCTATCTATCTATCTATCTATCTATCTATCTATCTATCTATCTATCTATCTATCTATCTATCTATCTATCTATCTATCTATCTATCTATCTATCTATCTATCTATCTATCTATCTATCTATCTATCTATCTATCTATCTATCTATCTATCTATCTATCTATCTATCTATCTATCTATCTATCTATCTATCTATCTATCTATCTATCTATCTATCTATCTATCTATCTATCTATCTATCTATCTATCTATCTATCTATCTATCTATCTATCTATCTATCTATCTATCTATCTATCTATCTATCTATCTATCTATCTATCTATCTATCTATCTATCTATCTATCTATCTATCTATCTATCTATCTATCTATCTATCTATCTATCTATCTATCTATCTATCTATCTATCTATCTATCTATCTATTCTATCTATCTATCTATCTATCTATCTATCTATCTATCTATCTATCTATCTATCTATCTATCTATCTATCTATCTATCTATCTATCTATCTATCTATCTATCTATCTATCTATCTATCTATCTATCTATCTATCTATCTATCTATCTATCTATCTATCTATCTATCTATCTATCTATCTATCTATCTATCTATCTATCTATCTATCTATCTATCTATCTATCTATCTATCTATCTATCTATCTATCTATCTATCTATCTATCTATCTATCTATAAGCACATTACTGAAGTATATGTATTACTTATAGATTTAGCTATCATTTCATCTATTTATTCATTTATTTTTTACTGATCTTTCTACTTATTTATCTATCTACTGATAAATCTATCTATATATTTATGAATTTATTTGAACACCAATTCTTTTATTTGTTTGTACATTTATTTATATATTTATTTATCATTGTAATTGTCAGTCTATCTGTCTATCAATCTATTTATTTATGTTTTCATCTATCTATTCATATGAATATATAAGTAAAAAAAAAGCTTAATATTGGACAAAGTTAATCCTCCTTACAGGAATAATGAAAAGAAAGGTATACTAATTAGCTTTACCAAATGCTGAATAGTGAGAATTTAAATGATTTATTTTTGAGTTACCTTCTATCTATGAATAGCTACATACCCATTTTCTCTTGGATGCTAATTAGATTATTTATGAATTATCTACTAAAAAAAAAAAAAAAACCTTATTAATCCTGATAAAAACCAGAAAAAAAAATTGTTTACTTTTTCTAGATTCAACCCCAAGTCTTTGGTTATTGCATACAGATGAACTATCATTGCATTTAGTGACCCTTCAAATGATATACACACATTTATTTGGTCAAACGGTATTTAGTTAATACAAATTACCCAGGATTAAAAAACAGTTTCTCTGGTTCCAAGAACTTATAGTAAGACTTTATAAGAAATAAGGCAATTTTTATATAAATGTTATTTTAATATATAACAAAAATTTGATTGATTGGAAAAAAAAAATCAACAAATTGTTAAATAAAATTACAAAGTTCAATATATCCTTAAAGCCTTCAGTATCTAAATTCTTTTACAGAGATCAAATTTTTGAGTAATGCAATAAATAAAAAAAAGAATAATACCTGAGCTGATCCTAAAAAAAAAATATTCAGAAATTTAATATTCTATGCCAACTTGGGTCAATGTAAGAGGCATGTGTGATTACCTCTGAACTGTATACTGCCGACAAGTAGGCAATACTTCTGGAAAAAGAGCAGTTATTATGTAGGTCAACAAATGTGTAAGATATTTAACATAACTAAAATACATGTGAGTATATTCAAATTAAGTCCCTTAATCATTCTAAGCCCATTTAAACTTTTGAGATACATCTGGTTAAGCATAGGTACAGTATTGAAACATTTACATAATAAATATTTAAAATCTATAGAGACTTGGAAGAAAGATCTATGTGGATTGTGAATTGTTTATATTTAAAAAAGATATTTATGAGTACAGATCAATTAAGAAACTTTCAGGCAATTGTGTATGGTAAGTAGATAAAAATTAAATGTGAATGATAACAATTAGAGATTCATAGGGGGAAATGCTCAAATCATGAAAGGAGTTCAATATGATTCTATTTTTTTTTTTAAAAAAAAAAAAAATTTAATTAAAGAAATATTGTGGTAGGTGTATTCTTCTATGTCAATTACATATGAAATTAACCTACAAACTTAAAAGATCAAACTGAGCAGAAAAAAGAAAAAGAATTATATAAAATTGGAAAAGTAATAATGACTGGCAGGGTATTTATATTTGTGAACTGGTGCAGTAAAGTATATAGTTGGATCAAATAAATCACTATTTTACCTGAAAACATTAATTATAAATAATCAGTCAAATATAAAATATATGGTGCTTTATAAAAAAATTAGAATGAGTATGATTACAATTGTATTATATCATCATCATCATTATTTTTAACCATGATAGATTAACATTGCAGAGTAAAAGTACTTCAAGTTTAATCAATTTCTTCAATCCATAATCTCTTTTCATCATATCCACCAACAAACTTTTTTAATTTATGTATCCATCTCACTTATGATTTTTTTCCAAGCTTTTTACAAACATTTTAAATCCAGTTTGAGACTTTAATTATCAATTTATTATTATACCTTATATATATATATATAAGTATTCAATCATATAGTGGCAAGATTATCAGCCAATTTTTATGATCAAGGTTCAAATCAAGACTTGGTAAAATCTTGAAATTTTTCTTCACGTTTAAATTCAAAATTAGAATGTTTGTTTTATTTTTAGGCAAGTAATCAATAGATAATTTAATTAACCATTTAATACTGAAGAGTAAATGAATATTTAATTATTCTTGTTAAAAGATAAAACAAGGGCGGGAAAACTCTGCACCAGTAATTAACAAGCTTAGTGAATAAGGTCTTTTTTTTTCAGTATTTCTTTACGAAAATTATTATATATATATAAGTACTTGTAAGTCTAAATCAGTTTTTATAAATATCAAAAGAATCTGCTCACTATAATAATTATATTAAAGTGTTTCTTTTTTTTCGGCTTTATTAAATAATATAGAATTAGTTATTTAAACTATTATTTAAAGCTTAAATGAAATTAAATCAAAATAGAGGGCAGAGCAAATTTTGTGCAGAAAAATCAGAAAATGTTGTCGTAATGTAATACAACCTTTATGGTCGCAAAGATGGGTATCAAATAATTATGGACATAGAACCATTGTTTACTTTTATTTTTATATTTACTGTTATACTGTCTGTTTCTGTTTTTATGTAGAATAGATCGTATATAAAATAGATCGAATTAATGCAATTTGAATTTTTTTATTTTAGACAGTTTAAGATTTCTAAAAAAGTTTAGAATTTTTTCATGTAAGTAGCTCATAGCCTTCAGTGATTCATCCTATTATTAGTTGATAAATGGATATTTACATATTCTCTGTCCAAGTTAAATCAAAATAAGTAAATTATGAAACCTCACCTAAAAGATGATAATTATTTTGATGACTATTATGTTTTGCTAGTGCAAAGAAATTCAGAAAGATAGAAAGATGCTTGCTTACAACAGATTATTTAACCATTCAACAATGCATATATATATATATATATATATCCCACTATTGACCAGTTATTACAGAGTTTTGTGATAGAATGACGTACACAAGAGGTCAAGAGATCCAAGTACACCCATTGCAGCTTGGTTCTATATTTCCTAATGCTTATAAGCATACAGGAGCTCCCAATCAACAAACTATTCAATTATTTCTATAGAACGTAATATAAAGTTTAAAAACAAATGCAAATGTCATCATTATATTATATGTAAATAATCATTATGCTTGCAAGAAGCAAAACATTTTATATAAAAAAAATGATGAATTATAGATTACTGTATCACCCAGAAAAGTAGCTTAACATTAAACACATTGCATATCATAGCAACCTACAATTAATTATATAAGCAAATAAGTAATACCTAAATCTGTATATATATATATATATAGTCTGAGAAATAAACTCCTAATTTCATGTACTATATTAGTGTAATATTCTCTGATGCCAATATTGTGATATAACAAATAAACATGAAATCATGTTCATTTATTTTCAAATTCCTATTAGGATACCTAAACAAACATTAATCTTGGTAAGCATGAGTTTATATGAGCAGAGATATTCTTATAGCTTCAGCTTACAATCTAACCTTCAAAGAAAAATGTAATTGTTATTCATTTTAACAGTATTGTAAACAAACTAATTAAAACAAGTAGCATTAAATTCATCTTTGAAAACAAAGTGTTAAAATGAGTAATGCTCAACTCCATCTTTATAAATTAGATTATAAGCTGATATGATTGACTCTGCGGGAATATCTTCATTGATTTAAATTTTATATTTTCCAGTATTAGTTTATTTAGGCATACATAAAGAGCTTAGAAATAAAAGAGAGTGATTTCAATTTCATTTGCTGTACCACAGTTTTGGCATTAACCTTTTAATTGATGGATTGGATTATATTTTGGTTAAGAGAAAATATGTATTTCAAGATTGCTATATTATTAATAAATTCAAAGCACAAAAGTGATAATTTAATTAGTGAGAAATAAAATATGCAAAACTACAGATGAAAATGATTAAAAAAGGCAATATTAATAATTGATATTTTAAAACTTTAGAAGCACTCCAATGAATTGAAAATTAAAACCTGCAAGTTATTCTATAATACTAACAGGTCATGAAAATGATTCAGACTGGAATAAAATCATCAAGAAGACATCAAGAAGATAACTGATACTCTACTAAAAAGATAGATGGTACTAAAAAAAAAAACAATTTATGAGTAAAATTTCTAAGGAGACAAGATAATGTATAAAGAAAACAAGGAATTTTTTTTTCCAAAATTGAATCATTAAGAAAATTGATAACCCAAGCTTTTATAAATGCTATAAAAAAGACAGTAATAATATAATAATATATAAATGTGAATTGGCAATGAAACTACATAAGAGAATACAAGTCTCTAAAGTATAAAACCAAAAAGTGATTCAGTAATTAGAAAAAAAGATGGAAATATTACTAAAATGGGGAGGGGGTGACAGCTAAAAAAGATAAGTATCCTCTACAAATTAATTACTATATCTTCTAAATTGCCAAGTATTTTAAATGATGAGATGAGATATGCAATTAAATTTATGAAGCAAACAAAAGTTTTAGAAAGTGATGTAAAAAGTACTGATATTAAAAAGCAGATGAAGAAATAGAAAAAATTTGGCAGATCTATTTGCCAAATATCTAAATGATATAGATATAATAACTATAAGAAGGCAGTAATAATATTGATATTTAAAAAAGATGATAAAAAGATAATAGAAAAATTTATCAGTTTTATATTTGCAGTGAATTTTGACACAACTCAATCCAAAAAACCAAGCTGGATTTAAAAAGTAATTTTAGCACAATAGATTATGTCCAAGTATTGAGAGAAGTTATAGAAAGAGTCAATGGATGAGTTGCTATTATGTTTTGAAATTGTAGATTATGAAAAGGCATATGATTCTATAAGCATTTCTACAGTGATTAAAGCATTAAATCATTAATATATACACCCAAGATATATTGTCATATTCTGAAGAATATTTATTAAAAGTCAACAGCAATGATTTGATTACACAAAGATTAACATTGCAAAGGTTATTTCACTAAATAATTTCATATCTGCAAGATTTTTTCCAGAAGTTTTATAAAAGAAAAGTGTGGATTAATTAAAATATGAAGCTAAAGGAATAAAAGTAAATGGAGATTTTTTAAGACAACTAGACTTTGCAGATATAATTGTTTTTACAAATAATGCTTCTGAGCTTCAAAAAATGTTGAAAGAATTATTAGACGAAAGTGGATTAAAAATAAACGCTAAAATAATGTTCAATTTTTTTTTTTTAAAAGAAGAAAATAAAAGTTGGTCATAGATTTTCAATAAGATTGATTTGATAGAAATAATTAATATCCAAAAGAAAAATTCCACGTGATTGAAAAGGAAGTTTTATATGTGTGTTTTACAAGTATTTACTTTAGCACTGGGGCTTGGACACTTGACAAAAAATAAAATACAAGATTTTAGACTTCTCAACAAAATATAGAGAAATTGTGTGGTGCAAGGAATTAAGAAGAGATTAAAAAACATGGATGAGAGAACAAACAGATAATACTGACCATCATTAAAAAAATTAGAAGATTTAAAGTAAAAATGTGTCAGCATATTTTTAAAAGAAATGCTAATAAATAGATATTTGATACTTGAAGTTTTAATTGTAAAAGATCTGGAAAGAGACTCCACGTGTGAAATTAATAAATAAAATAAATAGGTTTTCTGGTTTTGTGTGTAAAAAAGAGACTATGGATTGGTCAAACTGAATTAAATTTGAAGATATCTTTATCCTGCAATGAATAATAATAATTGAAAAACGATATTATAATAAGGTTTTTCAATGATAAAAAAAATTGTACATAGATAACAAATTACATTGTGCAAAAATAGGCTCCCAGTATTTTATGAAATCTCATTCATCCATTGAAAGTGATGGCCTCATGCAAAACTATTGTCTCTCAATTAATAACAAGACTAAAAACCTAATAATTTAAACATGTGTGTTACAGAGATTTTCTTTACTCTCTAGCAATGTTTTTGAAACGAAGTTTAACCATGAATAAAAAAAAATATATAGGGACTTTTATTAATATTTATCCAATTAGGATTCAAATACAACTTGATAAAATATATAATCAAAAGATTAATTTACCCTTGATATTATTTGATGTATAACACTTGTTCAGAGTCGCATAATCTTGACAAGAATAACAGATTTTATTGAAATGTTGGTAGCCTAATTCTATAAAGAATTGAACAGAATTTTATGACTGCTCGTAAGACTTTCTCAATAATGCAGATTAATATATTTACAAAATGTTATCTATCTATCTATCTATCTATCTATCTATCTATCTATCTATCTATCTATCTATCTATCTATCTATCTATCTATCTATCTATCTATCTATCTATCTATCTATCTATCTATCTATCTATCTATCTATCTATCTATCTATCTATCTATCTATCTATCTATCTATCTATCTATCTATCTATCTATCTATCTATCTATCTATCTATCTATCTATCTATCTATCTATCTATCTATCTATCTATCTATCTATCTATCTATCTATCTATCTATCTATCTATCTATCTATCTATCTATCTATCTATCTATCTATCTATCTATCTATCTATCTATCTATCTATCTATCTATCTATCTATCTATCTATCTATCTATCTATCTATCTATCTATCTATCTATCTATCTATCTATCTATCTATCTATCTATCTATCTATCTATCTATCTATCTATCTATCTATCTATCTATCTATCTATCTATCTATCTATCTATCTATCTATCTATCTATCTATCTATCTATCTATCTATCTATCTATCTATCTATCTATCTATCTATCTATCTATCTATCTATCTATCTATCTATCTATCTATCTATCTATCTATCTATCTATCTATCTATCTATCTATCTATCTATCTATCTATCTATCTATCTATCTATCTATCTATCTATCTATCTATCTATCTATCTATCTATCTATCTCTAATATATATCTATCTAGTTTAAAATACTTTGTAGCAAAAATAGTATTAAAAACTTACAGCAGGACTTAGCATTTATGTATAGAAAAAAAATGTTTCTTATCAACTTAGGATACTTTTTGTTGGTCAGATTTATTGATTCATTTGGACCCATATAATAACTAGAAGTTGGATTAGATATAGTTCTGACTGTGAGAAAAAATTCTAATTTTGCTTGGAAATTTCCAATTATCTTCAAAAATTGTTGTTTCATTCAAATTCAAACTCCAGATTGCAAGCATGACAATTAAATATAATAACTTTAAAGCATTAAGCATATACACATGCATACACACACATAAAATTCTGAAATGAGATTTTAAGCATCTTAATAGGTGGTTGATTGAAGTTCAAAACCTTATAATGTGTGATTATATAGATTTCAACTAGGATAGTTATAGATTGGTAAGTTTTTGTTTATGTTTGAAGAATGTCATTTTTTTTATAGAAAATCAAATACCCAATCACATTTACTATTGTCTGTAGACAAGAATTAATTACTTACTCAACTGGTGTTCTAAAGCAGACTTGTAAGAAGACTACTGTTTTTCCATTTTCTCAAGATAAATCTTTGCTGAACTAGTATTTTCCAAGGATGCAATTCATGTATACTAATGTTTTTTCATTCTCGCAGGATAAAATTCATGCTGAAACAATGTTTTTGTGTTTTGCCAAGATGCAATTCATCCTGACTAGTATTTCTCCATTTTTGTTCACATGAAAATTATGCAATAATGAAACAATATGATTTAGCTATGAAAACTATAGTATTCTCACCAAATGAATGCAATTTTTACAGGACTATATGTCAATCTAACACTATCTTCAACCCCTCCTCCATATGTTTCATTTATACTATCATGCTTTGCCACATATTTTTCTCAATATCACATTTAAAAATTCTAAATGAACCTAAATTGACATATATATCTTGTTATGTAATAATTATTTTTCCTTTACTTAAAGTAAATCATGTTTTCTTTCCTATTACAATCAAGATTGTAAACCTTTATTATATATGTAATGCTATGAATCAATTTGTATCTAAGACCTCATGTTTTCAAATGTAAATTATGTAATCCTTTTTGAGTTTCAATAATGTTTATCTTTTTTGAGTCTCAATAATATTTATTATTTGAAACATAATAATAGTAATACAATGTAATTGAATAGATTAACTGATGTAGATACCTATTCAACACTTCCATAACTATGTAATTAGCATGGAAATCTCAGTCAATTCAAATCTGTAAAAATCATTGTGCCACTGTAACCAAGGCATAAGTTTGTAAACATCATGTAACCTTTGTTGACAATAAAGTAAATTATTGAAACATAATAATAATAGTAATAATAAAAAGATAACGGTGATATGTGGCATGTTACACAAATAACATAATCTAAAATTATTTTTCATTTTATTTTTTCCCCATTTTATAGATTGATGGATAAATTGGTGAATGATGAATAAATGCAAAGCAGATAGACAACTGGATATTTGAATAAATAATTGGGTAATGGATAGATAGATAATTTGCTAGGTAATTATCCAAGTAAGTAAATAGATTATATATTTCTGTACTTTAGTTTTCCCTATACCACATTCATCAAGTGCTTTGCATCAAAGTTGTGGGAACAGAAAGTTTGACACATCAATAAAACTATAGTAATTTCTTATCTATATATTACTGAACAATGATAAAGATATGTGCAAGAAAATATGATCTGGGTCAACTGATGAGTTCTGGTTTAGCATAAAATGCACATCTTGGTGATTATACATCTTTTTCACATGTCCTTTGGTCATATGTTTATAATTACACACCTCCACAAGGTGTTAAGAGTGGATAAAAACCAGTCCCTACTTTGCATAAGAGTGGTGTAATGAAAATTAAATTTCTGAAGTATTATTTATTAAATGGATAATCTCTAGTCTAATGTAATAAAAATTTATTAAGATAGATTATATGGTTGGTTTAAATGAGGGATATATAAATAGTTACATAACTAGGCAAAAAAATAGTAAATATACTAATAGGTAAATATATAAATACAATTAGATATGGAGGTAAGCAAATATATATATAAAGATAAATTGATGAATAGATAAATATTGATAAATACATAAATAGAACAAATAAATATGACCAAAATTACTAATATATATATTACGTTGGTTTACTTAAATTATGTTTAGAACAAATTATATATGCAGCACAGTTTTTTTTAATCTAACGTCTTTATAAAATTCACACTTACCATACTCTTGTAAGTGACTCTGATATACACTTTTTTATTGCATTTTTAATTCATTATATCTGTAGGTAAAACATAAAAACAGTTTTTAAATTGCTTATTGTCCATAAAAGCTTTTTTTGAGAACTTTCTAAGAGAAACAATGAAAGAGAAGACGTAACTCAAGAGGTTTATCAACCGTCAATTGATAAAGATTTATTGTTTTTCGTCTTTATTTTATCTTAATAGCTATGAATAGCTCAATACACATTTAGTAACTACTAATTATTGGGCTAAATAGGTTGATTATGGCTCTTCTATTAAAATAAAAAAAGTCATGAGACTGTTTATAAATGGAAATAAAATTTTAAATTTCACCTAGCCCGGCTTCAAATACCAAGTAGTGGAGATGGCGAGTAGCACGTTAATCTCTATTCCACTAGACCTTATTTTGTTTTACATATATGTATGATAAATATTTGAAATACAGGCATTCTTTATATGTCTGAAGCTTAGCTATAAATATAGGGGATTTGAACTCGAATTTTCAAGCATCCTTCAACTATCCACATGACCACACACACGTAGAAAAGATAAATAATCACCAATATACTTTAGCATGAAATACATATATTGGTGATTATTTATCTTTTCTACATGTGTGTTGTCATGTGTATCAGTGATATGAAATAGTGTAGATAGCTGAAGGGTGCTTGAAAGTCTGAGTTCAAATCCTCTATATGTATCATCATCATCAACCATTATCAATTCATTGTAGGATAAAGGCCTCTCCAAGTTCAATCCATCTTCTCCAATCTTTACCTTCTCTTCTCCACATCACCCCTGCACACTTTCTTATTTCATCGACCAATCTTACATGTGATCTCTTTCTGGGTGTTTTACAATTTCTTGGAATCCAGTTTAAGATTTCAATTGACTATCTATTATCATCTCTTCTAGCAATATGTCCAGCCCAACTTTACTTCAGACTTTTAATTTTTTCAATGAGGTCAGTAACACCTGTTTGTTCTCTTATCCATATATTGTGTTTTTGATCTCTTCTTGTTACTCCCAACAATGCATCTCTCCATACTTCTTTGAGTGGTTTGAAGTCTCCAGTATTGCTCTTCTATTAAGTGCCCAAGTCTCAGATTTATAAGTAAGAATGGCTAAAACACATTTATTAAAAACTTTCCTTTTCAAACACATAGGCATATTTTCTTTTAGTATCAAGTTATTTCTTCCAAAAGCACTCCAACGAAGTTTACTTCTATGATTAATTTTATCCATTATGTTTCCATCTGTATTAATAATCTGTCTAAAGTATTTGTAACTGTTAACTTCTTCTAGCTCATCATAATCAATCTTTATTTTCATATTTTGAGAAAATTTGTTAAACATTTATCTTTAGTCCTATTTTCCTACTTTCATCTGATAACTCTTGCAATATTTACTGCAACTCTAAAGCATTATTTGCAAAAACAACTACATCATCTGCAAAATCTAAATGACTTAAGTAATCTCCATTTACTTTCTTTCTTTTAGCTTCCCATTTTAATCCACAAAATAGTTCCAGCAGTGCTGTAAAAAGTTTTGGAGATATGGAGTCACTCTGACTTACATCCGTCTCAATGTTGACTTTCCTAATATCATTATGTAATCTAATTGTTGCTGTTGCATTTTTATAAATATTCTTTAAAATATGACAATATCCTGGATTTATACCTTGATGATCCACTGCTTTAATCACTGAAGAAATGTTTATAGAATCAAATGCCTTTTCATAATCTACAATCCCAAAGCATAATGGCAACTCATATTTATTTGTCCTTTCTATAACTTCTCTCAATAGCTGAATATGACCTACTGTACTAAAATCACTTTTAAATCCAGCTTGTTCTCTTGGTTGGTGGAAATCCAATGCTTTCTGTAGACGAGTTGTAATTATCTTGGTAAAAGTTTTGTATAAAACTGATAAAAGGCTGATAGGTCTGTAATTTTTAATATTTTCTTTATCACCTTTTTTAATTATTAATATTAATAATGCATTCTTTCAATCATCTGGTACATCTTTATCATTTAGACATTTGGTATATAACTTTGCTAAAACAAATTCTATTTCTTCACCTGCTTCTTTTAATATATCAATTATAATTCCATCATTACCTGGAGCCTTTCCTTTCTTCATACATTTAATTGCATGTTTCACATCTTCATTTAAAATTCTGGGCAATTCAGAAGATGTTATCTCTCTTTTTAGTAATAATTTCATCTTTTTTTTATTGCAGATATAAATTTCTTATCAATATCAAAATGTTGATTTACACTCTTGAGACTTTTATTTTCTTCTACAGCTTTCCTTGCTAGTTCACAGTTATACTTTCTTATATCATATTCAACTCTTTTTGGCACCATTTTACAAAATTCGAGATATTCAATCCTTTTTAATTCATCATTTTTGTATATCTTCATATTCCTTCTTTTTTTATTGGTCAATTGCTGCTTTTTTGTACCAGCTAGCTTTGTTGCAGTTTTTAAAAGTGTATCAGTTATTTTTCATATTAATTTCATTCAAATCTGAATCATGTTCAAAATCTACTAATACTTGAAACCGATTTGTAAGTTCTAATTTAAATTCATTAGAATGTTTCTGAAGATTAGGACTATCAACAGTAAATACAGTTTTTCTTAATAATTTTTGTCTCTCTAGTTTTGCATTACCATCTATCTTACATCTTACTAATAGATGATCAATTCCTTTGTTAAATTTATTAAGAACATTACAATCTTGAAATATGTATTTTCTGTTAGTCAAAATATAATCCAATTCTGCTGTACCTTCATTAGGATGCTTCCATGTCCATTTTAACATTTTTCTCAAAAAAAGAATTCATAATGTAAAGTTTTTCTTTTTCTGCAAACTCCACAAGTCTATGTCCTTTTTCATTTCTATTACCATAACCAAAATTACCTGCAGCACTTTCATCTTTCATTTGTTTATCAATTTTAGCATTAAAGTCTCCCATAACATTTTAAAAATGTTATTTACTTTGATCAAAAGCTTTTTATATATTCATATAAAAATCTTCTACTACTTTATCACTATGATAACTTGTTGGGGCATAAACCTGAATTATCTGCATTTGGTATCTTCTATTAAGTTGTATAACTAATCTTGCCACTCTGTCTGATATGTCATCAACTCCACAATGTTGTTCTTCCACTTTTTATTTATAATGAGTGCATGTCCATTTTTTAAATCATTTGGCTCTTCACCTTTTTTTTTTAATTTCACAAAGTCCAATAATGTCCCATTTAATATAAGACAGTTCTTCGTCTAATTCTTGCAATCTTCCTTCACTTGAAAGTGATCTGCAGTTGTAAGTACCTAAATAAAAAGTCGTCATCAAATGGCAGCCTGGGTCCGCAATCAGGGAATTCTTAGCATCCTCCACCTTCGGCCTTGGTTGGTAACTTTACAGCCTCCTGGGAATAAGGGCCATGATTTATTTTTGTCTGTCATAATTGTATATATTGGAAAAATATTTATCATTTACACATTTTTGTGTTTTTTTTCTTAATGGCAGGCATCATATTAAAAATTATTTAATTTAATATTTCCTTTTTTTATTATATCACGTTTGACCCTTTTTAAAATAATAATCATAAGATTTTTATATACTAATAATCTCTGATTGTCGATCTTCCTTTTATTTGTTTTCAAAATTTAACTATTATTGTTTTTGGAAATCTGCATGCTTGCTTTTACTGAATATCGTATTTCTTTTACTATGCGTTATTTCAGTAACACCCACTTATTTCTAAGAATGATGTAAATGATGGCAAATTGCACTAGTATCTCGATAAAATCTATTAAATTCGCTTTAAGTAAATACCTTTAGTTATGTATGCATCTATTTTACTATTTGTGTCGATAGATCAATAATAAAATTCTTATTACAAACAAAAAAATAAAAAATGTAATCGAATGGATTTGTCGCTCAATAGTTAGTTATATGATATTCGAGTAACGGAAATGACAGAATCGAGCTACGATTCTTGGATTTTTAGTTCTCGAGTCATTGTATTGCTGTATTGTTTCATGCAGGGCGATACTACAAATTATGTACAATTTGTGTTTCAATAATATTCTTTATTGTATGAATTAGATTACATGAATTTGTTGTTAACCAAAGTTATATTATTGAGAATACATGGTTTAAAACTATATAGCTTTAGAGCAAACAGAAAGAATAATTAAAGAAAGGGATATGTTAAACAAGCAACAACAAAATAGTTGTTCTTGTTACAGAAAAGTCATAATTTGTTTTTTTAGGTTATGTTTCGTTTCAAGTTTTTAATAGTGACCATGTAGCAGCAAATATATCTGGGTGTGCAATTTTGCCATCTCTGGCTTTTAATTGTTTGAGCTCCTTTGAGAATGTGGCTGGGTGCTTTGTGGTATTGTCTCCAAGGCAGAAAGTACATCTGGTGCACCAGAAACTATATAAACAAAAAGTTGCTGCACGAGCTGCTGGTAATGAGCCTTTACTGAGTATCTCTAATAGGTTATCAAGTGTGATGTTATTTTGTCTATATGTGTTAATCATAATTTCTCAGGTATTTGTTAGGCCTATGCAGGTGTGAAATAGGTGCTGTTGTGTTTCTTCTTTCCTGTGGCACACAGAACAAACAGCATCAATTTTGTTGTAAAATCTGCGCTATTTAAGGAAGTAGGAGGTAGGTAGAGCATGAAGATTTACCTTTAAAAGAAAGTCAAAAAATTTGGGTTCCATTGACCACTTTTTAAATCACTGCATCAAAAGACTATTGTTCATATTTAGCATGGGTGAGTGAGGATATGTTGTTATGTCTGGGTATAGCATATTATAAATAGTCCAATAGGTGTATCTACCAACACCCAAAAAAGACACCTGATCATAAATGCTTTGAAGTTGGTTTACGAGCAAAGACAAATATCCGTGTGAAGGTGGTGGTCGGTCTGTGGGTGTTATTTGAAGAATGCATTCAAGGGCTGGAAAACTTCTTATCATTGCAGCTAGGAGATTAATACTTTTTTGTTTGTGAAAAATTTGTATGGAGTGAAGACCTAATCCATTTCTAGTTGTTGTGAGACTAAGTTGTTTTACAGAGATGGAGACAACTTTTGTGCACCATAATAGCTTGCTGCAGTGTGAGTAAATGGACGATGTGAAAGACTTAGTGAAATTTATGATTGGTGAGTAATAGGTTATTTTTGTAGTTACAAGCTGATTGAATAGGCATACTTTTGCATATAGTGAAAGGTAGGTTTTGGAGAGAGAAGTGGTTGTACGTTCAGCATCATCTTTCAGTTTTTTTTTTGTATATTTTGTCTCATTGCAGAGGGCCCTAGGTAGAAAGGAAAACCAAGGAAATTAGTTGGTTTCCCATGATAAACTTGTGTATTTATCTTGCCAGTGTAAAGAGACCAAGCTGATGTTTTGTTAATATTGATTTTGAGTTTATATTTGAAGGTGTATTCATTAAGTATTTTTTCCAGCATAGGTAGTTGTTTTTTGGAAGTAAGAAAAACGGTAAAATCATCCATGTATGCAATACACGGTACATATTGTCCAGTGTGTGGAATTTGGATTCCTTGTAATTTTTGTTGTATTTTGTTTATGAGAGGGTTAATGTAGAACATAAATAATAATGAACTGAGTGGAGATCACTGAGGTATGGATTGGTGGAGAGAGAAAGAAGGTGATGTTCTACCATTAATTGTAATATGGATTTCACGACTAAGGAGTAGATTGGTTAGTAGGTATAAGAGATTGAGTGGTATTTTGGTGTCTACAATTTGTAAGAATAAATTCCTTATTATTTTTCTGTTTTAGCTATGATTATTTGAGGGGTGGGGAAAAACAAGTGTCTATTTTTTTTTTTTTTTATAAGTACCTAGACCAGCGTTTCCCAACCTTTTTTGGTTCGCGTACCACTTGGTAGTACATCACGCTAACTTGTACCACTTCGTAAAAATGATTGTATTTCGTGAAATTTGTTATTGCGAGTGTGTTATTTTATTTGCATTATAAATATTATAGGGTGACCATGTATGTATTCACATCATATAATGAGACAAATTACATTGAAACACGCCTAAACGTCACACCGGATTATAAACTCACTGAAATTATAAACTCACTGTAACATATTTATATATATGTGTGTTTGTTCAAAGTTTCATATTTTTTCCAAAATAATTTCTTAAAAGAATACATTAATACATTAAAGGTTATTTGGTACATATTTTGTTCAAAGTGTTTTCTCATTCCTTCATTTGGTTTTCCTGAATTTGAGTCTGTTTTCTCTTTTTCGGAGCATCTTGCTATGATGATTAAATACTAGCTTACATCTAGTAATCCACTATAGATGATCAAGAATTAATGAGAGTCTAATTTCTGGGTACGATCCTTTTCTGATACATTCTTTCAAATTAAATAATTTAGATTGATTTGCCTTGTTCCGACTCATTATTTATCTACTATTTTGTCATATTTCGTTTACTAATAAATGGTTTTAATAAAAACACAAAATTATAAAAAATCAATTAGTATATTTTCTTATCATAATCAAATATTTTTATAAAATAAATTTAATGAGATCTTTGTGCTTGTTTCAAACAACATAATTTTTTGAAATTTGGTTCAAAAGATGCGAGGTATACCCTTAAGTCTACAGCTGCGTTCAATCTGTTTCGATACTTATTTTTTAAAAAAAATATATGAAGAAAAAGCTCTTCCTACTAATTCGTACTAGTAAACAGTAATAATAATTTAAGAGCTTTCTCAGAAAGTTGTTCATATTCTTTAATGTTTAACCAAAAATTAATTAGATTGTGTCGTTTGAATTCTACTTGTAAAGTTCTGTCACATGATAATTCTATGAAATTTTCTTTATCCTTTATTGATAATGATGTAGTTTTTTCTACATTTTCTGCATAGAAGGGGTTTGAAATCCAATTATCATTTGTGTTTTCGGGTTTTGAAAAATATTCCATGAAAGACAATTTTAATCCTGTTAAATGTGCTATTATATTTTCTTGTATATCTTGAGACAGACTAACCTTATTTTCAAACAAAAAAATATGTAGAGTTTCGAATACTTCCAGTTGATTGTTTTCGATACTTATATATATTACTGTTTCCAAAAATCTAATTTCTTAATTATACTTTCAATTTTATCATTAACATTAAAAATCGTTATCGAATGTACATATTAACAACTTTACTGTATAATATTATTAATTAAAATAATTGTTATGAATTATAGAAAAAACGTTTCTATATTTGTATGATTTAATTTTTTTTTTTATGTTCGCCATTATTGATTATTTTTCGTGTATCACCAACCAGCAACTCACGTACCACCACCACCAGTGGTACGCGTACCACAGGTTGGGAAACACTGACCTAGACAACAGTTAATTAGATAATGAAATATATTCCTAACTGGAGAGTAAAAGGTTCTCACTAGATTGGTCAAATAGGTGTCTAACTGATCATAAAATTAAAGACGGTTAAAATATAAGCAACTATTATAACTATAAGGGAAATATTGTAACATCAACAGCCTTAAACAGCCCAATGTAAAAACTTTACCCCCCCCCACTTTCAACACCTTCAAAGAAACACTAAAGGAAGAGACATTCTTTTCTCTTTAACTACATATCAGTTAAATAGCTAAATTTAGGTTTGTCTCTTTGTTTACTTATGCAATAATCAAACTATTTATGTAGAAGTTTTGTGAAGAAAGTTTTAAGAAAAAAATTCAACGGAATCCCCTTCCCCCTCGATTTTCTAATTCTGAATTAGCATTTTAATCTGGTTTATATACATTTTATTACAATTTTTATTGACTGTTATTATTATTTGTACGATATTAATTACCATTAATTATGAACTTGTTTTAATTAATCCACCATCTGTCATAAGCCAGGTTATTTTTACAAATAGAATTTTTCTAACGCGATATTAAGAATACTTCAAAACTATTATAGACGATCTACCTATACTTATGTTGTTGGATTACTTTGTTTTTTCAATATTAATATCTTTAAAAATAAGTTACTTATTTTTAGCACATCATTCTCCACTTCAGGGAAATATTTTTTATCCTATAATATTGTGTTTAGTGTGCTGAAAACAGTTATTTAAACGAGTAATTAATTATATGTTGGACTATTTCCATCGTCTAATATTAAATGTTAAATATCTTTAGAAAAAAAAAATCAAACTTTATTTAAACTTTGCATTAAACTGTTAGTAATAGCATACAGGTTAGTGTATTGTAACCAACGTTTCCGCTTGTATAATTTTTTTCTCCTCTTCAGTAGTTGCTAATCTAATAAAAACAGCACTAGCATGGGAATCGAACATGGAATTTTAGATTTGGTGAATATTGAATTAAAGGTAACTCTCTAATCAACTAGGCCGTTTCACAAAGGCAATAATCAATAAAATTTTTATATATTTACCTATGAAAGTCCTGATTACTGCACTTTTTTCTAAGAGCAAGGTTAGTTAGTGACTTCCAGATATTATAAGTTATCAGGAACACATGAAGAAATCAAAAGGACTCTCGCAGATAAGTTATATGAAATATCTATTGATTGTTACCTTTGGTAAAATAGCTTAGTTGGTTAAAGCATCATCTTAAATTCAATATTCATGAATCTAAACATCCAGGTTCGATTTCGATATTAGTTCTGTCTCTGATAAGGCCAGCAACGCCAGAAAAGGAAAGCAGAATAATATATATCAACGCTGTATAATATACTAATCTGTGTGCTATAATACTAACAGTTGAATCTATTTTAAAAGTTTAAATAAAGTTTAAATTTTTCTAAAGACCTATAACATTTTATAATAGATGATGAAAATAATCCAACGTATAATTACTACTAAAATGCCACCATTTTCAAACTTTCAGACTAACACAAATTATTTAATTTAATTTAAAATAATATGTTCTCAACAAGTTATAATATAATCATCGTTTTCAGTCAGTTAATTCACTACAGAATCTGATATGATTCCGTATCTACAACCCCCTCCCCAGCATTTCTAAAAATGTGCAATTCATTCACACATCCGCCCGTGGCCATCTTCTAGGTCTCTGGATTATTTCAACATTTTTTATTATTATGTCTTCTAACACTTCTAGTCCAGCTTTCTTTCAGCCTTTTAATTCTTTCTATAATCCCAACAATATTCTTTATCTTTTTATCATATATTTTATTTCCAGTGAGCTTTTATTAATTTTAACAAATAATTCTTTATATATTACCTTGTGGTTGGTAGTGGTAATTTATTTTCTCTTAAGGATTCAAATTTTACATTTATAATTAAGCTCTGTAAGAACACATTTATTTTAAAAAAAAAAAATTCACAGACATAGTCACATCTTTTACCATTTTACAAAATTCCTTGTATTCATTTCATTTCTTTGGCTATTTTTAATTATTTTATATATATTTTCTACTTTTGCTATTTTTTTTTCAATAAAAAAATTATTGATGAACTGCTGGATAATGCAACTGTTATTTTCAACCATTATTGAACCACTGTTGAATGAAATTCTTTACAAGTTCAATCCAGTTTTTAGCTTCTCTTATCCACATCACTTCAATGAACTTCCTTATATAATCATTAACCTGTAGTTTTTCTATATATTTTTACAATCTTTTAGAATCGAGTTTAAGATTTTAACTGTTCATGTATTCTCATTTCTTTTTGTAGTTTACACAACTTAAGACTCAAAAACTGAATGGCTATTATGATTATTATAGCCTTGAAAAATATATATATATATTCTATTTAACTACAAGTATATTTTATACTGGAGATTATTTATCTTTTTCTCATGTATGTGGTCATGGTATCGATTGTATAATATAGAATGAATGGCTGTAGGTAGTTTGAAAGTCTGAGTTCAAATCCTTATTCATAAAATTGAATTGCAATTTTTTTTTATCTTGGCCTCTTTAACCCTCCTTCTAAATTTTGTTTTGTTTTGTATTGAAAACATTGAGGGAAGGAAAAGGTGTTTTTTTTTTAAATATTTTATGTGATTATATACTTTTTCATTTCTGTCTCAATATATAAATTTACTCTCAATACTTTAATTTTTTAAACATTTTTCAGATTTTGGCATTAATATTTTTTGACAGCTTTCAAATAATATCTGATTTGGTCAAAACATTGTATGTATTCATATATAAAAAAAATGTTTTTTTATCAGAATGTTAATTTGCTGGAGTGCAAATTTCAACTATTTCAGTTTGGTATTTTACATTGTAAAAATAATTATATCACTTTTAGGGGAGGAATATCTAATGATATGAAGAGATAATTGATCCAGAAATTTGAACTTGTGATTTTGTCATTCTATAAGTGCAGCGAAGCTGATAGAAT
This sequence comes from Epiperipatus broadwayi, assembly GCA_028023455.1. Classification (NCBI taxonomy): domain Eukaryota; kingdom Metazoa; phylum Onychophora; class Udeonychophora; order Euonychophora; family Peripatidae; genus Epiperipatus; species Epiperipatus broadwayi. The sequence goes on from JAQFVV010012657.1 coordinate 544,788, forward strand.
CTTCTTTAGATTGCATAACTAACTAACCTGTTTACCCTAAATAATATTTCTTCAACTTTATAATGTTATTTTTGTTATCTTTTATTTATGTGAATTTTATTGTATTTCTAATATTTTTTTTTTTTTTTATATAGTAAAATACATACATGTCCATTTAGTAAATGGTTGGGTTTTCAGTCTTCCTTTAGTTAATGATAATCAACTAAAATGTAACTTTAACTTTGATCGTTAATTGCTGCTTTGACTGATAATTTTATAATCTCTGGTGAATCACAGAGAGATGCTGGTCTAAAACATGTTGGTAAGTAATATATCTATGTACATTTATTTGATAATAATAAGTGAAACTGCAAGAAAGTTTGTAAAATACATTAAACATTTATGTAATGACTACCTTTTTTTAATAACTCATATATTTAATAGCATCGAGTAATAATTGTATATGTATTTTGGTAAAAATGCATTCTCAAAAATGATGTTTCTCGTTGCTTTTCAGATTAAATTCTTCATTTAAATTTAAATTATATTACTAGACTTCAATATACTTTAAATAAAGGAAATGTCTTGATCTGAGTTCGAAGGAGCTAAACTGATCCGTAACCAAACTAGCTAATTATCTAGTTTTGGTTAGTAAATAGATATCTAATAGTTTTTGTTAAAGGATGAAACAAGAATGTAAAAACGTTCAATCCGAACTACTTAGCAATTAGTAAATATGTACTGTACTGCTTTCTTCATTGGTAATGGGGGAGGGGGTGTTGAAAAGCTGTTGGCCTATCGGACATCGTTTATAAAAAGACGGTTAGAGCTTTTTAAAACCAAAGTTTAAAACTTTACATTCAATTTAAAAATATATTTATGGTTTTTATAATTTACTTAAAATTTATACATAATAGATTTATGCAACAACAAATGATAAGTAATTACATGTTATTAAACAAAAATCAAAGAGGTAGTCTTACCAATATATATATATGCGAATTATTCTAAAATAATTTATTATTAAAACTATGTTGGGAATTTCCAGAAAATTTATTCCGCATATTTAAAGAGCAAACCGGTATATGTAATATAGATAGAAATGTAAGGAAAAAATCAGGGTTGAATTTTGAATTGGTTTTAAATAATTACCGAATAGCAATGACGGATTACATTTCTTTATCTTTAGGTTATTAAGATATTTATGAATATTTCGTATATAAGTTGGCTTTCTTTTTCTTTTTTTTTAAACTGGATAGTTAATATTATTATATATAAATTTTTGCCATCTTACTATCTAAATTGCAGTATATATAAGTTATTTCCAACAACATATTATTTACTGGTGAAAAATGAGTAATTGTGTGACCTTGACTTTAATATGATTTCAATAACATTTCAAATGTTCAAAAAAACTTTTTTTCTCTCTCTCTTAACACTATCATTTAAATGGAAGAGGAAAGGGTTTAAAATTAAACACTTGTTCGAGCAGTAGTTTTCAATCTATCTATCTAACTACTATTCAACATTACACAAAAAAATAAAGCACTTTCTTATAGATGTTTTTACTGATTGATTTCATCTAATGTATATTTTACAAAACATTTAACTTTTAACATACTGTATATTTATTTTTCGACTTCTGGAAATCAAAGTACATTGTTATATAAATAATTTTCAATTCGTGATTTATATGTAAAACTACTATAATTTAAACTAACCAGTCAACTTTAAAAGATAGAAAACAAATAAAATTAAATTAATAAGTTGAAGTATTAAAAGTTTTAATTTGCAATTACATAATGTACATACATACCTTTTCCTTTAAAACTATATAAAGTTCGTGCACTTTTATCCGATGTACGGCTATTATTATGCAAATCTGAATGTTGTCGGTAGCTTTGATAAATTTTATACATTCGCTGTAACTCTTCCGAAGTTTTATTTATTTTCGACATATCAGGAAGCCGAGTCATTCCCAAATTTTGTAAAATTTCTTTTTTAATCGCTTTAATGCGAGCGTTTTTAAGTATTTGATGATCTAAATAAAACTGACTATTCGATGCTAACGATAGGTAAGTACAAGCTAGCACAAGTATCAGCGCGCGAATACTCTCTTGCAATAAATACATGACTACCATACATTGAACAGCGTCGTGTGTGACCTGGCAACAATATCTATATCCAAATAACGACGGGCGGTTTAGTGAAAGAGACGGCGGTAAAGAGACAGAAAATATTTCTGATCATATGATAATGTTCACTCATATTGACAAAACTTTGAAATGATTTCTTTTAGTGAGAAATTCTATTTATATCGTGGGAGTAGTCTTCGCCTTTTTTTGTTTGATGGGGGTGGAGTTAAAGCGAGGCCTAATCAGTTATTGCTTGAAGAACTTGTAGATGTTCTTAGATATTTGGATCCAAATCTTTTTTTTTTTCATATTTACATTGGTGTTTCACAGTAAAAACAATTTAAAAATCTTCTTTACGCAGAATTTACTTTAATGTAGATTTTTTCCTCCTTTTTCATTCTAAAGTACAGATCAAAGGAAACAACCGAAAAATAATTCTGAAAGTATTTTAATTTTATATTTCATAAGAGAAAAATAAAATAATAATTATTCCGAAGCGATAATATATTCTAAACTCATTAAATACCAAGTTCAGATAGAAAGCTTTAAACACGATAAGAATCGCAGCGTCCACTTGCTTTGGAGTGCTTTTTCCTTTTATAGAAGAGATGTTAACCCAAAGGATCATGCGCAAAATATTTCATTCATGGTTTTGATTCTTTTTTTAATATAATAATGCGCCGATGATTTAATTTCTACATTCATACAATTTGTACATTCATAATTAATTCTACTTTAAAAATAACTTTACTTTGATTTTAAAAATAAATCTATACTTTAAAAACAAGAAATATTATGAATTATATATACTTCAATATAATGAATCACATTACGTATGTTTGTGCGTACGTACTTTATATATTAAGTAGGACTGTTACTGATGATCTCAAAGTTTAAATACCATTGAAATCATTGCAATCTCCAATTCAGCTTTTCAACGAAGTATTTAGTCTGGATATAATAAATAATTATATATATATGCTTATACATTTAATTTCTAATAATAAAAATATTTTAAACCGAAATCAAGTGTAAAATTATATTCTACACTAAAGAGACAGCTATTAATAATTATTGGGCAATTAACATTTAAAATGGCTAGCTCAACTTTTGAGGTTAAAGCTAGGTTTTTAATTTAACTATTTAAAGTTACTCTGCATCGAATGCCTGGTTTTACAATTTTAGATATTAATGCTGTAATAACTAACCACCTATTATTGTAGAATATAATTTTAGCATTTAATAATAATATTTGATTCAATACAAGTATAATTTAATATACTTGGAGTTTAGATGTAACCATAAGGAACTTGAACACAGACTTTTTTTATGTCACAATGTTTAAAACTCACAGTCGGTGTCGAATCTTTGGGGGTAGGAGGGGGGTAGAATCTGATATTTATATTCTTAAAAATCTTTTCTAATATAAACAATAACATAACATCTAAACCAGGTTAAAAAAAATATTGCAAACAACTTTTTTCTTGGAGATGATTTCTAAAAATAGAGAATATACTTCGATTACCTATGAGTCTCTGAATGTTTCTATTTTTCATTAAATGGTGTCACTACTGTCTATTGGTTAAACTAATATTTCTTTTAAAAAAGTGGAAACACCTTCTCAAGATTTACTTTTATGTGGATGTGGGTGTGCGCTCGCACTCGCGAGTATACACTCATGTGAGCTTTTGAAGCAATAAATACAAGTGAAAAAAGTTTATATTTCTAATATAACGAGAAACAATCTTTAAACAATGAGTATTATATTATTATTAGAATTTAATGTTTAGTAATATTTAAATACAAGTATACTTCAATATCCCTGGAATTTAGACGTAATTATAGGGGATTTGAACCCAGACCTTCAAACTCCCTTTAACTATCCAATCCATCTCAAGTTCCCTATAATTAAATTTGATTATTTAAATATTTAAACACTCTCATGTTTTTAATACATTTTATTAAAAAATATATTCAACATTTTAAATCGATACCACATTAAACTACCGAAATAGTAGAAATAAATAAAATCATATTGCTTCAAGCATTTTTCTAATCTATAGCAACTTATGCATTAATAAATAATCAAGTAGTTTGACTCTTGAAGTAATATGATGTTCGATCACCGAAAGTGATAGTCGGTGGCTATCCATGTTTCTTTAGGCTTTTGAATCTGCCGCTCTGCCGTTACTCTAAAAACCATGCAGGGCGCTCATATTTAGTTATTGATAAAATTTGACAATTGTTTTTTTTTTTTTTTAGGAATAAATATCTAAATACTAATTTGTATATATAATTTATTTTAAAAATAAAAATATAAAAATTGTTGTATTCGAAATACTAATATTTTACAAATATTTTAGCAATTAAATACATTTTAATAAAACCTATGAAATTATTGCTATTTATTTATCTATCTTCTTATTAAATCTATCTATATATAAATAGCATGCATGGAGAATTAGTTCTGCATATTTTATGACAAAGATACAGACTCATCCCAGTTGTCTCATGATTAATTTAAATATCTTCAAGAATGAAAATGTTTGATGGCTATATCTAACATAAGTTAGGGATTTAGAATGCCTACGTGCATAAGAACAGGCTTACCCATATTCCGTTTGTGGAACAGCCTTAAGCCATTCAAAAGTGATTTATGTAACAAGTATTTCCTGGAAATTTTAAATATTTTGTTCTTCAGTCAAAACTTATTTTATAGTTGTTTTTTTCCCTCTTAAAGTTATAGTTTGACCATCTTATTTTTGTGTATATATATATCATTAAAAACTAGTCAATACTCAGACAATCCCAATATCAATAACAATCAACAATTTCAAACTGTTGTCAAGGTAACTTCCTTTACATATATATATATGTATTAGTAAAACTTGACTGGTTTCTATTTTCAATATATCACAAATAAATGTTTTAAGATTTTAACAATGCGAGTGGAAACTGTTATGAAGAGATTAGCAGCACTATTTTTTGTTGCTATATTATTATTTATTGTGCACTGTATTTTACACACACCCCCTAAAATGTATTTTTTTTCTATTTTAGTTTACTTAAAGGGGGTTTGAACACAGACTTTCAAGTTCAATTCAGCCATCCACTCCATCCTATATAACCGACACATAAGATCACACGCAAACATATGAAAAAAATAAATGATCTCCAATATTTGTATTTTGTGCTGAATCAGCACTTATCAGTTGGTCCAAATCATTATCTCCCACATGTATATAATCGGTGCTCGTTTATATTAAAATAGCGAATCTACAAACTTTAATGGACTCGCTTGATCATTTATCTTTTTCACATGTATGTTGCTGTATGTGCCGGCTATATAAATGGAGTGGATGGCTAAAAAGAGCTTGAAAATCTTTTGTTCGTTTACATGGAGCTCTTAAAATTAAGAATTTTTATTATTTCTAAATTATGACTTTAACATATATCAGAACCAAAACTATCACATACACTTTTAAATCAATTTTAGACAAATATTTCCTCTTATTATCTTATGCCCTCTTAAATAAATACACATGTTCTTCAAACTATATTCATTGCAGTACATTTTAAAGAAGTAAACTATTCTTCAACATTTATAATGTGCTAGAAAATCTTAAGATGCTAATGCAAACCGTGTTAGGTTGTCTTAAATGGGATGCAAATTTTTGATGTAGTGCTAAGAATAGAGGCCTTATATGATAGTAGTTTCATTATCTATTTCCATCTATTTCTTCAACCTGTCACTTTAATGTTTGGATAACCCTTGACATCTTTAGCAACTGACTATTCAATGTCTAGTTTAATGGCATATTTACACAAAAATGGTAAGTCATTATTATTATTGACGGTCACAGCCTGGTATTTCATTATCTTCACTTGTTAAGGACTTCTTAACATATACATTGTCTACTAAAATGCTATTTTTCTACAAAAGCTCTAACTTTATTCCTTTCTTATTTTTACTTTTAACTTCTCATCTCATACAATCTTTTCTTTTTTGTGTTTCCGAAGAGATTTAATTATATTATAATATTATACTATGCAATATTTTTTATATTATTTTTTGATTATTTTCAATTTCTTTAGATTCCTTTTTCTATTCAATTATCTTTGTTTATTTATAGTAACTGTACCAGAAACATTACAAGATTTCTTAGAAGATTAATATTGTATCAATTATAAATCGTTACATCATTTAATTTTTGTTTTGATTTCAAAATTACTATTACACTGTTATATTCTCTGTTGTACTTTTTTTTTTTTAAATAAAAAAAATACAGAATCTTAATTTTTTCTTTATAATTCTTCTTACTTTTTACTATATTCATGTAATATGTAATTATTTTTTTTAGATTAAACAAGTTTTCAACTTCTCTAATCTATTTATATATTTTAACATTCTATGTAGAATTGAGGTCTATTCAATTTTTAAAAAAAATAATTTTATTGCCAAGATAGCTTTCTTTGTTGAGTTGTTTGCAATTTTTTTATAATCATTAATTATATATATATATATATTAATTTTCTATTACACATAAACGTATGTGATGTAATGTGATGCACTATGACCTCCTTAAACGGAGTCAGGAATCTCTCAGAAACTATGCCCAGTGAAACCTGTTAGCCACTTTACCTTCTATTCCCCACTCTAAGTTTTCCCATATTCTGCTCCATCCCATTTCCACAACATAATTTTTGTCAACTCTATGGCCTTTATATCTAAATCCCCATTATCTTTTCCCAAACCCAGCATAAAAACCAAACTCAAGATGAGGATGGCGCCACCTATAAGCTTGTTATAGCTGTTATTTAATTTTAGTGTTTTGTTTTATGATATATATATATATTGTGTCTGATATTACATATATAAAATTATAGATTTAAAGCTGACTTTGAAATGTAAACAATTTGAAAACATTTCAGTGTAATAATTTAAATAAAATTTAAGCAGTGATATAACCAGGCAATGACTAATTAAAACCAGAAAGCAACCTTAAATCATATGATCTAGTTATAATAATAGTATATAGCTTGATATGGATCTTATTAATGCTATATCATATGGTTTCAGTTATAAGCAATTTTAATTGCTTACTGCTTAATTATAACGATAGTTGAAATTTGATCTACAACACATATATAATTAACAGTAGCTCTATAAAATGAAAAACAAATAGAAGAGATTATTTGCCTCTCTTTTTTTCATAATATTCTAACATGGAATGAGATCTTATAAAATCTTGCAGATCAGTAATACTGGACTGCAATTTAATATAATTTTAATAACTAATAGAGTGCTGTAAAATATATGTAATTCAGTTCATTTTTTGTCCAAAATATCTAAGGATCTATTTTATGACTGCCTGTTGCAAGTAATATGCATTAGTGTGCAATCAAACTATCTTGATGAACTTCTGGTAAAATGGTACATTATGAAAATACACAATAAAATTACTATCATGATCTCTGAAAATATTCTGAGAGATATCTATGCCAGCACTACTGAGGTTAGGTTTCTAGCTCATGAAATGAAAAAGAACTACATGGTACTGGAAACCATGGAAACAATTTAACTGCAAGGTATATGGTCCACAAAATTAGCTTCTCTATATAATTTAGATACACAATAAAATTACTTCAACTTACTATTGAAGGTATATCAAAATCAAACATGGATACCATCTACAAATTAATAGTTCAGTATAAAATTGTTGCAGTTGTAGTTCAGGTGAGTCATGATTCTTGTAATAATGATTATCTTCTTAAAATTATTGAATTTTCATTGATTGGTGATAGAATGCATTCTAAACACAATATTGCTACATTCGTGTCAAATAACAGTTTTTATTGAAGAAAATTCAAATAATATTGCAATCATATTTAGCAGATTATATATATATATGAAAAACAAAAAAACACAAGTTAAAACTTGCTAACGCTTGTATTTATGACAATAGATGGCGTTCTACCAAAAACACCGTCAAGCGTAGTTTTTTGTTTACATAAACATCAGAGCAAGCATTCACTATCTCTAACTTTAATTTCCACCTTCAGATCATGATTTCAAGCTATTTGCTATCGTCAGTGAAGGACAGGAATAAGAAAATAGATCTAAACACAAACTCTGAGCGTTTATGAAACAGTTTCTATTCAGCTTGCAAGCATGAATCTTTTAGACACGTAATGCCTTCAAACTCAGCATAGCAAGCCAGATGGCTACATGGATCTGATCTCAGTTCAGCATCACCACATAGTAGAAGCCTCTGCAATATATATCATTGCAAGGAAGACCTCAAAGTTACTTGTGTTTTTTTGTTTTTCATAAATGTACCTTTGAGGTCTTTCTTGCAATGATATATATTGCAGAGGCTTCTACTATGTGGTGATGCTGAACTGAGATCAGACCCATGTAGCTATCTGGCTTGCTATGCTGAGTTTGAAGACATTACGTGTCTAAAAGATTCACGCTTGCAAGCTGAATAGAAACTGTTTCATAAACACTCAGAGTTTGTGTTTAGATCTATTTTCTTATTCCTGTCCTTCACTGATGATAGCAAATAGCTTGAAATCATGATCTGAAGGTGGAAATTAAAGTTAGAGATAGTGAATGCTTGCTCTGACATTTATGTAAACAAAAAACTACGCTTGACGGTGTTTTTGGTAGAACGCCATCTATTGTCATATATATATAATGTTTACAAATTCCAACACAAAATGGCCCTTCCGATTGCTTTCAGATCTACTTACATCTTTTTATTTATAGAAGATTACAATTTTTATTGTAGTCTTTGGGTTATATAAATGAGGATCAAGCAGGTTGTAAACTTCAAGAATAAATAGAGGTAAACAGCATTCAATTACTTTATAATGCTAAGCAAGAAGAAACATTCTATTCAGACAGACAAAAAACATAAACAAGTGATATATATATATATAATATATATATATATATAATTAGTTTCCAACCAGTAACCACCTAAACATTCACAGTAAATATAGCAACCAATATTTCTAACTGCTGTCAAGGCAACCTTCACACCTTTTAATAGCAAGAATGGAAATCCATTCTTACTAATGGTCCATTGAATATATATGGACACTTAAAGATATATATATATATATATATATGTCCACAGATGGCATCCTACCAAGACTGCCAATCAAGCGTATGTTTTGTTTACATAAACATCAGAGTAGTTAGTATTAAACAAAACATACGCTTGATTGGCAGTCTTGGTAGGACGCCATCTGTGGACATAAATACAAGCGTTAGCAAGTTTTTTAACTTGCATTTTTGTTTATCATATATATATATATAATAAAAACTACCCCAAATCTAAAATTAAACCAGACCAGCATAAAAATAATATTAAAACACAACCTAAGGTTTCACTGCTACAAGCAGACTGCTCAAGTGTAAAAAACTACAAAAACTATACCATATATATAATATTAAACATTACCCACAAATCCATTTACTTCCCATCCACCCTTAATATTAAAAGAACTCTTAAATAAGTTAATTGATTCAGAATAATAAATTTTCAATAATAAAGACTGGTTAATTCTTCTTTTGATTTCATTTCTCTCAAAGAAGATAACCTTAGCTTCATCAAAATCAATAGTGTGGCCTGTATCTTTTTCATGGACATACAAAGCAGAACTAAGATATCTATTTTTAACTCTACTTTTATGAACCTTTACTCTTTCATTTAAACTCAAACTATTCTGACCTATGTAAATCTTCTTACAAATAAACAAAAAATAAAATATACTACACCAGGAGTAGTATTTCTATCAAAAACTTCTTTTGTATTATTTAATAAATTATTCAATGTAACACCCCTTTTCCAAGCAATTTTCTTATTTCCAAACAATTTACTATTTCCACACACAATTTTATAAGAAGACAATTTAAATGGCAAAGAAATAAAATCATATTTTTCTTTAACCTTTACATCCTTACAAATATTACTATTAAATAAAATACTTTTAACAAATTTATCAGAGTATCCAACACTCAAGTAATCTTTATAAAATTGATATTTCTGGAACAAAGCTACCCCACTAGAATTATTTAATTTAATATTCCTATGGAACAAAGCTACCCCACTAGAATTATTTAATTTAATATTCCTATGTCATAGGAAATATTTTTAATCAAGATTCTTCTTCTGAATATTTAACTAAGAATCTATAATTGAAAAATTAGGACATAAAAATTGATTTTTGATAAAAGTTCCAATCGAAGATCTTTTTCCAGATCCAATAATAAAACCAAATGAATTTTATCTTTGTAGATACAATTGGAGTCTCCTCAACAGATTCAGAACCACCCATGATCATTGTGCACATCTGTCTCATAATTGGCATTTAAAAGCCACTGATTTTGAAGCACTTAATCACATTTCCTGATTTGAATCTCTAAAGATTATTCCTGTATAATATTTTAATAATAGTTAAAGCTGTTTAAAATATCCAGATGCTAAATAAATAAATAATCATTTTAAGTTCATATGTATTGTAACCATCTGGGTTATATGGTAAACAGCAACAGTCATGTGCGTGCATGCACACACACATATATATATATATATAAAGTTGAAAGGAAAGGTAGAGATAAACATAGACATAATTTTTTGTAGATATTTTTCTACATTTCCTGGAATAAAAATAATAAATGAAGGGTTAAATAATTCTGGATGTAAAACAGAATTTTATTCTAAATTAAAGCATTTAAAAAGGTCTAAATAAATAAATTATTATTATTATTATTATTATTATTATTATTATTATTATTATTATTATTATTATTATTATTATTATTATTATTATTATTATTATTATTATTATTATTATTATTATTATTATTATTATTATTATTATTATTATTATTTTTGAAATTAAAAACAAACATGTTCTAATAATTGTAAAAAATTTTATTATGTATTTTGAAATCTTTTAATTAATTGGTAAATTTCTCTGTCCAAGTAAAAACATGTAGATAACACCATTGATAAAATTTCAAAGTAGTGATTTGAAAAGGTTAAAATTGATTTTCATCAAGATAAAGATTGGACAGAAAAAACTCTGTTTTCAGTTATTGTGTTTTTATCACCTCAAGATTAAAAAGGATTAGATAGATTGAAAACAGTATTCTATGTGTTTCTATCACTTCAGATAATTCTATAAAAGATCTGATAAAAAATATCAATTCAGTTTTGGCTTACAGTTTTTGTAAGAGCTGACTAAAAGAGTATGGTTTTAATATTTTGAGAAGCAGTGACCAAATAGGCCAGCCAAAAAGATTGGATAGTAATTTTTTGAAGACAGTTTTTGTCTTAATATTTTTATAAAGCAGTTGGCTAGAAGAATTAGTGTTTGGAGAGTTATGAAAATAAAATAGCTCTCTTGAAAATATAGCTAAAGTCAGGTCAGTAGATCCAGCAGTGAACAGTCTACTAGTCCTATATACTGGAATTTTGATTTACTTGAAGACTGGACCAATTTAAAATGAATCAATTAGTCTTTACAAATGTGTTCTAGAAGACAGTTTGCAGGCCTGATGCTCATCAAACCTTAGACAGAAAGAAGAATGGCAACACACCTGATTATACCTTCCTGATTATGACAATCCTGGGCTATACCTGCCTCATCAAGACCAACTCACAAGGAGAAGCACAAATAAGTGTATATGGAATGGTGAGTAGAATTATATATAATGAGAATAAAATTTTAAACAATTTCTTTGGTAAAAATGACATTTAAAAATGTATATATTTTAAATGATAAGTTAATAATTTTGCTTGAATTGAATTAAAATCTAAAAATAATAACTGAATCATGGACAATTTATTTTAAAAAAAGAAAAAAAGAACTTCCAACATCTTTTTAGATTAATTTAAAGATGTAATTAATTAATTGAGAGTAATCTGTCATAAAAAAAAACTTTTGAGTTACCTGTCAAAAAAATTGACTTTTTTTAAAAAAGTAAAAAGAAAATATAAATATAATTTATCCAAACTTCAAACACTTTTAGCAAACTTTATTTGTACATACACCTACATTTCGACTGACCTGCAGTCTTCTTCAGAGCTATGATATAATGAACAAAATAAAAAAACAACTATATAATAACACCATAAAAATTTTTTTAAACAATAAAAAAAATATATATATATATTAAAAACCTGAAATAAATAATCAAACCCAAATAAAACAATTAATATAAAATAAAATGTACTACATAAATGAAAAATAAATATAAATTATACATGTGTATTCTTAACTTTATACATATATACATTCAAGGACAACTATTAATCTAAATATTATCTATTTTATTATTATTAACAATCTACTAATTATCTGTATTCTTCATAAACTTAAACTTTATGATTAGTAACTAAAATTCTTTTAATTTTAAATCATATTTATTATTTTCTTACTCATTCTTCTTTTAAAATTAATATTTTATATTTATTATTGCTGAATATTTAAAACCTATAAACTTTATAATCTTTACACTTACTAAGGCTATTCTGATCTTCAAAATAAAATAATGAAAAATCTTTTTTTTTTTCAAAAAATTATCTTATACCTAGCTCCCTCTATTACATATTATTTAAACTAAATATATATCCCCTACAACTCTTTATTTATATATATATATATATTTACACTTTAACTTTTATTATATAATACTCATAAATTTATATTATACTTCTTTATATGTTTTTATATATATAAACCCTACAACTTTATTTACATATATATTTTTTTATTTTATATATTTTAACTTTTATCATTATTTTTATATAATTCTTATAAAAAAATTTTATACTGTTTTATATGTAAATATTATGCTAAGTTTATTAATTTATTTATTTATTATTATTTAATATCTGTAAATATACCCAAATTTATATTCATATTTAACCTAACCATTTTTTATCATCCCCAACTTATTTATTAACAATTATCTCTTTACATATTTACCTCTATATATCTTATTTAATAACTAAACCAATCTCATCCTAATCCCAGAATCTCTATTAAATTCTGGTTTTATCTTTCTTATTAATATAGCTTCTTTTATTTTCCTTTCTTTAATACTTTTTGTATATAACTTCATTTTTATTGAACTTTGTGTAAATTTGTGTCCTGTTTCTTTTGTATGTATATATATTGGTGATTTATTATCTGCCATATGTTGTTTTAGTCTTGTTTTTATAGAATTTTTTGTTTCTCCCACATATTTGTTATCAATCCCACTATCTAGACATTGTTTGCATTTTATCACATATACTCCATTAATTATTTCTTTATTATCTTTATTATATCCTATGTATTTGTTATCTATCAAATTTAATAGGTTTTCTCTTTTTTTATTAACTATTTTTGTATTAATTATTCTTTTGTATCTTTTATTAATCTTCTTTATAATTTTGTTAAATTTATTCACTATGATATTATTATTTGTTTTTATTTCTATATATCTATCTTCACCTTTCTTTTTTCCTTCACTCTTTTCATTTTTATTTATCTTATATTCTATTTTTCCAATACTTCTTTTAATTATATATACAGGGAAACCATTCATTTTTCACTGTATATATAATTAAAAGAAGTATTGGAAAAATAGAATATAAGATAAATAAAAATGAAAAGAGTGAAGGAAAAAAGAAAGGTGAAGATAGATATATAGGAATAAAAACAAATAATAATATCATAGTGAATAAATTTAACAAAATTATAAAGAAGATTAATAAAAGATACAAAAGAATAATTAATACAAAATTAGTTAATAAAAAAAGAGAAAACCTATTAAATGTGATAGATAACAAATACATAGGATATAATAAAGATAATAAAGAAATAATTAATGGAGTATATGTGATAAAATGCAAACGATGTCTAGATAGTGGGATTGATAACAAATATGTGGGAGAAACAAAAAATTCTATAAAAACAAGACTAAAACAACATATGGCAGATAATAAATCACCAATATATATACATACAAAAGAAACAGGACACAAATTTACACAAAGTTCAATAAAAATGAAGTTATATACAAAAAGTATTAAAGAAAGGAAAATAAAAGAAGCTATATTAATAAGAAAGATAAAACCAGAATTTAATAGAGATTCTGGGATTAGGATGAGATTGGTTTAGTTATTAAATAAGATATATAGAGGTAAATATGTAAAGAGATAATTGTTAATAAATAAGTTGGGGGTGATAAAAAATGGTTAGGTTAAATACGAATATAAATTTGGGTATATTTACAGATATTAAATAATAATAAATAAATAAATTAATAAACTTAGCATAATATTTACATATAAAACAGTATAAAAATTTTTTTATAAGAATTATATAAAAATAATGATAAAAGTTAAAATATATAAAATAAAAAAATATACATGTAAATAAAGTTGTAGGGTTTATATATATAAAAACATATAAAGAAGTATAATATAAATTTATGAGTATTATATAATAAAAGTTAAAGTGTAAAATATATATATATATATATATATATATATAAAGAGTTGTAGGGGATATATATTTAGTTTAAATAATATGTAATAAAGGGAGCTAGGGTATAAGATAATTTTTTGAAAAAAAAAACGATTTTTCATTATTTTATTTTGAAGATCAGAATAGCCTTAGTAAGTGTAAAGATTATAAAGTTTATAGGTTTTAAATATTCAGCAATAATAAATATAAAATATTAATTTTAAAAAAAGAATGAGTAAGAAAATAATAAATATGATTTAAAATTAAAAGAATTTTAGTTACTAATCATAAAGTTTAAGTTTATGAAGAATACAGATAATTAGTAGATTGTTAATAATAATAAAATAGATAATATTTAGATTAATAGTTGTCCTTGAATGTATATATGTATAAAGTTAAGAATACACATGTATAATTTATATTTATTTTTCATTTATGTAGTACATTTTATTTTATATTAATTGTTTTATTTGGGTTTGATTATTTATTTCAGGTTTTTAATATATATATATTTTTATTGTTTAAAAATTTTTTTATGGTGTTATTATATAGTTGTTTTTTTATTTTGTTCATTATATCATAGCTCTGAAGAAGACTGCAGGTCAGTCGAAACGTAGGTGTATGTACAAATAAAGTTTGCTAAAAGTGTTTGAAGTTTGGATAAATTATATTTATATGATATTGCGGCAAACATAAATAAAAATGTGATTTTGGTAATATTTAAAAAGAAAATACTTTAATTGATTGAAAAAAGAGACTATTAATACTATTAATTCATATCATCTATATGTTCATAGGTACACATGTATGTGTGAATTTTATGTATAGTTTTCAAATGGAATTTATTATGAAATATATTTTTAATAATTTTATTATTTTGATAAATTCAAACATGTTCATTTTATACTAAGACACAAGTCTTTGTGCTGACTGGTTGTAAATAAATCTATTGGGACATATATCTAAATCAGTGTAATAACTTGAACATGTAAATCATATATATGTAAATAATAATGTGATAATTTTTTTATTATATGTTAAGCAAAATCAGAAGGCTTAACTTATATGTATAGCCATATAGACCTTAATATGATTTTTATTGTTAACAAACTTGTGTTCAATTATGAAAATTATTTCAGTGGTTTTAAATATTTTCGGAATGTTTTCATCATCTCTTGATCACATACAGTAAAAGAACTTATGTTCTTCTGAGCTAGATTTGTGTATAATGGCTGATATATAAATGGGGATGTATATTATTGATTTTGGGCATTCAGAGATGATCAATCATCATCCTGGATGGTGTAAAAGAGAATACGCTTTAAAGCCCATGCACTACATTTTATTTTAGTTTAGTCTTATTAGAAGTTAAGTTTATAGTTGGCCAGTACAAGTGGCCAGAGTATTGATGATGATCAGCATGTTTAGTATTTCAGCATTATTGTTTATATTTTTCTGATCATGTATTCTGATGGATTAGCACTTAAGGGATACTTCCAAAGTTATGTTTAAATAAATGTCACAAGCTTGCAAGGGCTAAATAGTTGATCTGATCTATAGAAGACCCATTTTCAATCCAGTCACCAGATTGTCTCTTGATTTGTTTTGATGGATCATTCATGAATGAATGGTTGTTACTTGGAGTATTACTTATACTTATTTTGACTTATTATAATAATTCTGGTTTCTGTATAGTTAATTATGATTATGGTTGCTCTAAGGAGTTAACTGATCTCTTCTGATCTAAATGATCTTGCTGGATGATATCTCAGAGATCTCAGGATCTCAGGATTTCATACTCTTTATAATATATAACATTACTTATATATTTTAATACTTAAACATTACTTTAATATAATTTGTAATAATCTCTCTTATGATACTTTAATATCTCTTTATTTATTTCTTATATATATTTTTGGATGTTAAACATTACTTTAATATTTTTTATAACATCTTATTATTATATTACTTTATACTTTTAATAAATTTTAAATTAATTGACTGGGCCAGATGATGATATTTTATTACCCCAGGTATGACCATCTTTTTACCAGCCATTACCCTATCCTGTTGAAAATGGCTCTCTAACTATGAAATGATGATGATCATGCACTGTGGTAAATATTATAAATGGCTTCCTAATGTAAGGCTGATGATGATCACATATTGGTGATTATCACTTCAAAATTATCAACTTGATCTCAAACCACAACTGAGAAAGAAAAAAGTATGCATTTTATGCAGAATTAATTTTAAAAATTACTGTGAAATAAGTGACAAGAGTATTAATAATGATTATAAATTATAAAATAGTAGTTTTCGTGTATTTTTAGAGGAGGTTCATGTTTAGAGTTAAATAAAAAATCAATGACTTTGGAGATTGGATTGGGTGTTTGTTTGTTAAGTGTGTTTATCTGTATTTTCAATTTGATGATGGTTGAAAATTTTTGTCATTGGCTTGATGATGCAATGTTTTCATGCAATTTCAAGAGGTGTTCTACCTCAGCTATTTCCTCCAACCCATTTTTTTTGTATTTCATATTATTAATCACAGAGCAGTTAAATAGTCCTACCATAATTCCAGCCTCTAAATCTCCAAAGAAAAGAAGAAAGGTATAACTTATATTTCCTAGCTCATAAGACTCAAAGAAGCAGGGCATAATTTAGTATTTTCCAGCCCTTCCATGGGAGAGGACTTTGCAAATATATTTGCATTTCTATATCATTGGTTGGAGAAGCTAATAGTGTCTCAATTGAGATCATCTTCTTGGTATTCATAGTGCATTGTGTACTTATAGTCCAATGGCTAAATTCTTTATTTATCTCAAAATTGCAGATCACTATTCATTCTGTTAACTGTCAGATATCCATCAGATCTCCAAAAAAATTGATGAGTTTATAGTTTTAGATATGACCTTTGTTTTGACTATATATATAGACATGTAGATGTTTAAAAGTTTCATATCTTCTTCTCAACAATTAACTTTTATATAAATGCTTAGCTTGAGATGGTTTTTTGAATCTAAAGTCCCAACTCCTCACAGACGAGACCCATAGGTCGAAACCGGTCTGGGGATGGGGACAATCCAAGATAAAAATGATTTGAATGCCTTCTCTTGTAGGAGCATTTATCATAAATAAATAAAAAAGTTTGTTTAGAGCTCATTAGCATGCTCTTAATTTTACATATATATATATATATATATATATATATATATATATATATATATATATATATATTATGTAAAATATTGTTAGAAAGGTGTTTCATTTCTATTTTCCTTTGGCCTCAGAGTGGAGTAATCTAACCATCTGGGTTACATGGTACACAGCAACATAGTTGTGCGTGCGCGCGCACACACACACACACACACACACATATATATATATATATAAAGTTGAAAGGAAAAGTAGAAATAAACTCAGACAAATTTTTGTAGATATTTTTCTAGCTTTAACTCAGGATCTAAAACAGAATTTTATTATACACTTAAACAGTTAAAAAGATCTAATAAATATTGTATTATTATTTGTAACTCTGAATTTGAAATTTAAAAAGAAGCATGTCTATTGATAATTATAAAAATATCTATTTTTGAAAATCTTTTAATTAATGCTTGTATACATTTCTTTATCTACTTTCAAAAATCTTTGTAGATTAAAAATTCCAAAAGTAGTTTTTAATTAAAAGTGTTTTGAAAAGAATAAAAACATGTAAATGACACTTCAGTAAAAATCTAAAAATAGCTTTTGATTAAAATTGTTTTTAATCAAGATTAGACAGATTGAATTATTGTTGTCATCTCAGATGATTCTATAAAAGAACTGATAAAAATATCAGCTCAGTTTGGCTTGTAGTTTATGCAAGAGCTGGCCAGAAGAGTGTGGTTTTAATATTTAGAGTAGCAACCAGCTTATGGATAACTGCAAAGATGGCTAAAATATTTTGTGAAGAGTTGGCTGCAGTTTGTTGGTAACTGTAGCAGAGAATGGAAACAGTAAAGCTGGCAGCATACATGGCTAGTAGAGTTATGCAGAAAAATGCATGAAGATAAAGAATGCAAGAAAACAGCTGCTTTACAGTTCAATAGTAGAGTTTGAATTCACATGGAGGGAAATGACTCACTTCTTTGTGTTGATATTCATGGCTACAAATATGTTCTGAGAAAATAGCTAACTTTCTTGGACCAATCCTAGTCAGAAGGAAACTGATCAATGCAACAATCATACATGAATTATACTTTTACCTGATGATAACAACTGCCTAGATCATGCTTATTTTAATGATGAACCAAAAACAAGCTTACCCAAGAGAAACCCTTGCTGAATGAAAAAGCAGTTATATGTTTGATGCTATGTCTATATGCAGAGAAAAGCACAGATAAACATATATACAATGGTAAGTAGCATTATATATAATATGAACAAAATTGTTAATGTTTTTTTAATAATTCATTAAAAATGACACTCTAAAAGTGAGTTATATAATTTATAATGATTATTTTAAATCATTTATTGAGAAAACAAAAAGAAATTTAGAAATTTATATTTTTAATTGCCCACAATTTTGAATTGGGGAAGTGAGACATGCAATTAAATTTATGAAGAAAGGGAAGGCTCCAGGTAATGATGGAATTATAATTGATATATTAGAAAGAAGCAGGTGAAGAAATAGAAACAATTTTAGCAAAGTTATATACCAAATGTCTAAATGATAAAGGTGTACCAGATAATTGGAAGAATGCAGTAATAATATTAATATTTAAACAAGGTGATAAAGAAGATATGAGAAATTACAGACCTATCAATTTTTTATCAGTGTTATACAAAATTTTTACTAAGATAATTATAACTCGTCTACAGAAAACATTGGATTTTCACCAACCAAGAGAACAAGCTGGTTTTAAAAGTGGTTTTAGTACAGTAGATCATATCCAAGTATTGAGAGAATTTATAGAAAGGACAAATAAATATGAGTTGCCATTATGCTTAGGATTTGTAGACTATGAAAAGGCATTTGATTCTATAAACATTTCTTCAGTGATTAAAGCATTGGATCATCAAGGTATAGATCCAGGATATTGTCATATTTTAAAGAATATTTATAAAAATGCAACAGCAACAATTAGATTACATAATGATAGTAGAAAAATCAACATTGAAAAGGGTGTAAGACATGGTGACTATATCTCCAAAACTTTTTACAGCAGTGCTGCAAGAAGTATTTTGTAGATTAAAATGGGAAGTTAAAGGAGTGAAAGTAAATGGAGATTATTTAAGTCATTTAGATTTTGCAGATGATGTAGTTGTTTTTGTAAATAATGCTTTGGAGTTACAGGAAATGTTGCAGGAGTTATCAGATGAAAGTAGGAAAGTAGGACTAAAGATAAATGTTAAAAGGACTAAAGTAATATTTAATAGATTTTCTCAAAATATGAAATAAAGATTGATTATGATGAGTTAGAAGAAGTTAACAGTTACAAACACCTTAGTCAGATTATTAATACAGATGTAAACATAATGGATGAAATTAATCATAGAATTAAACTTGGTTGGAGTGCTTTTGGTAGAAATAACTTGATACTAAAAGGAAATATGCCTATGTGTTTGAAAAGGAAGGCTTTTAATAAATGTGTTTTGCCAGTTCTTACTTATGGATCTGAGACTTGGACACTTAATAGAAGAGCAATACAGTGATTTCAGACAACTCAAAGAAGTATGGAGAGATGCATGTTAAGAGTAACAAGAAGAGATTGAAAACACAATGTATGGGTAAGAGAACAAACAGGTGTTACTGACCTTATTGAAAAAATTAAAAGACTGTAGTGGAGTTGGCCTGGACATATTGCTAGAAGAGATGATAATAGATGGACAATTGAAAGTGTAAACTGGATTCTAAGAGATTGTAAAAGACCCAGAAAGAGACCACATGTGAGATGGATGGATGAAATAAGAAAGTGTGCAGGGGTAATGTGGAGAAGAGAAGCTAAAGATAGGAAAAGATGGATTGAACTTGGAGAGACCTTCATCTTGCAGTGGATTAATAATGGTTGATGATGACGATGATATAAATGGCTAAAAAAATGTTTACTGATTGTTTTTAATTATTTTATATATAAATAGAAAATAAAAATGTTTGAAGGAATTGGTTTATTGATACCATAAGCATAAATTATTTTTTAAATAATAATAATTTTATTTATTTATTTATTTACATCCTCCACATAGTTTGAAATATACAAATCATTTATAGACAAATAATCTAAATACATGCAGTAAGAGTAAATTGGCAGTATAATAAGATATGAATGATATACAATTCATATTTTCTATAGTATAGATTTCATTATGTTTAGAAATTTAGCCTTATCTATAGATAAAATGTCTATTTCTAACTTATTACTCATATCTATAGAATTGTATAACTTGCTTATTCTTTGCAAATTAGAATGTTCTAAATAAAAGGTTTATTAGTTGTTATTTTTATTTTGTCATGATACCTTGTGTTTCTTATTCTTTAAATTTAATTTTAGTTATACAATTTGATAGATCTAAGTTCTCGTGCAAAATACATTAATATTTAGATCTTTTAATTGTCTTCATCTTACAAATGAAAGGTAATATTTTTTCTGATTTGCATTTATATATTTAACAAAATTATTATATATTTTCTGTAGCATGTTCATTATTGTTACATTGTTTTTATTTCATATTTCTAATTCAAATCACAGACATTGCTAGAGCTCTAAATAATATAATTTTTGTTATTATGGAGAAGCTTTCACCATTTCTTAATAATCTTTCTATAGTTTTATAATTTTTTTTTTGTATTTCTTTATCATGTGTATTGTAGGAATTATTACTGTCAAAATTTATTCCAGGATGCTTGTGAAATTTTTTTTAAATAATTTTTTATTACTTATACAGTAATTTATATTTAAAAAATGTAGTTTCAGGTATGTTATACAGGACAACATTTCTCAATATTTATTTTGCTATTAATAATACACCAATTTTCAAAATTATTTAGATGGCCTTGTAATATAATCATTGTGATATGATTATGATAAATTTTCCGAATGCTTTATATTTTGTTTTATATCTGCTGTAAAAATATTAAATAACAATGGAGCCAAAACTCCTCCTTGAGATCTAGCTTGATTGATACTTATTAATTCACTAGATTCACTATTGAGATAGATGTAAACCATATGAACTTTTAAGTAAAAAGTTGCTTTTATATTTACATTCAATTTAATCAATTTATTAATAATACAGGAGAGATTAAATCAAAAGCAAATGTCAAGTCCAGGTATATGAGATCAATTATTTTCCCATTACTTAAGGCATGTTGAATTGTTGTAAGATTAGTAATGTCTGATTTTTTTGATACAAAACCATGTTGAGATTTTGATATAATCTTATTAATATCATTTTTTATTTATGAATAAACATAATTTGTAAATTTTTTAGAAAGAGTTGGTAAAATCGATATTGTTCTATAATTCTATCATCTTTGACATCATTTTTATAAATAGATACAATTCTAATTATTTCTAAATCCCTAGGAAAAATCTTTTTGTCTAATGATGTCTGTAATAATTTTTGTGTTGAAGGATCTATTAATTCACAGCATTCTTTCAAAATAAATGTTGAAGTTTCATAAAAATTAACGTTTTTTTTTAATTTCTAAGTTATATTTTTATTGCTTTTTCAATATTTTGCTGATTTATATTTTTTGAGAAAAATAAATTTTTGGAAGAATTATCAGAAACAGTTTTGTCATACTGACTCGTTGTCTCATTTAATGCCACATCTTTTGTGTTACATTGATATGATTATGAAAATCCCAAAAAGTTTTAGAGTGATATTTAAAATACATCTCCAAATTTTTACTATAATTTTTATAATCTTGTATTTTTTACTTTTTTATAATTTTCTTAGATTTATTACATTGTTACAATAAATTATGTTTTTCGTTTCTATAAACTTTCTACAATGACATTCTTTTCTTCTTATAATAAATCGAAGTTCTGTAGTAAACCAGATAGGAAAATTTCATTTTCTTTAAATAATGTTTGGTATATTTTGATAAATGGTCATCAGAAATTTTTTAATAGCAATATCTAGATCAATAATATTGTTTAAAAAATTACAATCATAGTTTTTAAAAGTATCTGTATATTTTATCATAGTTATCTTTACTAAAATCTTTTTTTAATCTGCACTTTTTATTTCTTTTGTATATTAGATTTAGTAATATTTCCAGTGGTGGATAATATATATCTATAGGTAATAATATTCATTATAAATATATTAAATAACATCAATATTACCACTTAGGTTATTTAATATATTTATAAAGATATTACACTTGGGGGGAAATGTGAATAACTCCATGTGTTTGTGTGTTTAATTGTAAAAAATTTGATATATTAATCTTTAAATGAGTTTTAAAATTTATATCTGTGCTAGAGACAATCTCTAGTGTAGTAAATAATTAATAATAGTCATTATTATATTTATCTAAAGTCGATGGTGTCAAAGGTGTGGGTTGAGTTAATTTGACACTTGTAATTCAAAATGTAATTATGTAATATTAATCCTGATGATAATTTACATACTATTTCAAATGAATTCTTATGCAGAATTAAATTCAGGAACTTATTTAAATGATTTTTATTTGTATTGTTTTGTTTTAATTTGAGAATTTGTATTAAATTTAGTAAGTGAATGTCTTGATATTTTTTTATTTTATTTATTATTCAGGACAATTGAATTCTTCAGCAATAAAAATATTATGGTTATAATATCACTTAAAGAATTTTCTTGATCAATATGTATGGAAGCTAAATGTAATTTTTTGTTATTGTTTAATTGGATTTCAACCCAAGTAGATTCACATTGATAACTAATTTTTCTAATGCATTTACTAATTACGTGTACCATCTTCCCTTTTAAATATGCAATCATTTCACTTTCCCTTTTAAACATGCAATCGTTTCCATCTTGCCTATAAATATATCTATCATCTATATTTGTGTGTCTTTTATATTTGTTGTTAACCGTGTTTTCATTAATAAAATAATATCAAAATTTTCAGATAAAAATTGGAAATAATTATCATTCAGTTTTGTTCTTAGTCCTCTAAAATTCATATAAAAGCATCGTATTATTTTGCTATTTGCATGATTTTGTCAATCCATTAAGTAAGTATGCATTTTTCATTGCCTATAGCTGTGATTGTTCATATAATGATTATTTAAATAGTTATATTAGATCCATCGAAAATATATTTTAATTTTATCATAGCATCTCTATAATATTCAGGCATAGTTACAAAATAAGTTGCAGACATTGTCCATATCAATTTTTATACATCTAATAGAAGTTTTTAAATATCCCTGAATCTAATTTTTAAAATCATTTTGATCTAAATAAGCATTAGCTGTAGATATTAGATATTCATTTTTATTATACGAATTGACATTATTTTCCCAAAGCTGATAATTATAATTATCAATATTTCCATATATTATATATATATATAGCCATATACATCATTATCACTATATTTGCTTATTTTATTGTTTATATTATATCTTTGATATATAAACTCACTTTTTGTAAATAATTATATATATTATTTTTAATCTTTATAACTATGTTATTTTTATAAATTTCTTTCCGATTCCATTGATAATTTTTATTATAACATACTTTGTTTTTGTATTGTCTCCATTTAAATATATGCTTATTAATTTCTTGTGTCTTCCACAATATATTTTCTTTTATCTGTATTATCTGATACTATATTATCTACCAAAAATTTTCAATCATTTATATATTTTATTTTAGTTTTGGGTATCTATGTAGATATATTCTTTTTATTAATTTTGATTGATTTTTTAATTCCTGATTGTTTTGTTTCATTTATATTAAAATTATCTCTATATATTGATTTAAGCAGGTCACATCATTTCTTCATTTATTTTTCCTATTGTTCTCAGATATCTTATTTATTAAGCTTGCTATTTCTTTTGCTCCATAATAATTGTTTGTTTTTTAAATATCTGATCTCTATCTAAAATTAATACTTCTTTTTTGCTATTTATTTCACTTTCTTCAATATATATATAATAATAATATCACATGACACCCATCCATCCTCTACAATTGATTAATACTTTTACAAAACCAGAGATAGTAAAGTAACCTATCCAGATATCTTTGCTGCTACTTGGTCACTTCTAAGTGACCAAGCATATGATCATCCATATCATTAACCAATTAATACCATACCATATGCACCCACATCTAAACAGAGATCAACCCACCACAGACTAGCTGGCCACATATGATGTACTTTGAAGATCTTAACCAGCTCAAACAAAAGCACTAACAACATGGAAAATATGTTTAACTGTACATGTTGAAATGCATAAAATTACTGTAATTAATTTAAGCTTGTCATAATTTTAGCTTCACATGAAAATCTGTTATAGTTTATAACATTATATTAATAAATTGGTCTTTACATTGAAAATGCATGTTTAATTCATTTAAATGAATAGTTCGTTCCACTAAAAGTGTTAAATCTGTAAGCCAGCATTCTTGATTATATTCTAGCACCAAATGACTTGATAACATGTTGCAACTTCAGTATTTGGGCTTGACTTAGCCATCTCACTATGGTCAGCATCAATACTGTTAAGGAGTTCCTGGAATTGGCAATGATTCATTCCCTTAGCCCTTATGAAATTCATAATCTTGATGATGATTTGCATAATGTTATATATCTTTGAAGCATCTGAGCATAAACTTTCTAGATGTACTATGCAATAGTACTTCATAAAAATGAGTTTTGGACAGCAAATGCATAATCTTCTATTAATTTTACAATTGTCAGTCTTTTATCTCTCCAGACCAACAATCAATAAATATTTTAGGTATGTTAACCATGATCAAAGAAAATAACTTTTAACATATTTTTTACTGATTATTATGAATCTCTTTTATTTAGTTGTCTTTTTAATGGCACTAAAAAGTCATTCCTTGAGTGACATTATATTCACCATCAATATCTCTAAAGTAAAATTGCAAGTTGAACCTTATATATAATATCATTACTATTAAATATGTTACCACACAACTAGTTTTTACAATAAAATCAATATTACTTGTAATTTTTTGAAAAAAAAATTTGTTGAGAAGACAGACTTTCTTTTTACTTTGATGCTTACAACACAATCCTTCCTATGCATTTAATTTGGCAGTAAATTTTTACATATAATGCCTTCTCAAATTATAGTCTTGACAAATTTCTTACAAATTAAGCAGAGTGCCTTAATATTTATCTTGACAAAAAAGGAGTCGTCTGACAATTCTTCAGTGGACAATATTTTTTAATTTGTCATCTTTCCTTTTTTTTTTTTGAGATGTTGTAGAAGGCATGCTAGGATTATAAAAACAATAATAGTTAAGGGACTTTAGTTACTTTTATTATGAAAATTAATTGATAGGAAAGTAGAAAGCAAGATTTGGGATCTTGGCAGATGTTTACAAAGCATATTTCAAGGCTGATATCATGTGAGGGGATTCATGCATTTCCTATTACATAGAAATGTATGTGACTAATGGCGGATGATTTTCCAGTTTGTCGAATTGACTCAGTTAACATTTTATATCTTGGCTACAAAGTAATGTATAATCTAATAATTAATTATTAATAATTGTTAATACATTTTTCTAAAGCTGGTGATTGTTACCTACCTCAGAAAAATAACTACAGTGCTGTAGCATTATAGCCTTCTGGCATCCATTGATTACTCTGGCTTGCACTGAGTGGCACTACTGTATGGAGAGTTTTGCCTGTTTTAATAACAGTTATGAGCAAGCATAAGAAATGGTGATCATGTGATATATATATATATATATTATGAGTCTTGATGGAAGGGTTAATACTTCTAAATTGATGATTCCGAATTTAATATTAGATGGATCATATTGGCGGTTGAAAAAAAATGGATGAGTACAAAACGTGTCGGCAGAGACTAGTTCTATATTTTTATCTATGTAGCAATTAATGTATAAGTCTTATAATATTGTAGAGAAGTTTTAATAGTTTCATTCTGATTCATATATATATAACGACTTCTTTTACATATAGTATATTTATCAAAAAATTATTTTACTCATTTACAAATATTATAATAGCTATTATGATTCATTAATGAGTCATAAAAGAAATAATAAAAATATTAATTACTGACAAAAACTTGTTAATATTTACGTAAATAAATAATTTATAACTTGACCACCAGATTTTTAATGATAAGGACAGCTGACGATTTGGAAAGTGGAGAAGGTTCAAGTGTATCCATTAAAGTTTGAAAATTTGCTATCTTAAAGAACTGATTATATATGTGTGTGGCAAATGATGATATTGACCAACTGATGAGAGCTGGTTCAGCATGAAATATGTATATTGGAAATCATTTATTTTTTTCACATGTATGTGGTCATGTGCATGGTGATATAAGATGGAGTGTATGACCTAAGAAAGCTTGAAAGTCTCGATTCAAATTCCTTCTAATTGCACCGTAATTAATTGAAAATAAAAAAATAATTTTATTTATAACCAGCCAAATTATTGATACTATTTATATTTAAAATGCGATAATATAGGAACAAATCTACTAAAATATATGAATCAGCACTAAAATAATATTATTATATATTTATATATTTTAAATTTTACTCATCATTCAAATGTATTTGCCACAAACAATGGAAGAGCATCTATAACTTTTTATATAATAGTATTGTTAATTAGAGAAGATATTAATTAGTATTAAAGTTTATCGGCTTAACGTTTTCGAGGATCCATGCCTCATATTCATAGCCTTCATAAAATGTATAATAAAATATGCAAATACAAATATTCAAATAAGCTAGTATTACGTAGCCCATTTCTTCGAGATCTCGAAGCAAGTGTCCTTTCTATTAATGGCATGGATGTTCAGAAAACAGCAACACCTCCTCTGTATTCTTGGAGCATGCTAAACAATCTGGACACAATTTCACATCCGCCAATCCCATAATATTGTGCTCAGAATCAAATGATCACAAAAGAAAAATAGGGGAGGCATTTTACATCAATGGAAACATCCATGCCATTAATAGAAAGGACACTTGCTTCGAGATCTTTGAATATTTGTATTTGCATATTTTATTATACATTTTATGAAGGCTATGAATATGAGGCATGGATCCTCGAAAACGTTAAGCCGATAAACTTTAATACTAATTAATATCTTCTCTAATTAACAATTATATATTTTACATATAGTGAGAAATAAAGCTATATTTATAATAGTATTAAAATTTAAATATATTGAAAATCATTATCAACCACTAGTCCCTTAAAAGTTACATTAAGGCACTATTTTTTCATTATATTCATGCTCTATTAAAGCATGTGGAATTGTATGTTCAAATGTTTTTTTCTGAAATTAATATTTATATTACAGATTTTACTACTTTCAATAAAATTACAATACTGATTCAATGCACTTTTTGTGACTTTAAAAAATCGGCTCAGTTCTTATTTCATGTTCCAGAAATATGGAGGTGTATGCGAACTTGTTCTAGTTCTGTATACAGGTATGCGTGTACGTGAGATGGTTGATCTTAGAGTTTACATATCTATATAATAGATTAAAACTATCCCCTGAACGTGAGATGGAAATAGGTATTTGCAGGAAAAGTACCATGAGAGAAAATTCAAAGAGGTATAGTTTATTTAGCATTCAAAAAGTAAAATGAACCAACGCTCCAACGGGATTGAATAAATAAAAACTGTAACATGTATACTAATTATATGTAGTATCTAAACACACAATTTAACACTAATTACTAGACTATCAGCATTGCTTACGGAAAGCAATTACTTAATAGAATTTTTAAGTTACATTTTAAAAGTGATGTTAATTTAGATTATATTTTTTTATTTTGAGATATATTTATGAAATTAAGATTATAAGTATATATATATATGAGAGAGAGGGAGGAACTGGTAGAGATGTCTTTATGCTGCAGTTAGCTATTTAATAAGGCTTTTTTATTTTACTATATGTGGAATATGGTTTTCATCATATTATATATAGCTGTTGATTTTATATTTTTGATTTTTACAGTTACGTTTTAGAAAAGCAGGAAGATTTTCCACGTTTTTTAATCTTAAAAATAATCTAAATTTTATCCGTTTTATGCATTATATTTAAATGATATTTATTTATTTGCAATAAAAGTCTTTTTTATTTTTAATTAAATAAAACTTACGTCTACAAAATGGAGAATGAGAGGCGTACAACAGAATATTGTTTATGGGAAGGAAATGAATTATAAATTTGGTTACAAAAAATAAATATTAATATAACAATATAAGAAAAGATAATTTTTAAATCAATAGCAGAATTATAGTTGTTCAGATTCAACAAAAAGTTAATTTCAGTTTAATTTTTAGACGTCACAACATTTTAAAGACCTTGTTGGGTTAAATGTATTTCCAATAATTGCTGAGTAAATAGCTAGAGCTATAATTTAATAATCATGTTTAGTGTTAAAAATATTTATAAAAAACATTAATTTTAAAGTTTGAATGACTACTATGGCATTATGAATATTAATATATATTATTTCTTTAATTATATTATATTGTTTTAACATTATGATTTTAGATTTTATCATTAGAAATACTTTCTTAGTAATAATTTTTTTCTCCAATTTTTCAATTAGCTAGGAACATACTTTAAAGCTGTAAATGACTATACATTAATCTATCTGTATCCAATGCCATTTTGTTTTGAGCCTTTATGTGGATAAATAAAACCATGAATAATAGAAATCTCTACATAATATATGCATTTCACTTATATAGGCATAATATAATTTAGTTAAAAATTGTAAATATATATATAAAGTCATCAACATAAATAACAAAAAAATAAAATGATGTAATTGTGAAAAAAGCAGTACCTTTATATTAAATTGAATGATAATATAATATAATATATAGAATATAATAAAGAACACAAATGATACTAATATTATATGTATTTGGCAAATCAATCAGAAAATTAAAATTATAATATTTTATACAGAATATAATATACTTAAATGTAAAGAAATGGATACATTTGTGAATGTGTTTATATAACATAATTTTTTTTTACTTTAATTACTAAATCAATTAATTTAATTTTATCAATTAAAATACCATTACAAATAATTTATGATACATCTTATGATAACTAAGATCAAGTATCTACTCTTATGGCATCTATAATAAGCTTAAATAATCAGTGATTACTAAATGGCAGTGCAGATTGTTTTTTAGATCTTGTCAAAGACAAGACCATCTTTAACTATATTTTATTATTCAGACTAAAGCTTGAAATTCAAAACACTTTAAAGATTTGAATTCAAGCTCACAATATTGGAACATTTATATGGATCTGCTTTTAGATCAGAAATGATAAGTTTTAATTCTTTATTAACTATAGGCACGTTTTATTCTTTATTGTAAGCTAGATTTTGTAAAATTTATTATGTTAAATTTAAGATTTTTTTTTTTATATATTTTTTTTCAAACAGTGGAATATTAAAACTATAAATAATAAATCCATAGATATAGAAAACATACTATACATTATTTTAATTTTTAATAACGAATATTTTTTTAAAATTTGCAGTCCAAAATAGTATGTTATAGTCAAGCTTTGGTAGCATAGTGGTTAGCATAGCTGCCTACCTAGCAGTGGCCTTGGTTCACTTCCCAATCAATGCTTTGACATATAAAAAAAATAGTTTGTTATAAAAATTTAAATTGTATATTGATGCAAAATAATATGTTATAACAAATTAAAATAGTACATTGGCATTTATATTCTTGAAGAAGTCTACACACTAAGTAAAGTACTGAAAAGATATAACAAGAAAAAAACATTCAATATAATTGAATATAAAATTAACATTTTAAAACAATATAATATAAAGATATTCAAAAGAATAGAGGAAAAAATAATGAAAAATAATCATTTTGATTAATGAGTTAAATATCAAAAATTTGTAAAAGCAGTTTTAAGAAAGCATGTGGATATGTAAGGTGGCCTAAAAAAAGACTTTCTTAGGTTTTAGTTTTTTGATAGGGGTGAATGTTATATTAACACACAGAGTTAATATTTAGTTCAATAATCAAAATACTATATAGAATTGTAAAATCACTCAAGTTAGAGCTAGAAAGATGATATAATGTATTGCTTGATGGTATTATTATTTGCTGGAAAAAATTTTTAAATATGGCAATGACAATGTAAAATTTGATATTTTATGCTATCAAAAAAAATTAAAATTGTTGTCTAATTGAAATATATATGTATATAATAAATGCTTGGTAATAATCATTAATGTATTAATCTGAACAAGATAGTATCAAAGTTGGTGTATATAAAGTTTACACTTATAAATCAAATGTAAGACAATGTATATTTAAATAAATGAGCAATAAAAGGCATTAATGTATTATTCTCACAAGAATGACATTAAAGATATGAATGCAAAAAAATTGACACTTAGGAATCATATTGTAATATATTTATATGCCAAAGTGATTTATTTATTTCCAGTAATGTTTAATACGTTAAGCCACATAGCACATACTTTTATAAGGATCGTGATAATGAGTTTGAATTTTTACTTTTGTAACTTGAGAAGATATAAATACTAAGATTTTCTCCCTCCCAATCAAATAGGTCAAAATATTACATACATTAGTGATATTTTGAAAAACATGATCACAAATGTTATAACTTGAATAATCAGAATTCTTGGAATTAGTTTGGTTTCACCCAAAACAATAAGACTTAATTCATTCACTGTAAATCTAAAATTAAAGTTGGTTTTTTTTTTTGGATTCATAAAATTACGTTTATTCCATATAAATGCTTAAAATCCACAATGTAATAAAATTTTATAGATAACTTAATTTCTATATAGGTTTTGCTCGTAATTTCTTTTCAGACATAATATGATAGAACTACTTTTCACAACATCCACTTGCAAAGGAGTGTGATCATACTAGAAAAAGAGAAAAGATGAAACCATAATAATTGGAATGATATTGTACTAGAGATGACTTTTATAATAAATATATTTAATTCAATTTACTCACTACCAATACACCCACATGCCCAATATGCTTTCCTATTATTATGTTTATTTGATATTTTGAGATTTTTCAAATTCTGTAGAAAACTCTATTTTCCAAAATACTTCAACATTTGTCTACTTGTACCCTGTTCATATATTCTATTCTCTATTATGTCTTCACATTAAGATCAAACAACATGGCATTCCTTAGGATCTATCTCTCAAGAGAAAACAATGCTAAAGTTCATCATAAATTACCCTTTTCAGAAGTATTATATAATTCATGTTTCATATTTTTAATACAATACCCTTTATGACTTTGTAAAAGGGGTCTTTATAATACCATAACCAATAAGTTGAAAAACATATTGATTAATATTATGATTTTAACATTTGTAATTTTAAAATTTTTAGAGAACATCTTTAATAGTCTGCCAGAAGGTCTGTGATCCTGGCATTTTCCTTGTACTTATATGTTGGATTATTTCCATCAACTAACATTAAATATTGAATGTCTTTAGAAAACATTTTAATAATCATTTAAATTTTCCAATTCCATTCAACCAACATGGGAATTAAACCTGGATCTTTAGATTTTTGAATATTGAATTTTAAGTTATGCTCCCACCAACTGAACAACACAATTGGTTAAAATATTAATTTAAAATTTAACATTCAAGAATCTAAAGATCCATGTATGATTCCCATGCTAGTACTGTGTCTGATCAGGCCAGCATCACCTGGAAAAGAGGGGAGAATAATAGCACTCAAAACACTGTGTTCTGTGTGCTGTTGAATGTAATTAAAAAACTCAAATAAAATTTACAAATGTTTTAAAGACATTTGCTATTTAGTGTTAGCATTTATTTTATAACGTCTTGCGTGCGATTATAATTACGATAGAATGACAGCCTGTTAAGCTAATTGCGCAGACACTGTGAGAATGTTATTAATAAATGAATACCTTCGAGCAACCACATGATATAGTATTTGTATAAGAGTAAAAAGGAATCCTCTTACTCTTACGACTCAAATGTTTATATATGAGCAAATCTAAAGTAGTTGTAATGAAGGCGTGACTACATAATAGTCACTTTAAATTACTATATATAATGTCTGTATGAATGACGCCAATGAAATTTTCTAGAATTTACTAAACGCCACTCTAAACGAAACTAAATCATATACATGAATAAGCATTTATTTTATAATGTCTTACTCTTATACAAATACTATATCATGTGGTTGTTCGAAGGTATTCGTTTATTAATAACATTCTCACAGCGTCTGCGCAATTAGCTTAACAGGCTGTCATTCTATCGTAATTATAATCGCACGCAAGACGTTATAAAATAAATGCTTATTCATGTATATGATTTAGTTTCATTTAGAGTGGCGTTTATTAAATTCTAGAAAATTTCATTGGCATCATTCATACAGACATTATATATAGTAATTTAAAGTGACTATTATGTAGTCACGCCTTCATTACAACTACTTTAGATTTGCTCATATATAAACATTTGAGTCGTAAGAGTAAGAGGATTCCTTTTTACTCTTATACAAATACTATATCATGTGGTTGTTCGAAGGTATTTATTTATTAATAACATTCTCACAGCGTCTGCGCAATTAGCTTAACAGGCTGTCATTCTATCGTATTTAGTGTTAGATAATTGAAATCATCCAACATATTAATACAATATCTTTAAATAAAACGTTTATAATATGTTGGTAGCCAAGTATCATTTTATTATTGAGTGAAGTAAGAGTATTTATTTGCAGTAATTATTTCCCTGGAATGAAATACCATATCTTTTAACCTAGTAAAGACTTCAACATATTGAATCTCTGCTACACTCAGACATCTAAGTTCACCATTCCACTTAAAAAGCTACCAAGATATTTAAATTGAATTTGCATTCTCAATTTGATAATCACCCAAGCTAAAATTAGCTGAAGTTTTTTCTTCCACAGAATCTAAGTTTTTTAAACATTGATCACCAAATCAAAGCTTTTATAATAGGTTGCAATGAAAACAATAAATACATTCTGTAAATTGTCTTTCAACTTGAAAAAAATAATACAGTAATCAGCATACTGTAAATTCAAAATCCAAGAAGATAAAAATTTATATTTCTAATTGATTGCAATTAAAAATTACAGCATACTTTCATCATATTTAAGAATCCTAATACATTAGGTTTTCTATAACTGTAGTTATAAAAAAATGAAACTTGTTTTTTTTTTTAAACAAAAAATTTTATTAACAAAGTATACATGGTTTCATGATACTGTTTTCATACATGGTATACTGCATGACTGATTGCAAAGTTCATAAGATCAAACGCTTGGTAGATCAATCCTGGACCAAGTCTCTTTGTATAACCATTCTGGTGCAAGCAGTCGGTCCCTGGCACTTATGCTCTTGACAAGACCTATAAAGGTCTCTGTGACTGAAGAGCCTGAATAACAGAAAACACATTCACATCTGGTCAAACAGACTGCAAAGGTAAGGAAGACAGAGAATCGGATAAGAGAAAAAAGTCCTGTCTTGATGGCATTCTAGATATTTAAGGCTTCTCTGATGTCAGATGTAACTTTCTCTGTGATGAAGTTTCTGATTTGGAAAAGAAATGGACAATTATAAAGTAAATGTTGGATGGTTTCATCGGCAGTATTACATAGCTGGCATTGAAAATTGATTTTGGTGAATCCTCTTTTCCATACTAAGAAATGGTTAGTGAGTAAAGATGAAATGTTGAGCTTTAAGATAAAGTCTATATATTTTGGTTCAACAAACCAGTTCTTCAATTTTTTAAGCAATGGTTTATTGTCTATGTTCAATGTGATCAGGAGGGCAGTCTGGTTTTGAAATCTGAGGTTATAGGCCTGCCAGTAGGTTATTTTACCTTCAAGAGAGGTTTTAGATAGATTTGTCAGCTTGGTGACATGTAACCAAATAATTGTGGCCCATCTGCTAGCAAGAGGTGGCAGTGTGTCTGTAGTTTCCACTGGAGTGGCTAGGTTTAGTTCCAGCTGTTTTAAGTGAATTGCACGTAGAACTGCAATTGCCTTCTGTAGATAGATTGTTGAAACAGAGTGCAATCCAAGTCCATTTAACTCTCTGGGCATCTGCAACTTACAGATGCTGATGGCAACAATCTTTCCATTCCACATGAGCTTTGAACACAGTGAGTTCATTGACGACTGAAATGCTTTAGTAGGTTTAATTATGGGAAGATAATAATTCAATCTCAGAAACACCAACATGTTGAGAAGGGCTACTTTGCCTAGCAGGGAAAGTGAGATTTGGGATAAAGATCGAACCACTTTGCTAGTTTTTTTCAAGATGGAGTGTTGGATATCTTTTGCCATAGCAAGTCTGGACTTGGCCATAGGAAAACCGAGAAAGAGTTGCAGCTCAGCTGTAAAGACTGATGAAATCACTGTACCAGTGCTGATTTTCCACATGGAGGACTTGCTATAGTTGATTATCAGATTTAGTTTCTTTGAATATTTATCAATGATTTGTGTGAGTGTTGGAAGGTGAGTTTTATCGGAGAGGAAGCTTGTTTAATACCAGTTTTTATTTCAAATGCCTCAGGTTGTTTTTATTAGTAGTATTAACACTTCCTCTCATTCCATCACATAGAACTTATAGAGTGTGATTAAAATGTGATGTGGAATCTACTAATTTCAAACAATACTGGTAGTCCAGTTTGATTAAGAGTTAAATGCTTTATTTACATCAATAAAAGCAATATATAAATCATTCCACTAAACACAGTATGATCACCATTTTTTATGCTTACACAAGCTGTTTACAAAAAGACAAAACTCCCCATATAGTAGCACTACTCAGCACAAGCCAAAGTAATCAATGGATGCAGGAAGGTTTGTGCACAAGATCCCTATCTAGTGCCTATTTATTCAATATCCCCAAACTAGTTTCTATCTTTCATAAGTGAGGAGTCATGAATCTGAGAGAATTGCATCTAGCTCTTAGGATCTTTTGCAACCCTCCCACAGCCATATTTTATCTTATTAGCTAACTATAAAGCTTTGTGTCCAAAAAGTGTTGATGCTGAACTGAGTTCAAATCTATATGACTATACAAGCTTATGAGCTTGCATTGAAAACATCATATTTTTCATTTTGGACTCAAAGCTTTATAGTTACTTAATAAAGTAAAAGATGGCTGTTGGAGGGTGTCATTAGATCTTAAGATCTAGGTGCAGTGCTCTTAGATCCAAGGTTCCTCACTGACAGAAACTACAAGCAAAAAACTAGTCTGGGCACATTGATTTTTTAATTAACACGATTATAGAAACTTCAGATCACTCAGGTATGTCTGGAGAGACATATGTTGAGAGAAACAAAATATTGAAACTGAAATAGTGAGAGAGCAATAGATTTGATTGATATCATTGAAGGACTTTAGAAACAGAGATAAAGATGAGCTGGATATATTGCTAAAAATCAATAGATAATTGAAGTTTTAATTTAAATTCTAAGTGATTGTAAAAGACCTAGAAAGAAGCCACCTAAAATGAATGAATGAAATAAAAAAGTTTGCTAGTATGATGTGGAGAAGAAAGGTTATAGATCAGAGAAACGGAATTTAATTTGAAAAATCCTTTATCCTGCAATAAATCAATAATAATTGAAAGTAATGATAAATATTTACAATAATAAATCTCACACTTTTATCAATGAGTTTAAATCAAACATATTTAATCTTAAGATATTTTTCTGCGGAAAATTTTAATAAAGGACTGTATTATGAATTCAATTAATTATTCAAAAGAATTTATATTTTACTATATATATGTGTGTTCTCTTCTCAATACACAGATTAGAGTAACTAGGCAAAGTAATATAGTAACAAGTGATAAAATTTGATTATTGCCAACTGGCAATTTTTTCTAACATGTCCAGTTTTGATTATGTTATTAAAAAATAATAAAAATTGTCCTTTATATAATTAATGCTGCAAAACTTATTTATATTAAATAAATGTTTAGAAATCAGAGGGTTTGTATCTTCAGCAATTATTCTGAATTCATCAACATCCTAAGATTTTTTTCCCTATTTCGTTTAGCAGTAATTATAATCTCAATAATTATATTATAATTGCACACATAATTTATCGTTAGTCATATTGCTTTTTTGTTTTTCCAGCTAGAAAAATTGTTCAATATATAAAAATAAAAGAATGATTGGTTGTTCTGGAGAGCATTTGAAGTTTAAATATTTAAATAACAGACAGCGCTTTGATCTGAAAATTTTTGCTCTCGAGTGCGTCAGTCTTCTACTATATTACCCCACTGTTAGCAGACTACTCAAATTATACTTATATTCTTCATCTTCTTATTTCAGATTTGCTGATTTATCTATTGTATATATGTGTTTGTGTAGTAACTATTCTTTCTTTTCACGAATTATTTATCTAAAAAAAAAAAATGTTTAGAATTATAAATGCAGACTTTATGATTTATTGCAATAATAATAATATTTTTTTTTTTATAAATTTTGTGGTTAAATAATATTTAACATTTCATCCGTGTAAAATTCACATTAAAAACAAAAGTGTAACTTTTTATATATATAAAAAAATGTGTGAAGAAATAATATTAATACCTAATTTAAAATGGACAAAGAATATATTTGTTTCATTAGTAAATGAAAATATAAGGGTTTTTTTTTATATCAAAATAAAATTTAAGAATTCATTTTAAATGGAAGTTTATTTTTTCTTCCTAGAAACAACGGTTAGACGTGTCTATATCCGCATCTCTTCCTCAAAAACTTTACTGTCTGGTTTTTGATTATGAAATTGGGGTGTTAAAGGCGCGATTTTCTTTCCCAGAATAATATTAGGCGATATTTTTCCATTATAAAACCATGACAATCAGTTTATTTATAATTATAGTTCTGCACTGCTTCATTTAACAGGATATAATCAAAACTGTTTCTAAAAATATAAGAAAAAATATGTAGAGGCTGAAGGAAAAAATTCTCTTTTACATCACTTTATTATGATTGTTGCTATACACTCTTATTAAATGTTTATTTAAATAAAAAGATAAACGCAAGTATAAAGAACTTTTTAAAAATACAACAGTATTTAGTACCCAAAATTCTTAATCGTCGTTTTCAAAGAATCAGATAAATTAAACCAGTGGTCTTCAACCTTTTCACACCTGCGGACTGGTAAGAATAAGGATAAGGTTTCGCGCGAACCGGCAAAAATAAGGATAAGGTTTCATGGACCAGCAGAAGTCTATAGATTAATTTTCTTAAAGATGTAAACAGCTTAGCCTTAGATGAAGTTATATATATATATGGAGTTTGTATAATAAAAAACTTATTTTTTTTTTTTTAATTTTGATTTTTTTAGAAAAGTAATAAAAAATTTAATTCTACCCCCCCCCCTCATAAACATCTGTGATAACTAGAAAAACAAATTAATTTATGTATATAACTGATTATATTTTGTTCTGTTTCTTTTTTTTTTAATCAGGTAAAAGTGCAATGAAAAAAATTAATAAAAATTGTTTATATTAATTAAAAGTTTAAAGTCTTATTATTCTGTTATTAAAACTTTCTTGCCCGTCTATCGCGGACCAGCAAAAAACTTCTACGGCCCGGCACCAGGCCGCGGACTGGTGGTTGAAGACCACTGAATTAAACGATAGAATGCACATCTATTTTTAAAAAAATAGGCCATGCTTTGTTTGTATCGTGCAGATATGAATTCTGGAGCTAAAGCTCCATGGATTGTGATTCCATAACACATTTGAGATCTTATAAATTTGAAAAAAAAATTACTTAGCTTAGTTAATAATTGTTGAAATATATTTCATTGCACTGCAGTATTTGTTGTTTTACAGGGATCATAAGGGTGATATGCAATGTCTTTAACTTGTATATAAATAATGTAAAAAGAAGTTTGCTTTGTTATTTCTTTTTATAATGAAAACACTAATTATTTTACACACACATATACCTATATTGTAACTATTGAAATTTGAAATAAACTTCTATATGTGGTGGAATGTCAACTTTAAAAAAATTTTTTTTTTTGGGGTGGGGGGGGGGAAGGGGTTGATTTTAATAGTAAACATATTAACCTGGGGGACATTGGAATATGTTACTATGACAATATTAATATTGGGGAAATAAACATTTATTATTAATTCTGGTATAAAAATTTGTGAATTGACTTCATTCACTTTAAAAATGAATGTGTAAATAATAAAGTTTATAGTCTTGATAAAATTATTACTTCGCTTTTTTATGTATATTTTCGTTGCTGCATTGACAATAGTAGGGTACAAATAATACACCTAAATATTTAATGTCTCAAGTATGTTTGTAATTTTATTGGTATAATATTGGAGTTGAAAAATATGTGTAAAAAGTATATTTTCATTATAGCATGAAAGAATGTAGTCTTCATTGCTTAATATATGTTGGATTGAAAAGATACTATTTGTATTTTAAAACATAAATATTGTATGTTATATGTAGTAATTATAAAATATTTATTTATTTGTCATTGTTATTATGTAATGAGATTTTTATTTATAGGACACTGGCGGAAAATGACCAAAAAATTAATAAGGGATGTTACTATAGTTTCTCTGACATCAGATAAAAAAATTATAAATAGAATTAAATAGGTTAAACTCATTCCCTTGTTTTTTGACTTCAATAGAAGTAAATCTAAGTTCCTTCATATAATTTTTTAAATTGTTTTCAAAAGTATATTATTATTAAATGAATAAAATGATGTATTGAAGGCAATAACATTCATCCATTAACTAGACAAGTTTTTTTTTTTCATATGTCAAAGTGTTGACTGGGAAGCAAACCAGACCAGCTGCTTGGAAGGCAGCTATGCTAACCACCAGGCCACCAACGCTTGACAACTAGTTTATCAAGGATTTATGAAAAATGACAATTCATTTTAAGAAAGAAAAATGATTCATTGCATTAAAATGACATCGGAATATTTCTTTGCTTTAAAAAAAATGAATATTATGTACTTTTCAATAATGACATATAAATGCTAACAACATCAAAATGTATACATGAATTACGTTCACCTGTCAATATAGTTATATGAGATTGATGAGTTATTTCCACACACGATAGAAATTGGTTCAGTTTCCATAGCATCATCATGGATGAAACTAGCATCTGACCACTTGTAATATTTTATGAGTCAAATACTTGTTAAACAGAAGATATTTACACTGCATCATCATGGATATAAACTAAGGTTTGTTCACTTATAATGTCATATAAATTGAATATTTGCCAAATGAAAGAATAATTTGGATACAATTTATCCAAACCACTTCAAACACTTTTTAGAAAAACTCTTTATTTGTACATATACATACACCTACATTTTGACTGATTTGCAGTCTTCTTCAGAACTATGATATAATGAACAAAATAAAATACATAACTATATAATAACACTATAAAAAATGTAAACAATAAAAAACTAAAAAACAACATAATATATATATATATATAAACTAATAAAACTGAAATAAATAATCAAACCCAAATAAAACAATTAATATAAAATAAAATGGACTGGAGTCAATTGAAACGTAGATGTATGTATATATGTACAAATAAAGAGTTTTGTTAAAAAATGTTTGAAGTGATTTGATAAATTGTATATATTACAGCAAAATAAAGAAAAGTGTGATTTTGATAATAATTTGGATATTTAGAAAATATCAGAATTAATAAAATATGCTTCAAATCTAATAGTTTTTCATAATATTTCTACTTTTTTCTGGAAAAACAAAATATTTCAGTTGTGTTTCAAGACAAATATTTCAGATTGTGTTTCAAGAAGTAAACCTTAGAACTATGATACTACTTTGGAAATGTTGCATTTGCAGACAGTTAATCAGGTCATTTGCTAAAAAATATTATCATTATTAATATTTTTTATTATATAATTGTATAGGATATAAATGGCAGTATAGTTTAAGTTAAATAGAAATTTACTTTACATGTTTAAAATATAAGAGTTATGTTTTTTCCTAAATTTAAATTTATATTTAATAGCTCAGCAATTATAATTATAATTTAAAAATATTTATCTTTTTATTTGGTGATTATAAATTAATTTCAAGTATTTATTTTTTTCTTTTAAAATATGTGAATGAATAGGTAAATTCATCTTTAGTATATATATATATATATATATATAAATAAATAAATATAATATATATATATATATATATATATATATATATTTATTTATTTATTTCAATTAAATATTTTTTTATATATAAAAGTTAATTATGTCCTGCATTCTCTTATATTTTGAAAAGTGTATAAGTATTTCATCATGCTTGTGTTACATAAATATTCATTTTAATCGTAGCATTTGATAGGTTAAGTTCAATGTACAATCACTTATTTAATTTAAAAGAATTAAGGTCAATTGAGAACCTATTGCATAAGGCATAATTGGGTCATGTATATATTTTAAATGTTTATGGTGTTTGCCATATATATATATATATTACAAAGAAATCAAGTCATATGTCACATGACCCAAT
Organism: Epiperipatus broadwayi; assembly: GCA_028023455.1. NCBI lineage: Eukaryota > Metazoa > Onychophora > Udeonychophora > Euonychophora > Peripatidae > Epiperipatus > Epiperipatus broadwayi. The sequence goes on from JAQFVV010012657.1 coordinate 586,252, forward strand.
TTAACAAGCTTGTATTACAAATGTTATATATAGAGCTCGCAAATAAGCACTGTTAACAAGCTCTGCAGAATATCCCCAACCTCAGACCAGTTTCTGTTACTAGCTTCCTCAGTGAGGTGCTAGGATATTCAAGCATTAGTTTAAAATCCCCAAGACAAGCCCAGCACTTTATCTAATGAATAACTATTAAGTAGAAAATCTGAAATTTTCAGACATTCATATGTCTTCCAATCCAGCTATCTAACTTAAATAGCCATATGGGACTGAACCAAGTTCAGATACACTATATATTAATAACTTTAGCAATATAAAATCACCAAAGCCATTATAGAAAAAAATAAAATTACAAAGAAATCAAGTCATATGTCACATGACCTAATTTAACAAGCTTTTTTTATATTTTATTTTAAGTAATGAACTTTATTATACAAAGCTCTAAATATGTACAGAAAATATCTACAAATTAGTTTTGATTCACTTTATCCATTACCATAAATTTACTGATCTTGTCATCCAAACACCATAATGCAAGTCTATAAGTTTTTCATTGTTATAAAGTTAATATAATTTTTCTTATTAAATCCTAGAGTTATACCATACAACTCATACTCCTAATTTAAACATGGAACCTTTATTCTCTCTTGAGAAATTTTTTTTATTTTATCACTTTACATACTTTTACTATCTCATTCTCTAGTTGTGTGTCTATTTTTACTCCCACATTTCATAAGTGGTCATAGCAGCCCCACCCCATACTCTTCCCATAACTTTCTTAGGCCAATAGTTCAAACCTCCACCAAAATAGTTGTCTTAATTATTGTCAAGTTTCTTCAACCAATTAAATTTTTTATTATCAAATATTAAAGAATACTGGATTGTCCATATAGTTTTCAATGCATGTATTATCACCATAGCATTATGTGATTTGAATTTTATTATATTTTGCTTCAGTAACATTTTAAGATTTATCATTCAGGTGCGGAAAACTCTATCTTAGCCTCCCAAAAGCACTGCATTCTTTGAGTAAGTGTTGAAATGTTTCATGTTTATTTTTACCAAATGAACAAGTTCCTTCTAAGCTCATTTCCAATCTTTTGTTAATGTATGTTGTAATCAGTAAAACTCCATTGATCAACTTGAATATGAATTTCATATATACCTATGGTGTATAAATTGAGTGGAATTTACCTAGGACCCCTTTCATTGAGCATTTTATCCATGAATTTTCAGAAGGTTTTACTCCTCTTATGTCTATATATCTAATGCATTCCAAATTTTGCATATCTAGTTCATCTTCTATGTCCTTATATGTAATAAACATATCTGCCAAGTAAGATCTCCTATTTCACTATATATTTTTATATCACCAGTTGTTGGACTGAAGTATTGATTCTTCATAACATTTAAATATGTTCTTGTAGTAATAAAATTTACATATACTTTCAGATCAACTAAGTTAAACCTTCCCTCATTAATGGGCAACATATTGCCATTGAAAGTAGTCTAGATTTCTTCCTCCAGATGAATTTTTTAGCCATCTGGTTTATACTATGAATTATAGTTTTACCCATGGACCACAATAACTAAGGACCCCTGTTGTAATTGCATTGAACAATTGAGTTCTCATTATTTCATAGAGCTTGAATGATGTGAAGTTATTAATTTGGTCTTCAATTTTTTTTTGTAATTAGCTGATTTATGTGACCATTCATAAGTGTCTTTGACATATATAATGGCAATCCAAGAAATGACTTCAGCTGAGGTATACATTCATTATGGTATCCTTTTACCCATTGTCAATTACCATGCTGCTGATTTGCTAGATTGAACTACTGAACCTGTTACTTCTCTGGGATGAAGAATTCAGATTTGTGCATATAATTTTTATAGGAGATTCTATTATTTCTTATGTAATTCATTATAGCATTCTCTAGGTATTTGTTTTCTTTAATCAGATTGTTCAGGGCTTTTATGAGATATGACCAATTAGCTAGGTCAACAGTGATTTAAAATCAATTTGTATTGCAAAATACTGCATTAGCTTAAGTTCCTTTGCATACTTTACTGCTTCTTGTATTTTTAGAGCTGCATTTATGCCTCTTTTACTCTTGACAGCATGATGGGCTGATGATATTTTATCTCTAACCAAGTTATTCAATTTTGTAAGTAGTATTCAAGCTAAGATTTTTGAATCAATATCCTCTATAGATATGTTTTTTACATCTTTGAAAGTTGGGGTTTGTTTTGATTTGTTTTTTTTTATGCTAAAAAGTATTCTGTTGTTTATGTAAGGCCATTTAATCCTTTCATTACACATCTGATTAAAAAATTTTGACATTTTGAACCTGCCAATACATAATTGATCTGTTTGTAGACTGAGGCTGATATAGAGTCATTTTCTGTTGTTGTCTGCAACTTCAACCTATTAATTTCATTCATTTTTTCTCGAACTGATATATATTCTTTTATATTTTCTATGACCACTCTCTCATATTTACCAATATTTATTACTCGAAAGCCGAACTTTGTTTTTAGATTTTCGACCATGTATTCATAAACTTCGTCTTCAGATGCCACAGTATTCTCTTCTGTCTCCACAAAAGCAATGCCATTTGTATGTGGTATATACATTTTTCTATAGTTAATCACTGGTTTTAATATGTGATTCATTCCAGGGATCAATTTTCATAGTCTTAATGTATAAGTTTCTTGTTGTATCACATTGTATATATTATTGTATTCAACTTGCAGTTTATTGATTAATTCATGATTAGGACTTAATCCAGAAATATCCTGTAATGTCTCATGAATCTCATGGATCCTATTTTTCAATTGTTGCTGAGATAATTTACTATCTTTACTTTTATAGCATAAGTCTGATATGTATTTCTTTATTTGATGCCACACAATGCATGGAAGAAATTTTGTAAGTCTTGTGTAATAGTTTGTAATAATTATAAATTTTGATAATTGATCAACTGAAAATTTGATTTGGCTCCTAATATTTTTTTACTGTGTATGAATATATTTTTTTGTTTCTTACATTTAATTAATTTACAGTTGTACTCTTAGGTGGTCAGAGAATGCAATAAGTGACATATCAATAATAGAATAAAAATAAATCTATTAGTAAAAAGTATATACTGCTAAAAAATATGTAAGCATCTTTTCCATATTTCATTTATAGTAGATATACTGACACACCCTTCAACTTGTGCTATAAGGATTTAGGAATGTTTTGGTATGAACAATTAAAATCATCATCCATTATCACAATACCTGGCTTTTGAAACAATTTATTCTGTACACTATGAATAATCTTGGAAATGCCATTATCCCTTGCTATAGAATATACAACAATCAAGTGATGTAGCTCGTTATAAATGAGGAATGACAGAACTATGTAATTTGTTTGTAAATCTATTATTTGTATTTTTTTTATTCCTGAGTGCATATTTATTAATACTGCTACTCCCTGTGAGGATCTAATGTTGGGTTTGAACAGAAATATATTATTTTTCTATAATCCAAAGAGAAGTATTATCACTTATCTTAGTCTCTGATAAAATTATTATTTCATATTTTTAAGTTGCTATATAATCCAATATTTTTTTCATCTATTAATTGATAGTATATTAAGTGACCAGTTCATGATTTAATATAAGTGGAATCTTTTTATTTTTTTTTAAATTATCAATTGCTTCATCTTTCCCTTTTTTGTTTAAATTATCATTTAATTTTGATCGATTAAGATCACAAAAGATTTGTAATCTTTTACATTTAACATTTGTGCTATCATTGTTGGTCTTATAATTATCTCCTACATATTTATTATCAATTACTTCATTATTATCTTTTCGTTTGTTGGCAGGTATTTCTATTTCCTTTGGAGATCAATATATATTACATACACATCTGTATCTGTACCTGACATTGTCTCATTGGTAGTGTTATTAGAACTATCTAGTGCTGATTCTAGTTCAACTGACATTGGTTCAGAGATAGTTAAGTTCTGCTCATTATTTTTCTTAATACGTGTTTCATGTTCATGCAATTTATCATCTTCTATCTCATTGTTCACTATATTTACCCATGACTTAATATTCATAGAATTATATAAGTGATTCATTCTACTAAATTTATTGCACTTGATGCAATTTCCGGTCTCACATACTGCCACTATGTGATCGACTATGTTGCAACTAAAGCATAGAGGGAATCTACCTCTTAATATTATATAAATCAGCTTTTGATCTTTTATTATTTTAAGTGTAATTGTTTTTTCGTCATTCCTTTTTTTAGTCTCAGTACAACCTTCCATGCATTTATAGGGATTTTGAAAGCTATACTTGGCATCATCTCCCTTACTATATCTATCACCTCAGCATAATTATCTATTTGAGATTTGAAATAATCTACATTGAAGCTGGGTGGTGTGTGCAATATTATTCAATATATTAATGGGTTTGGCTCTTTTGACACATAGTAGATTTTTCATCCTTGCATTTCTTTTAATAAATTTTCAGCTCATTCTTTTTGATCCTTATTAAGGTATTTGATAGAGATAAACCCTCTAGCTGCAAAAAAATGCTCTTTATTTAATTGTATCTATTAAGCCTTTAGCATCAAGTATCTTCAAATACTCATTTAGATCTGTTTTGTCCAAAATGTGTTCATCTCTATTTTTGTTGTTTGTATAATTACCCTTAAAATGAATGTATTCAGTGTTATACAATTGATAAATATTCTCTTCCAATATGCATTGAGTTTTACAAATGCTTTTGAGGTAAGTTTATTTGTATTTTGAATTTCTGTATAATTATCATTAAGCTCTACAAATTGTGTTTTTTTTTACTATTATTAATTATGCCTTGTTTATTTTCTATTTCATTATCCTTAACTTTTAATTTTATACTTTCAGAAATGTTTATTGGTTTGTGTTAGGGTTACCAAATCATCCAGTAAATTATAACTGTTATAGCTATCCATTATTCTTTTTTACAATTGATCAATATTTTCCAATCAGCATTCTCACTATCAGTGTTATTATTTAGGCTTTTGTCATTTTGTTTTTTTAATACTGAAAGATGGCTTTTGTTATTTTCTGATTGTGATGGCTGTATGTTTGTTATCATATTACCATACATGCTTCTCTAGATCAAATCTATCTACTAATTTGTTTAATTCAGGATTACTATTTGATTTTCTCAGATTACATTTTTTACAAGACTTATTGGCCAGTTTACCATTGCTTTTTTTAATTTGATCTGGTTGACTCATTTTGAATTCATTGTAATTATAATTAATTTTAGAATTACTTACTCTGATTTCTAATGTCTTTCTACTTTTCTTTTCATTTTGAATTTTGATTTTAAAGAACAACTAACTTTAGTACATTTAGCAGAGGAGGCAGCTACATGACCTGTTATGTCACAGCTCAGAAGTAGAATGATAATTTAACAAGCTTTTATTACAAATGTTATATATAGTGCTCACAAATAAGCTCTTAACAAGCTTTGCAGAACATCCCCAAACCCAGACTGGTTTCTGCTACTGGATTCCTCCGTGAGGTGTTGGATATTCTGCAAAGCTTATTAAGAGCTGATTTGTGAGTTCTCTCTCTCTCTCTCTCTCTCTCTATATATATATATATATATATATATATATATATATATAATCAATTTGTTAATATATTTTGAATTAATTTAAAACAAATAAATTGATTTGGTTATCATTCAATGTTACAATGCAAATTTATTGGTTAATAATACTTTGATATGAAACTATCCATGCATTGACCATACCACATAATTTTTTAGAAGCAGTTATAAATAGTTTGGAAGCCAAAACTTAGAATGAGTAAGAAAATTAATACTTTGTATTCATTTAATGTTTATTTATAGATTTTTATACAGAAATAAATTAATTGATTTGACATTATTAAATATTTAATAAATAATTAGAAGCTTAATGTAATTATTTTGTTAGTAACAAGTAACAATTATAGTAAGAAAAAAATTATATATGAAATGATTCAATGATTGATAAAGGTACAAATATGATAATTATTGAAAATGAGTAAAGATAGTTGCAATTAGATGTTTGAGTATTCTATTTTAAATCATTATTGATTAATGTTAATATTATATTTAGTCATTATACAACCATAAAGATCACAATTTTATTCAGTTATAGAACTAGTAATAATATTATATTTTATCTTGTTATACAATATAGTGATTTGCTTAAATTGCATTTAGAGTTTGGACCATAAATTCAATTTAGATATTACATTTTAATATTAATATTTGATTATAATAAACATCAGTCATCTTTAATATGTTTTGATAATTATAGCTTAAAGTTTTAACAACCTAGCTTTATTAAACTGAAGTGTAATTGGATATGATTTATCAATTGGTTTGAGTAAGCATCAAATAGGAATCTATCATTTATATTATACATTTTTATGATTGGATATTGAAAAGCATAAGGTTATGTAATAGGATGACTTTATTTTATAATAATTTAAGTTGGTAAAAGTGGAAAGATATATTAATTTAATGAGAATATATTGGCATTAGTGGAACAGCATGGCTGAGTTAGCAGTACTTTTATTTTATTTAGTTGTAATTGGAAATCAATTATTGAGTTATCTATTTATTTAGATATCATTGATATTTTAGATTTAAAGGCACATTAAAATTATTATCTCATCCATCCATGAATTATTTTATTTAAATATAAATAACATTTAATTTTTAATATAAATTGGTATTATTATAAACAATGTTTTGATTCATAAGAAATATTAAAGTTTATCTGTCTAATTGTCTGTTATTATTTTTATTCTATTACAAGTGGTTTATATAATAGGCATATACTGTTGTTTATAAGATAGTTATATTTGGTTTTATTGCTTTATCTTTAACCTATTGCAAATAATGCTCATATTTTAGGATAACTTGAAGTAATGTTTTATTTATTTTCTATCCATTCTAAATGCTATTGGAATCTTTGAGGTTGCAACAAAGATTATTTGTGAGCTCACTATATAAAATTATTGTCATACTTTTATTGGCTTAAGATGTTAGATTGTTATTCATTGATTGATATTCAGTTTAGTTTAGTTTATCATTTTTATTTTATTACAAATGTTGACCAATGATTGGCTATATTTTCATTCAAATTATATTAAAGTTTTCATTTTCCATTGCCATTATATTTATTCTGTTACAAATGGCTCCCAAATCTGTGGAGTATTAAAAGAAGAGCATACTCCCATTTTTATTCTATTACAACATATATATATATAATAAATTACATATATACAATACATTATATATATATATTATTCGATGTCTGTATTTTTAAAGCAATATACGTAATTACATAACTGAATATTTGTAAATACAGTAACTAAATAATTAAAAATTTTATCCATTTAGAAGCACCTTCGATTATCCCAGTAATCTTTGTCAACTAAAGCTTTGAAATACTAACTTTCCCACAATTCCATGATCTTAATGTTTGCTGCTTGCCTGTTAATTGAGTCATGTTTATATTTGTATATTAGCATAGCTTCCTTTATTTTTCTTTTGTTATTTTTTTCAATTTGCAATATTTCTACATTGTTAAAATTGAAGTCAAAACCATAAATACATGATTTATTATGGTTGTAAAAACAGATGCTGAAATATTATTATCTACTGTGCAATTTTGTTTCAATTTCTGAACTCATTTTAATAATAGCAAGTGTTCTTTAGTTATTTTTTCCAATGTACATCTAGATTCACCTATATATACACTGCCACACCTACATATCCATTTATAAATGATGCAATTTTTATTTATAAATGAGCTTTTATCTTTGGAGTTATTTATTAATTTGTTTAATGTATGAGGTGTGTAAAATGCAATATCCCATATACCTTTATAAATTTTCCTTATAAAATTTACTTGATCATTTGAAATATATGGAATTGATATCCATATTTTTTTTATTAGCAGGAGAATCAATATTATTATTAAAATTTTTATTCTTATATTTTGTATTAAAATCTCTAATAACATTGTATATATGATTATAACTGTAGCCAACATTTAACAATTCATTCGAATATATTTCAATATTTTTGCCTTTATCTGATGAATATTTAAATAAGAAGGACTTCAAACCTGCCATTTTGTGTGACATTGTCAGATGAATGGAGGTGCTGTACTCAAATGTTTTCTTGGATAGTCAAAGATTATATAACCTTCTGGGTAAGTAATCATACTAATATTTTATTCTTGATTTTAATTAAGGATTTAAAATATTTACATCTAAAATCTAAATTCCACCATACATACTTTGAGCAGTTAAATAAAGACATCTGAAAATGAAAACATGTTTAGGTGGGTGTGTTGGATGTTGAAGTTTCTGATATATCTAGGATATTCATAGGGGAAAAAAGGATAGTGTGAATTAATGATATATCACATGATTATGTTTAATAAGAATAATTATATTAATCTTTAATCAAAATTATATTACTAAAAATGATCTAATTTTTAATTTATAAATGATTAGTAATAATTGTTAAGCTCAATAAACTACTTCTTTTTTTTATCATTTTGTAATTAAAAAAATAGAGTAGTTTGTTGCATTGTATTAAATAAATTCAAGAAGGCTGTCGTTCCCAGATACTTTGTCATAGCTACCTCACCTTTATACACATGCTAAGTCAATGATGTGTTAATTTATGCTGAGGAAAAAAAACTATCATTAAATATGGCTGAGTTGATTCAGCTATCATCTTTGATCTGGGCATAGGACATGAAGATGCATCTAAAGGAATAAAATTCTTGATAAGTATATACAACAATCCAATAAAGTATAAAGTGGTCATTAAATCTTTCAATGTTTTAGTGCTATTCACCCTCATCCACATACTTCCATCTCACACAAATTGGCTGGCTTTAGATGTTTTCTTTACCGAAACCAAGAGCTTTGCAATTTCAAGCAGACAGAAAATATAATATTGAAAATTATATCAAAAACGTAGTCAGTGTAGGTTATGATCAAAATTGTTTATTAAATTCCTCAAATTTTTTTATTCCACAATAAACACCAGACCTCTGAACCATAACAGTATTAATGCATAGATTAGCCTTTCACTTATACCTGCTGTACCATGAAGATTAAAACAATTTGTTCTGAGGAATTCAATGTTAGCTTCCGACCCTCCTCCCAATCTGAATCTATTATTAAATAATACTACAAGATAAGTTGTCTCCAGACCAGGCTCTCCAGATCACCTACAAAATTAATTGCAAAAAACCTACTTGCAATACAATTTATTGTAATGAATCCCACACCAATATATATATATATATATATATATAACTACAACCATTAAATGTCTGTATTTTTAAATCATATAATAATAATTCAAACAAATATATTTAACACAGTATTCAAAATTAAATAATATATTCTTTACCAGAAGTATTTTCAATTGTTTCACTGACAATCTTTATCAACTGTTATTACAAATGTACAAAAATAAAAATTTGCATTACCCATCATTCAATCCATTCAAATTTTCCACAATTCTGTTGTCTTTATATTAGCCGATTGTCTATTCATTAACCCTTTCAACGATTATTATTTAATTGGCCAAATGAGTTAAAAATCAAAACTTGTAATTGGCCAACTCACAACTTTAACAAAATCTATTGTTAAAATAGATCACTTTTAATAATATAAATACGTTAGTTTCGTTTGTAAAAAGTATATTACTGAATTCTCAGATTACGAAAGCAAACGAAAGTCTTTTCAAAAATAAAATTTGATTTATAATTTAAAAAATATTCAATTGCAGTGAAATAAAAGTAACCGCTATTCAACCAACCAAAAAAGATTGCTAACGCAATTTTTTTTTTCACTTTAACGTTACGATCAATATGTAGCAATAAATAAATAATTCTTGGTAATATCTTAACTATTTTTCTAAAATAATTTGATTTTTAGTATTATTTTATCAATAATAATTTGTAATTCAATTCAAATATGGTTTAAAATGTTGTAAACATTCGTTTATCATTTTCGTAATAAAAATCAAAACGAACGTAACTTTTTACTTTTTGGCAGCCATTTCCCTTTCTGACAGAAGTGGGACAGCCAATAAGATTCAAGAAAAGTTGATGAGGAGGCGGTGCTTTGGTTTTTTTTGACATATATGGTCATTTTTATTGATTTTTTACTTGTAAAATAACTCTGAAGAGGGCACCATCTTACAGAACTTTTGATTTTCTTTCGAATGACATATCATATGTATACGTGCGATAAAAAGTAGCCGATTTAGAGTGACGTCAAATCTTCTCGTTTTTAGATGAGTCATGCATTTTAAGCGTTAAACCACCTCTATTCCTAGATATCATCATTGCCTCTTTAATTTTATGTTTTTCACTACACCTTTCAATTTGAATAATTTTTATATCTCTATTATTAAATTTAAAACCATAATTACATGTTTTATTATGATCAAATATAATTGATGGAGTATTCATATTTATATGTATATATAATAAAATAAGTTTGATATCTGTATTTGTTCCACAAAATATGTACTATACAAATCAATATATATATCAAAATATAGTAAAATTTACATAAATTATATTATTTTTAGAAGTACTTTCGACTATACATTTTGTAGTCTTATCAACTATTAACATTGAATAATCAAAACGAGACAAAAAAGGTTGTCTCGTTTTGATTATTCAATGTTAATAGTTGATAAAGACTACAAAATGTATAGTCAAAAGTACTTCTAAAAATAATATAATTTATGTAAATTTTACTGTATTTTGATATATATATATATTGATTTGTATATTATATATATATGGATTAAAACAGACCCTAACAAAATTAGTTTCTTGGAGCATGAGATCAATTCTGGTCACGACTTCGATCTGCTTAACATCAAACTAGTTTGCAGCACAATGAGCACAAGATCGAAATAAACTTCAAAGAACCATGGTGTATCACAAACAACACTCACGCAATAAATAAAAAAGAATTCTTGTATTACTCTATCATACAAATGGAATATATAAATTGATAAATTTACATATTGTTTTATATGTCACCCTCCCTTTATAACGAACAACTATTTATTGAATAATCGTTAAAATATTTATCTAAAGAAGATATTGCCAAAAATTTGGTAAATGCGATTTAAACAATAATAATTTTAAAAAAATTGCCACCACAGTCATAGATCGCTTCATTTAGTTCATGATAAAAGAAAAGTTTTTAAAAGTTAAGTTATATCAATAAATATTTACTAAATATTATTATATAAAGAGAAACTAAATTTAATGTAAAACTGTTTATTAATAATATTAGCATGCAATAATAAATCTGGAATATTTTTTTTATAAATAATATTATTAGTCTAATATAACTTAATCTATTTTTAGTTATAAATTTTATTTATCAAAATGCTATTTTAAAACTAGTTTTTTAAAATATAATAAAATATCTATTTTTGAAGGTCGTTAATCAAAAACCCATTAATTTGATAAACTTTCACAAACTGATATGTACAAAAATAATAAAAGTTTATTTTTTTTTTGGTAAAAGAAAACAAATACATACGTTTTTTTTTTTTTAAATAGCGTTAGATAAGTGCATGTTTTTGTACTACAGTTTGTAATAAAATAATCATTTGTTATTGGCTATATATTTTAAAAAATTTTCAGACAGTCACAAAATATCATTTTAGAAATCAGCTATATAAAAACATACTCATGCACTACTAAATCTATAAGAAGAGTATCTATGACAAGTCCTATATTACCGTAAAATATCTGTAAAAAACTAAAAAAATATCTGTCACATACATTTTATTGTATATTAACATTTAAAAGTCGTCTGTATTATATATATAGACACAATCCATCACACACTACACATATAAATTCCACCTTTATTGTTAAAATGAGGTTACCTTGACAACAGTTTGAAATTGTTGATTGTTATTGATATTAGCATTGTCTAAGTGTTTATTAGCTTTTAATGATATATATAATATTACCAGTGATTAAACTTCTAGCATTGGCCATATATAATTGCAATGGCCTCTAGCTGCCATAAAGATATTTCTGTCTGTGGATTTAAATTATTATATGAATGACTTATTAGAATAATAGCAAACAGAGAAATGAATTTTAATTTAGCTGAAGTATTTATAATAGCTTTTGTTTGATTTTACCAAAATTTATATTTACAGAGTAGAACCATTTCCACTTGTTTTAAAACTCTACAAATAAATTGTCAAATAATAAATATGTTATGATAAAATATATCATTACCAAGAAATATGTAAATCTCAGAATGGTTAGGTTCCAAACATTGCTTATATATAATTGCTTATCCTCTAGACATCATAAATTCCATTAACTTTTGCCTATACAAAATGATATTTCTATCTGTGAATCTGAATTATTATATATTATTGATTAGAATGTATATGTAGATCACTTTTTTATTTGATGTTCCAAATTTATTAAAAAACAAAACAAAATGTTTACATGTATTTATTTACAAATATGTTTGTGCATTATCTTTTATTAGCAGCCATTTAGGAATAAATTAAGCCAATTATACCCCGAAAGATTAAAATAAATATAAAAAGACAAACAATAAAAAATTAAATATAAGTTTAGCACATCTATAGAAATCATATACTTTGTTATAAATATTATCTTAATAAAATTCATCTTTGTACATAAAATTAAAAAAAAACTCCAAATAATTTATATAATTATAAAATTATGTAATTTATAGTTTTAACCTTTCTAACATAAAATAATGTAATTTAATTATTAATGAACGAATATGTACATATATTATTTTTTTTTAAATTTTTAATACTTTAATATAAATAGTTTAATTTTAAAATAGTTATTTATATATTGTAAAAATAAAAAAATTATTTTGGAAAAATGAATTAATTTTAGCAAAAATTTGTTTAAAAAAAGAAAAGCCTACTTTTTGTACATTAAAAAAAAATCATAATTGTTATTTTTTATTTTTATCATTAAAATGAAATATTATTTTAAAAAATGCTTTGAATTATGAAACAATCATGATAGATGTTTATATATATATATATAAAGATTTTCATGGAATTATAAATGCAAATTATCAAACAACCAATTAAAACTGGTAATGGAAGCTGAAGTTATGCCATTAAGATAAATACTATTACTAGATGGAATAGCTTCAGTTTGCATTACCAGTTGTTATTGGTTATAGCCTGGATACATCTTAATAGAAATTTAATGTTTCACTAATATACTTTCTTGACTTAAAGATGTTTTACATAGATTTTACAAATGTTTTACAAGGGTTTTGCCAAGGTTACAAAGGCATTGTAAGCATAATGATTGTTTGTTATTATATACATTTGATTAACATTGCCAATTATAATACAATTATATGAACACTGGTAATTATATATAATTATTTTTAATGATATTTTTATATAACATAGTACTGGATGTATATAAAAGAGAAATGTTCATAACCATTGAATTAAAATTCATATGCTTTGAGTTTGACTGGTCCACTTAGATAGCCTTCTGTGGTATTGAATTATTGTAATAAGTGTTAGGAACATAGTTGTTATGTAGCTAGTTGTATTATGAAGCAGATGAAATGTCCACAAAGGTTGTTGGTATTGCTTACTGTGT